>OZ007510.1:12829027-13351770 GCA_963931865.1 Axinella damicornis | reverse complement strand
CTGCCAGGAAAGTAAGAGTTAATTGTGATCCTCTTTCTGCACAGCGTAGATTAGTCAAAGTTTCCATGCACATGCTTATCTATAATCGCATCCAACTGCTTTGCAGGCTTCTGGTAGAGAGGTTGAAGTCAATGGGAGTCCCTCCCGGTCCACTGTACTCCAAGTTGAAGCAAGGAGAGGCCATCACAACCCAAGAAGGAATACATGTTTAATAGTCAACTGTCTCCAGTAGCACTCTCATTGACATTTAACTATGAACCATGCAGTCAGTCAGAGGCCATGATTCTTTCTCAACTCTTCCCTTCTACTTTTCAGCGAGGGTATGTGGAGCTGTTATATGTGTCAGGGGCGGATACAGGATTTATGAAAGGGGGGGGGGCACCATAAATTATAAAGTAATAAAAAACATTAAAAATGTAGCCGGATGTAGGGATACAAGAACGGCAAAAAGTAAGGAAACAAGAGGGATGATCGAACACAACAGTGAAGTATACAATCACCCCTACAGAGATCTTCTTCCATATATACATGTACAATGAAAAAAGATATGTAGGGGTGATTGTATACTTCACTGTTATGTTCGATCATCCCTCTTGTTTCCTTACTTTTTGCCGTTCTTGTATCCCTACATCCTGCTACATTTTTAATGTTTTTTATTACTTGTTTATGTAAATTTTTTTGGCAGCAGGCGCATGTTAGTGACCTCACAGGCAACTGGGCAGTAGGTGTCCTTGCCTTGGTATATGGACTATATTACTCAAGTATTACACTTCCAGCATTGGCTGAAGAATCAGGCCCGGGCATCTCAAGTCAACTGTTCCCTAGATGGATGACAAAGCCCCCGAGTTCTCCTTGTCTGAAGACCATGGCATAGGCAGTTTATAGTAGGGACATTCATATGGGTGTTGAGAGTTGAGATAGGCATTCACCCTGCTCACAGAATACAGTATAGGTAGCAATATAAGCTTAGCTAAATCATGCGTAGACTCTACAGGGACTAACCTCAGTCTTATAAACAGTGCCTCGTTTGACATCGGTCAACGCAGCTTCATCACTGTTTCTAATTCAGCGATCTTGAGTAATAATTACGTATCGTTGCTAAGTGATCGTTTAAGTGCGCATGCGTACAAACGTGAAAATGGCGTGACAAACGAAGCCATAGTTATTGAGTGGGCAGCTGCAGCGCCTGGTGAAGACTTGGAGGTAGCGAAAAAGCGATGGGACGTTGCACTGCTCTGTTGAAAATGCTACTGTTTCGTGCGAAAACTATCGTGACAGATTGAGGCAACGTTGAGCTAAGTTGTCTGAAGAAGAAGAAAGAAAGAAAGAAAGAAAGAAAAACAATTTGCCCGTTTTGCGAGTGCCTGGTGTGGTACTTTCGCGACGGGTTTTCGCGATGCGAGGAGTCTTGTTGGTCATGAAAACACTCGAAGATGAACGGTATGTGGTTATAAAGGCTTATAAGTGTACCGTTTCTGAGATTTGGAGAGATTTTTTTGTATTGGCATGTATTGCGTGTACGTCGTATCCCTACATATAGACTCTACCGAGTCTATGATTAAACGCTGCCGGAGGCAGTGCGCATAGAGGCATAGATGATATAATCTATGATAGAGGTGCGTAGCGCCGATTATGATCAGTCCGCGCGAAGCGCGGAAAAAATTTTTCGCCTTCATTTTTCACTTCTCAGGATGGGCTCTCGTGGCACCTTCGCGCTTTGCACTGCAAGTTCCAGATGTACGAGGATTGCAGGTCCCAGGGCCGCCATGAGCTTCTTCCTTGCTCAAATTTCGCTCACGAACGTAATACGTACGTACACGGAGGGGTATACTAGATCGTGGTCTCGTTCCCAAGCCGTTCGGTTTCAGGCAACGCACGATATTGCGAGCTGAGGAGGCCAGGCCAGGAGTTGCAACGCAGCGGCAGCAAGTTAGTATTAGTAAGGAGGAAAATATCCGCCACTGCGCTAGACTGAGGAAGGTCACACTGGCTGGACACTTTTCTTGTAAGTGCTAACTAGCTACAAGTAATAAAAAACATTAAAAATGTAGCAGGATGTAGGGATACCAGAACGGCAAAAAGTAAGGAAACAAGAGGGATGATCGAACATAACAGTGAAGTATACAATCACCCCTACAGAGATCTTCTTCCATATATACATGTACAATGAAAAAAGATATGTAGGGGTGATTGTATACTTCACTGTTATGTTCGATCATCCCTCTTGTTTCCTTACTTTTTGCCGTTCTGGTATCCCTACATCCTGCTACATTTTTAATGTTTTTTATTACTTGTTTATGTATTTTTTTTTGGCAGCAGGCGCATGTTTGAGCTGAAGTTTACTGCAGAAGTCAGTGACCTCACAGGCAACTGGGCAGTAGGTGTCCTTGCCTTGGTATATGGACAAATTATATTACTCAGGTATTACACTTCCAGCATTGGCTGAAGAATCAGGCCCGGGCATCTCAAGTCAACTGTTCCCTAGATCCACTGAGTTCTCCCTGTCTGAAGACCACGGCATAGGCAGTTTATAGTAGGGACATTCATATGGGTGTTGAGAGTTGAGATAGGCATTCACCCTACTCACAGAATACAGTATAGGTAGCAATATAAGCTTAGCTAAATCATGCATACAGGGACTAACCTCAGTCTTATAAAGAGTGCCTCGTTTGACAACACATCGGTCAACGCATCTTCCCCGCTGTTTCTAATTCAGCGATCTTGAGTAATAATTACGTATCGTTGCTAAGTGATCGTTTAAGTGCGCATGCGTACAAACGTGAAAATGGCGTAACAAACGAAGCCATAGTTATTGGGTGGGCAGCTGCAGCCGCCTGGTGAAGACTTGGAGGTAGCGAAAAAGCGATGGGACGTTGCACTGCTCGGTTGGAAATGCTGCTGTTTCGTGCGAAAACCATCGTGACAGATTGAGGCAACGTTGAGCTAAGTTGTCTGAAGAAGAAGAAGAAAGAAAAAGAAAAACAATTTGCCCGTTTGTTTTGCGAGTGCCTGGTGTGGTACTTTCGCGACGGGTTTTTGCGATGCGAGGAGTCTTGTTGGTCATGAAAACACTCGAAGATGAACGGTATGTGGTTATAAAGGCTTATAAGTGTACCGTTTCTGAGATTTGGAGAGATTTTTTTGTATTGGCATGTATTGCGTGTACGTCGTATCCCTACATATAGACTCTACCGAGTCTATGATATAAAAATAAAAAAATTCTCTAGCCAGGGGGGGGGGGGGCGGGGCGGACATCAAATGGAATAGCCCAATACATCAGGTTACACGTGCAGCAAGTCAAAATTCATGAGAAACAATTTCCCTTCGTTATATTTGGCGCAAGGTACCGTTCCGCTATGGATAACATTATCTCGTTGTTTTATGTAACCAAATCGATTGGGAAACCTCGGAAGTGCTAATTGTGTCTCGGGCTGCGCCCTTGACCCAATTAGCACTTCCTCAGTTTCCCGCGGGCGCTTAAGTCGGTTAGTTCCCTGTAGGGAGGGATCTATCGTATACTTAGTCATCAGCTCCTGATATCTCTACCATGCAATAGATTAAAAGCCACTGAAGGGGGGTTAAACTGTATGTATATGCTCCAAATGTTTATTTTCCTGAATATTGTTCACTAGCTCAACCATTGGCTGGAGAGAAATGCTGTTGTATACTCACCTTCATCAAATCTATCAACTTCCTCTTCTTCCTCCGTGAGTTGTGAGGGGCTAGGTTGCGGTGGCGTGGGTTCCAGCACTGATCCGAAGGCCATCATGTTCTGGAGCTTTTCCTTCTCTCTAGAAGAGTTGTATCCTGCAGTAATCACAGGGAAAAGCAACCAGGCATTTTCAGTTTAAGTCACCTGCTCAGCCGTCTAACACTGGGCACCAAAGCACACTTCATATAAAATGATGTGGTTAGAAATGTTGTATTTGCTGTAGTTCCAATAAATCCTATGGGTACGCTCAAATTTCTATCTCAGGTACTTGGTTGGTGTGGTCTGGGTATGAGACTGTTGTCACTTGGACACCATCTCTTTAATAATTGTGGGCACCATTTTAGCAAGTACAGGTTAATTCGTGGGGGGAGGAGTCCCATTTTCTGCACTGTTAAAAGCAACTTCCAGTACATGTATTTCTTCCCCTTTGTACACACACAGGGCTACTTCTTCAAGGAGCTCTGGGAGAAGAAGGTACGTGGGGCTATTTGTGATCTGCTCTGGACCAGGATATCAAGGACTGGGGATTGTGCTATCAGCTGCAGGTTAGTAGCCTGGGAGGATTTGACCTGGGATACCACGCTACTGTCATGCCACATCTGTCTGATTCAAAGAGGACACCATGGAGTGCTCATCATTCATGCTATTGCGCAGGAACTGTGGAGCCAGGAATGTGTTGACCGAGATGACTTAGCATCCAGGAGGACACACATTGCTTCGTGGCACATCAGCGGTGGCCCAGTATCACAATCATGCAAAAAAATTCCCCCAGGCTTCCTTGCTGAGTTGCTGCAAGACAAAATCTTGGATGGAAAGCCTAGGTATGAGGCTATAGCCTGGGTATGAGGCTAGTCTGGGTATGACGTTAGTGGCTAGCCTGGGTATGAGGCCACTAAATTTTGTACTTGCAATTAATAGCTTAACGTAATATCACTTACTGCAGGGGGGAGGTCTGTACTCTGGTTCCGTGTCTACCATCTTCTCAATGGCCTCCTTTGACCTCAGACCAGCTCCTCTATGGGGTGGCCTTGGCCTGGACTTCTTCCTGTGGGGTCCGCTGCCTAGCTTGCTTGAAGTGGGGTGGCATGTCAAGGGCAATGGCTGCACAGCTGTGAGAGAGGAGAGGAGTCTGAGGTTGCATGCATGTGCTACAGAGCACTTCACATGACATCAGTCCGTACAATGTCTGCTTTTATTGCCACACAAGAACATGGTGATCTCAGTAACACAGGACGCTTGGAATTTGAATGTTCATTAACTGCTACATCAAGTGTTTTTTCAAATATGATTAAATTTTATATCGATAATACACAATCACAATGGTTAGCTACATGAACAGTGTTTATATTTCAAGTTTGAAATTGTACTGTGTGATAGGAAGATGACTTTGAAAGAGGTCTATACTCCTGTCCACAATCCATACCTTCCGTGGCCCAGATTTCAATCTACGCATGCTTTGTGGGTTCCAGTAACAACTTACTTTGCATCTTTTCCCTCAGTTGCCGCTGTTGGAAGTTAGTCAGCTTTGACTCCTCCATCATTACTGCATGCACAGAGCAGATTATCAGCACATAAATACTGTTGTAGAGGGTTTTCACTGCAACTAGTACAGGCAGTGCTTTCCACACTAATTACCCCGTGTGCATGTGCACAGCAGGGGTAGAGTGTAGTAGCTCATGGATTCATAGAAGTCATGATGGAGCAAAACAACCACAGAAGAATGCTGGATTATATCTGAGATACCTTTACATCTAGAGTAGCTGATACCCATGAATCATTAGTAAACAAGTGTACAATGAAATTGAATACATTAGTTGCCATGGTGACATAATTGTTTCCAGTAAACAATCCACTAATTATGACCACTACTTTTCTGTTTACCACAACCAAAATGTACCTAAAAATGGCCAAATTATACATCGTTCGAAAGTTTACGGTACGCGCTACCGTTATCTAAGTGAAAAATCTGTGCTGTTCCTTGTTGTTGGGAGATACACTAGCAAAATTAGCTAAAATTAGTGTCCAAATGCCGCCTAATTAAGTATTCACGATGGCTCTGTTCTTACCAGGAAAGAGTAGGACAAATTTTTCACCCAGTATTCAGATGCACAGGCTTGGAAGGATCTCCTACCGAAAACTGGCCTCCATCCATGAAGGATTTGGTAGCGGTAAACGAGAACTCGCACGAATGGTTCGCTATTTCATGCTTCTAGCCGAACGTTGTAAACCACAAATTATGAGACCAGCACGCCTTTGATGAAATCTCACATCCTCTTGAGTCTTTTCAGGCTAAGTGTCCTTGTATAAACATTTGTACATGTACAGGAAGTGCAAATATAGTCTCATGCCTAGACCCTCTCAGAAGCGTATTGAGGGTCTGGGAACGAGACTAGTGCAAATACTATGCGCCTGGCGCTGTTTTGTAGTGAGCTTGCCTTGTGAGTAGTGCATGCTGTATTAAAATTCGGTGGTAGGCCTCATGTCAAAGTAGTGCACGGGGTACGTGCTCTGCTGAGCACCTCTAGTTAATAAAGGGGTTGTTATGACAACAGAAACGTGTTGGTACTTCATGGGAGAAATCTAATAAGTATTGGTATTACAGAAAACAATCATAGCATACAGGCAAGGAGTTAAACTTCAACAGTAACATCTCCTTGACAGTAAATCTGATTTCCCTCCTATTTGATCAACCATCCGTGCATACAGTGGACTCACCTTTCAACAGTTGCTGGGTCTCTTTGCTGAAGGTTGCTTTTTGCGTGGAGAAGAGCCCACCCTGGGCCACTGGTTGCCTTCTTACTGAAGCAGACATGTCTCTTCTTTCTGCTTTGTCGCTCGCCACGTGATTGTTGATTGGTTGTTCGAATTCCGTTGCTAAGACTAATTAGTGCGCATGTGCAGAATTTGGAAGACCGGGAAATTTGCCTTGAGTTGCAGCATGTTGCAACCGTCCTGACTGGGAAGCGCTATGTCTTCGTGTGAGTTTCTTGTATCGGGAAGGGTATATGATCCGCAGACATGCCCCGGGGTTAGGCATACCACTGCATGTGTTAATGTTCTAATTAATACGCACCCCCTGCAGTGTGGCAGTACCCTTATGTCAATCTATTCAAGCATTTTGGAGTTGGACAATGGAAGAAATGCAGCAGGGAGGGGGATGTGGCAGCCACAATGGTAAGATGAATGTAGTGGTGGGAAACCACTGCAGCAAGATAGCTGTTAGTCTCGCGGGCCAGCCTCTCGCCAGAGTCTGCCATGGCCCGCGAGACTAGATAACTGTTGGTAAGCTCCTGCTGTTGACATGACAATTATTCTATGTATTTCATAGGATCGGGACATAAAGGCCACAGTGTATCATGTCAGTGGCTCCATCCCAGCTTGCAACTTCATTCAACTACCCAAAATGCAGTCCCTGGGACTCACTGGCCGCTACCTCTACTTTGTGTTCCGTCCTGTACCATCAAAGTACTTCGTAGTGCACATTGAAGTGACCACAGAGAGTGGACTGGTAGTTCGGGTATCCTTCTCCAATCTCTTCAAGGAGTTCAAATCGACATCAACCTGGTTACAATTTCCATTTGTGACTGGCTCTGATAAAAGGAATACTGGAGGTACATGTATTAATGTGACCCGCTGGACTTTGCTAGCCCTTGATCTTCAAGCAGTTCTCAGCAAGTATGTCCACGCGAAGTTTGCTAATGTGAAGAATATCAAACTGTGCTCAAACCTGCTAGTAAAGAACGTATTTACCAGTGACATTGAGTTCTCTCCGCTTGTGGAATCTGGTAAGGATAAGAAGATCCGCATGCATGCACTGCCAAGGGAAATGGCCTTCCCAGTGGCAAAAGGGTGGGAGTTTTCAGACAACTATGAGTACATCAGATTCCCCTCGGAAGTGGATGAAATGAAAGGGGGTCGCCTTGTGCATGGTACCCTAAAAGGGAGGCCATCTGGGGTGGTATGCGTGGATGCGGAGGGCGATGAGCTGGGAAGAGATACTCACAGTGAAACAGACCAGAAATTATCCAGGAAGCTGAGGCAGAGTCAGCTATCTGCATCCACGTCCCAAGTAAGGAGTAAGCCTGTGGCTCTTGCCTGTGTTTTCTTACCTGTAATAATGTGTCATTTGCAATGTGGATCTTTTGCTTCTGTACAGCCAAAGAAACACTCCTCAAAGCAGGCCAGAAACATTGCCTTGGCTGGTGGTGGTGACCCAGTGATGAGTGTGTGTGGTGGAGGGGAGGTGCATGTGTACGCCAAGCGTGGAGCCGAGGTCACCATTCACCGTCAAGAAGAAGGGTGTGGGGCACGCACCAAACACCGAAGTAAGGTAAGCAAAGGGGCACGAGAGCGTCCTCAAGTTAACTGTCTGGTCAGTGGATTCAACTCGTTCCCCACGTCCAGGGGGTAGTCTGGGAATGAGCCTAGTGTATAACTAGTGTTAGATAGCTTAGTTGTGTTGGATTGAAGTGAAATCATAATGTATACACACTGGGCACTCAAGAACTGATCGCACCTATCATATGGTCATGGACCACATTACACTAACTTCAGTTGAGTGAGACTGCTCCAAAGAGAGGAATAATTCTGCAGAGCTCCAGGCAAAGGAAGCCTGCATTTCAGGTCAGTGAGTTGCACCAGCCAACTGTGCATGTGAGCAGTTGGCACTCGGTGTCATGTGGGATTAAACAGATCTCAACATGTGCTTCTTAGAGCCTGGAACCGGATCCCATACTGAAGCTGCAACGGGTTGTTGGGTTTGGAGGACACACGACTGGTCAGGTAGGAAGGGGTCAGGTGGCCTCATTCCTGAGCCTTCGAATGGGATGTTTGACCACCTGGTGTCCTCTTATGTTTGGCAGCTGCTGTTCAGTGGAGAGGAGACCAGCTTGCTGTACCCCTGTCACTCCCTGGTGGTGGACTTGGAGGTCAGCTCTGGGAGACAACGGTTCTTTATCGGACACACAGACAAGGTAGGAATTAAGTTTGAAACGCATTGTAGCCACTTAATAATATTACACCCCAATTTGGGGCAAAATGTTGTGAGTTCGCTGTTCTTGGTGGAGTTTATCTAACTCACCCTGAGTCCCATCTGCTTGCTAAGCTCTCAGTATGAGCCGACGATCTGTAAGCCCCTCCCTCCCTTCTGCTGTTGTGTCTCATGGAACTGCATTCGCATTTGTATAAAACTACAACCATCTCTCACCACCAGGTCTCCTGTCTATCACTGAACCACGCTGGGACGTTGCTTGCTTCGGGGCAGACTGGCCCAGTGGCCGTGGTCCGTGTCTGGAGGTTTGAGACAGCTCAGTGCCTGGCTCTGTTCAAGACACACAACCAGGGCCTTCACACACTAAGGTAAGGGTGTACTAGGACTCTTCCCATATCACTGGTCTTGGAATCAGCTCTAGGTGAAAATGAATTGTAGTGCTGATGTATGATTTCGTATTGTACTCACAAGCACATCCCCCTCCCCCCCCCCCCCCCCCCCCCCCCCCACACACACACACACACACACACAAACACACACACTACAACCATCCGCCATCCAGCTTCTCCCACTCTGGTGGGGTACTGTGTGGTGTTGGGAGGGACGGCCACGGAAAGATCCTGGTGGTGCTGTGGAATACGTCACAGGTTGCCACGAGGGGGGAGGTCAGTGTCCTCGCCAAGGCCCACACAGAGGCCAGCATTGAGAGAATGAGGATCGCAGCCTTTGATGACAGCAGGTGAGCACAGGCCCTGCACAGCATAAATTAGTCTCGGGCCCCAGACCCAAACCAACCCCAGCGTGGATCGCTATACTAGATGCGATCCGTGCTGGGGTGGGTTTGGGTCTGGGACCGAGACTAACCACAAATTTGCTGGTTTCAACCCAATATAGTAGAGCCATGGGCTTGACAAGCCAGGAGGTGTGCTAGGACTGACTCCGCTCCCCATGCACACACGCACATTCTAGGATGGTGTCGTGTGGCTGGGACAATGTGCGTTTCTGGCGGGTGCGAGGGGGATCACTGCGGTCGTGCCCAGTCAACCTGGAGGAGCACCACCAGATGCACTTTACTGACGTCATGTTCCAACCTGGCTATCACAATGAGACTGACCTCACTGACAGAAACGTGTGAGTGGCAGTCATTCGGTCATGTTGTGAAGATTTCTGTGGTCATTCTGCATGTGTACCACCAGCGTTTGAGGATGGCTTCCAACAGGATGGCTTAGCCTCACTGCCTGGCCTATGCCAGCCTCATTTTTGGGTCATTGCCCAGGCTCATTCTCAGGCCACTACCCAGGCTCATTCCCAGGCCTACACGTACATGCAGTGAGCCCTTTGTTATTGAAAGCCTTGAGTGACTTCATGTAATCAAGACCCGAATGGCCTGGAAGGAAGTTACATGGAGTCAATCCACTATTGCCAATGTCTGCTCTCCTGTTATTGCTGCAGCTATGCCTGCACCAAGAATGGCCACCTGTTTGAGTTCCACTATAAAAGAATCGCAGTCAAGAGGGTGTGGCATCTGTTGCCCGGTTACAGTGGGGGTGTGACCATCAACGCTCTGTACCTGCATGAGGCGTTCTGTGTGACGGGATCAGAAGATGGAGTCCTTCGTTTGTGGCCCCTGGACTTTTCCACCGTGTTTCTTGAAGCAGGTGTGTTTTTGATGATGATATTAAAAGTTTAGAATGAGCTCACCCCTGCACACATGCACACACTAGAGCTGCAACAATAATATATCGGCATATCGCGAGATGGCTGATAATTACTGAAGCTCAGTAGGGCATGCTTGATAGTAAGTGATGAGAGAGAGAGAAATTAATCCACAGAAAAAATTCTGGGACCAGCTGGGATTCGAACCCAAGACCTTCTGGATACTAGTCAGATGCTCATACCACTAAGCCACTGGGCCCACGGCAGAGGAGCAGCACACAAGCTACATATAGCAGCATTGTGTGGAGGCCTCAGCCGAATTCCAACTGATTCTCTCTCTCTCGGTGGCTGGACCGAATTGGGGTGCTTGTGCTTTGACAAACTATCTATCCCAATCGTGACACGAGTAACTGTGCTGGAGGCTGTGGTGGTGGATAGTGAGAGTGTCCGCTCAGGCAATGTGCTTGTATAGCCAACCCACCCAGGCCCGCAACCCCATCCGCAGGGGACTCCACAAGTTGCGGACTTTGTGTCACGATTGGGATAGATAGTTTGTCAAAGCACAAACACCCCAATTCGGTCCAGCCACCGAGAGAGAGAGAATCAGTCGGCTGAGGCCTCCACACAATGCTGCTATATGTAGCTTGTGTGCTGCTCCTCTGCCGTGGGCCCAGTGGCTTAGTGGTATGAGCATCTGACTAGTATCCAGAAGGTCTTGGCTTCGAATCCCAGCTGGTCCCAGAATTTTTTCTGTGGATTAATTTCTCTCTCTCTCATCACTTAATATCGGCATATCGTTATATCGAAGTATCGTGATATATTGCAATATGTCGACTTTAAAGATTTCAATACACATCCAAAACTGCATCACTTGTTTGTTTGCAATAAGTAAACCTGAAGTTGTAGTGACAGTAATGACCTGTATCGCAATACGTCAATATATTGCAATACATCAGGTGCAATATATCTATATATACAGCCAAACACAATATCGTTACAGCTCTGTACACACACACATGTACACACACACACACACACACACACATGTACACCCACACATGTACACACACACACACACATTTACACACATGCATACCTGGCTGGAAATTGTGTGAGAAGGTACATAATGAGATTCATATATGGTCGGAAATCTTGTGAAGCCTTGCTTAGTCAAGTAGTTGCTAAGTGTCAATAGCAAAGGGCTGGCTAAGGGCACATTTTGCTTTTAGACCAGACCACAAAGGGTACATTAGAAGCCCAAAGGGCACAGTGACCTTTGGTAGAGGCCTAGAGATATTAGAGAGAACACTGATCCACATCAGGAGCGCATCGAGCCGCCGAAGGCTCCGCTGGCTCGATAGCGCATCGAGCTGCCAAAGGCTCCGCCGGCTCCATGCGTTCCTGTGCACATCCATAATTTAACATACACATTTACACACACCCAGAGCATGAAGGAGCTGTCACTGCTGTGGGTGTGAGTGAGGATGGACTGAAGGTTGTCGCAGGGACCACTTCTGTAAGCAAGTGTCCTCACTTTTACAACTGTACAAGAATTGTATAACTTTTATGTGGCTCTTTGCAGGGCAACATTGGGCTGCTGGATGCAGGGACACGGAGCTATACCACACTAGTACGCTCCCACGCCGGGATGGTCCAATCGATGGCTCTCTGTCCTTCCAGGCTCAGACAGCTGGTCACCTGCTCCACAGATCACACCATCCGTGTGTGGGACATTGAGGCCGGCACACAGGTAGCCAGTTATAACACAATCCTTGAATCAGTGTACAGGGCTTGTACACCTAGTAGATTACTAACTAGGTTTGTCTACTAGTGTGCAGTCCATGTATCGGTGTACAGGGCTGATTCTTGCATACTGGTAGATTACTGAGGTTTACTAACTAGGTTGATCCCAGTAATCAGTGTACAGGGCCCGGGCCTAGCTATTGATTCTTGGAATGCACACTAGTAGATTACTGAAGTTTACTACTAGTGTATACTGATTCGTGTCCTGATAGATTACAGTTTTCTATCAGTGTTATACCTGCTAGTGTGCAGTTCCGTTACTGATCTACTTCACCCTGGTGCTGTCCAGCTGTTTGACTTCCGTTCTCCCGGGGAGGGGACCAGCTGCGTGTGCTGCCACCCCTGCAAGGAGGTGTTTGCCTGCGGCTTCCAGAGTGGGGCCGTGCGGGTCTTCCACACCCCCTCCACATCGTTGCTCGCCGAACACAAGTCAGTGCACCTTCCTCCACCTCACTGTAGAACTAGTAATGTTTCTGTATGTTCATGAAGCTATATTGCAATACTGTACCTTGAATCACAGTATGTCAGCAATACACTCAGTTCAACTGTTGATAGGCAACCATGTGCAGTTGTATTGGGAGGAGGCTTCTCAAACTGATGATAGCGGTATCTGTGCTTCAGTGTACCCAGTCATCCCCAATTGCTGTTTTATTATCATTTCACCTTCGTATTGTGAGCAATGCACACTATGCCAATCTGCCATACTGTTTCAGCTCTACTGTGTGCAAGTCTTTCATGTCACTCCTCTCCCTCACAGGCAGCATCGGGGTGTGGTTACTGGTCTCGTGTTCTCCCCGACTGGACACCGCCTCTACAGCTCCTCCTCCTCTGGTTCCCTTGCCATGTATGACTCAGAGCAGCAAAACTGCCGCCTCGTGCGCCTCATGGGCAACACGACAGCCAGAGGGGAGTACCTTGGACCCAGGGCTCTCTGCCTGAGTGAGGATGGGGGGAGACTGGTGTTCATCGGACCGCTGGAGTTTACAGTCACCATGCTGGATGCTGATACTCTCGATGAGGTGACAGACCGATGGACAGGCACACAACCATGCTCTAATGACAACCAATGGCTCACTATAAATTTGACATTCTGAACTCAGAAGTGTACACAATTTACTATATGCTTCTCCTCCACTCCAAGGTGCTGCGTCTAGACATCACTCCAATGGCGCCCTCCCTCTCTCACTCTGTGGACCCTGCTCGTCTGGTCTGCCTCTCTCCTCGTGCCTTGGACCAGCTGGTTGTCATCACTTCAGGCGCGAGGCTACTCAAGTTCAGTGCCTCCACTGGACAGCTGCTCAGTGAGGTGATGACATCATCCTGCAACACTGTCCTGATTCAATCCCACCTGGTTCCCTATCCCAGTTCCCAGCCCACTAAGTGTGATGACATCACTGCCCACTTTAAGACTGTCACATCTGGCATGGAAGCATTGATTCAAGAATTAGTCTAGCATCATTCCCAGGCCAGCCCATGTGACCTGGGAATGAGGCTAACAGCAGTCTGCATGCATTCTCAATTCAAGAGCTGTGCTCAGTACGAGAGCTGCTATTTTCTGTGATGTTGTGATCATTCAAGGGTTAACGTACTTCTCGGAATGAAGTTTATTACTTCTAGACAACCTGCGTGTAGGTGTAGCTAGACAATATTTATGTTGCTACAGTGATGCCAGCTTTTAGGGCAATTTTGACTGTAATCTGAAGTATGGGTGCAGTAAATATGGTTGGTATTCTAGCTATGCAAAGGTTGTTCACTATTGGAGAGAAATAATGTGATAACAGAGAATGTGTGTGTATCATGTCTATCCCTGCAGGTATCCCACATCCACCGTGGAGAGTGTACGGCACTCTCTGTCAGTCGGGACGGGAGGTACCTGCTGACCGCCGGCGATAAGGTGGTGAAGGTCTGGGACTACAACATGGCCCTTGACCTCAACTTCCAGGTATTATGGCCCTTGACCTCAACTTCCAGGTATTTCCACTGTGAGCACTGTCACAGTTACATGGGTCTGGGCAATGGAGCAGGTTTGTCTTCTTACCTGCCATCAGCTCCAGTACAGGGCATAGCCTTGTGTCACCTCTATCCCTGGCTCAGCTATATTCACGTGCTGGGTATAGTACTGGTACATACATCATATGGAGATGGTGTGACGACCAGTGTTGTACCTCCTGCAGGTATTCATTGGGCACTCTGAGCCCATCACCCACGTTGAGTTCTCTCTAGACAGTCGCAGAGTCATCAGCTGTGGGGATGCTATCTTCATCTGGGACTTCATGGCCAGACAGGGTTGCAAGACCATTCCTTCCTCTCCTCCCCCCACCCCTCCCCCCTCCTCCCTGCACCCCCCAACAAGCTTCACCTCTGCCTCCCCTCGCAAGAGGGCCCCCACCCCCATCGACTACGAGCCACTCCAGATGCACTCCTTCACTCCACTCGCACCCACGCCACAGCAGAGTAACAATGGTTGGAGTCCAATTTACACACTAAAGCAACTTTCATGTACAATGAGGGGGTGGTGTAGCCTCATTCCCTGGATCTGCAAGAACCTGGAAATGAGGCTAGAGACATCTAGCATAATAGTGATGACTGTACTATCACAAAAGCAGTAGCAACAGCAACCACAATCTCGTAGTAAAACGACTTGTGACCAGCAACGTTACAGGAAAGTGGTGTCCCACTACAACCAAACTGCCTTGCAAAGAGCATTGCACTGCAAATACTGGCCCTATCAAATTAGAACATGTAGTGGATAAAATTGATATCACAAGGCAGCGAGCCAACATGAAGCCAAGTATGTACAATATTGAGTTTACTTCAGGGAATGGAAATTGGATGAGGTACATAATCTTATTATGTCTCTTTTCTTCCTCTTTCGCTCTCTCAATAAAGAGGGCCAAAGGAACTCCAGAGATTTTCCTCCACTGAATGTGGATGACAATGCTCTCTACCAGCCTCACAGTGACAGCGAGGAGTCCGAGGAGAAGGGACCAATTCAGGCAAACATCAGCCACTTCAAGCATCGACTGAGGGGCAGTGGGAGTGAGGGTGAAATTGAGAGCCCTGCAGATGGGGAGGGGAGAGATGAGGAGAGAGAAGTAATGGGTTCTAGCAATGAGGACATCATTATTGAGCATGTGAGTTCTGCCCTGCCAGCTGGCACTATGTATGTATCTGTTGCCTCTATCTTCTGATTGCAGCTTCACCTAACACTGCTGATCTGTTTCATTGCCACAGGGTGCCAGCCAAGACCTAGATGTGACCATTGAGCCCCAGCATGCTGACAGAGCTGCCCCACAACTATCGCATCAGGACTCACCATCTCCTCCCAGTGGTAAACCCACTGCCCTGAAGCATTACTGCCATGCCCCACCCCGGGCTGCCACCGCACAGCACCTCTATGTGGCTCCCCCAGAGCAGGCCGGAGTGAAGAGAAGGAGCGTGCTGGGCCTCAGTGGAACAGCGAGAAACAACGTGGTCTGGCAACCTGCGTCTGGTTGGTCAAACTGCAGTACCGTTTTGTGGTAGTACAATGTATAACCATAGATAATAGAATGGTCAGCATGCTCCTGTGTGAAACTATGAATACTACAGAGTTTACACAGCTTTATGTACATATCATGTACATGTAGACCACACTGATTGCCTACCTCATACTGCTGAGATGGTAGTAGTGGAACCCATATGGCAGTAGCCTCGTTCCCAGGCCGGAGAGGCTAATATGGCAGTTGCACACTCTTATTGTTATGAACTCTTGGTCACAGTCAACCCTTATGCTTAGGTAGAGGGAAGGATACTGTTTGTGGTAGGGAACATCTACATTTATGTACTAAGGACTGAGAGATCCTGGATAAATTTGTACAACGAATTTCAGTTGCGTTTGAATCTCCGTGTTGCGTTCGCTTCCGTACGGAATCGCGTGTAAACCGATTTTTGAGCTGGTTCTGCTGACATCCTATTGCAAATATCCCGCTTCGCGTGTGTGCATTGTACAAGCGTACATCCATACGTGATTCCGTACGGAAGCGAATGCAACACGGAGATTCAAACGCAACTGAAATTTGCTGTACTACGTCATGCTTATCAATTATTCGTGTGCCTGACAGCATGACATGCAACTGTTTGAGTCCCATGATGTGGCTGCTTGAGTCACAGTCTTCATGCTCCTACTGTCCCACTGTCCCTGTGCAGGTCTGTTTGCATTCACCAGTGGTTGCATTGTGGTGGTGGAGGACCTCTCCAATGGTCAGCAGAGACATCTGACAGGTAAGGCTGGCCTCTGGGCCTCACTTCCAATCTAAAGGAAACCTTATGCTTGGGGGACTGCCAGTATTCATAAGAATGTCCCCCAAATGAAACTATCATAGGACCCAAGTAGATTATGTGTGTATAATTATGTTGTGCAGGCCACTTGGAGGAGGTGTCAACGCTGGCTGCTCAGCACAACAGCCAGGTGCTGGCCAGCGCCAGTCCTGCATTTGACTCTACTCCGTGCGAGATCAGAGTATGGATACTGACCTCCGGCAAGTGCAGCAAGGTAGGAGACCCAGTATTTACGCAACATATCATCCGCACAACACCAACTGATGAATGGTTCCTTTTCAGATCATCAGGATTCCTCTCTGTAACACTGCAACTTCTTTCATGTTGCAGTTCTATTGTTACTTGCATATATAGTGACCTGCTCAGTTTGGTTATGTTGTGCAGAACTCAAGTGCAGTTGCCTCTAATTAAATGTCATACTCTGTACAAGTATCAGAGAACTAGAACGCGGTAGCGTTCTCTATTTAGGGATGGCTAAGGAAATTTCGAAATACCATACTGATGCACCAGCAGGAAAACGGCCAAAGAAGCTACTACCCCCCAAACCAAGCATGCAGACAGAATGATACTGCCTAGCAGTTCACAAAAACACTCGCAAACGTACCTGAGAGTACGCGGAAATCGAGTAATAAGTCGCCGTAAAATTCCGATTTCGTCATCTTCTTTCTTCCTTTCTTTCTTTCTTCTTCTTCTTCTTTCTCATTGACTAGCATAGCTGGACAACAAAAGCATTTCCTGAGCTAGTTCACTCACAGAACAACATCGCTTTCGTCGTAGTAGCTCCTTTCGGCCCTTTTGACTACATACTGGCAAGAACGGCACTGCTGGCTAGCTACGACTCGGTGAATTGCTAGCACGAAGCCATTTTGATGCAACCAGAGGTCACGCGTGCCAAATGCGCATGCGCAGTTCACATGCAAACGCACGTTGCATTCTTTTTTACAGCATTTCGGGCGCTTGGTGATCAGCTGAATCCTTGTGAATCCTTCATCTGGTGCCTCACTACCGCTGCGAGGAATTTCTACCGACCTGTTCTTGCCAAGATCTATCGTGACTATGCCATCATGGAGGCGTGGCTTTCTTTTCATGACGTAACTACAGTGCGGAACATGTATATACCACCAATACTGTGAGTGAGGTTAGAGTTTTGGAATACTATTAGTGGAAATAGAATGAAGCATCAAAGCCTGCTCAGTCCCCAGCAGAAGGTTCACATCCATCAAGGCAATTAATAAAATCTGACATCAGGAAAGTTACGCATTCCATGCGCTCAAAAAACCTCACTTGGACTTGGACTTGACTACCCCTTGAGGGGTTTACCACGATGGTGGCTAACGAGGGCCTGGAGAAGGCAGAGCCTATGAACCCAGGTCCCCCGGGACCGACGGCTTTACATCCCCTCCGAAGGATGCAGTGTGAACTGTTTCAGGTGTAACACCTTCAAGAACACACCTACTCATTTTTTAGGGTGGAGCTGAGTAGACTCCGGGGAGACTCCCTATAGGCAGCAGCCATAACTCACAACCTGGCCAACATGCCTTTTCGGTTTGTGGGACCTTAAAGGAAAGAAAGTACCCTGCCACGGGTGGGACTCGAACTCATGACTTTTGGTCAATAGCCCAAGTCTTTAACCACTAGGCCACCCGTCGCCCCCTCACAAACTAGAAACAAAAAATTTTCTTACAAAAATTACAAATGATTTAGTGATGGCCACCCCGATCGACTCCCAAAAAAGCAGACAAACAAGGAATGCCATTAACCAGCCTCAGTCCCATCCCATCCCTAAATTCTACATTTTTCAATGGGATGGGACTGAGGCTGGTTAATGGCATTCCTTGTTTGTCTGCTTTTTCGGGAGTCGATCGGGGTGGCCATCACTAAATCATTTGTAATTTTTGTAAGAAAATTTTTTGTTTCTAGTAACTATTTAAAAGCACAGGAGTGTAATACCCTCAAGGGGTCAGCATCACATACTGTATTGTCAGATGTGTCTTGAGGGTTTGTAGTTCAGTGATGATGTCATATATATCACCACCCCCTGTTAATGGGGCCCAGGACCTGCATGAAAACCATCTGTATTGGAGACGCGGCTTTCCTGGGTTATCAAATCCAAATGAGTGAATTGAACGCAGTCTGTGAAGACTTTTTTCCCTGATTCCACTGGCAGATCCTCAGCTTCCACCATCATGCTGTGATGTGTATGGCTTACTCCAGGGACGACAGACTCTTGCTATCAGTCGGTGAGTCAGTGTGTGCATCATAAGTAGCAGCATCTATGCACAGTAACACTGAGTCCATGAGCTACCAATGAGTCAATCAATCTAAAATGCTTTGCAGCTCACTGTTACCTCTGTATGCGGTTTGCCATCGTCCTATCCTCGTTCCCAGGCCACGTTCTCTCCTCTCACACTGCCTGGGAATGAGGCTACTATCGTCCCTGATACCCACCCTCCAATCTTCTTCTGTATAATGCACACACGTACATATGTTAGGTACCTACCAGGAGAACACGCTGGCTCTCTGGAGCTCGCGGGACTACTCGCTGCTAGCAGCCTCTACCCTGTCCCATGCAATCCATGAGGTGCGGTGGGACCCCTGCACTGCATATGAGTTCACAGCAGTTGGGGCCCAGGCTGGTATTAGCTTCTGGGTGGTGGAGGAGGAGACGGAGGGAGGAGAGTACCAGTTGAAGGTATGCATTAGCTATATGTTTTTCGGGGGGGGGGGGTACTTGTATCGTTAGCTTGAGGATGGTGGACAAGGAGATGGGAAAGTACTAGTTCAGACAGCACCCAGTTCAGTTGTGTTCCAAGACGCCCTTCCTGCAGCTTTGATTGCTTGTGAAGGTGTAGGCTGGGGATATGAAGCTATTACATTTCTACATACAGATTCATGAGCCGACGGTCCCAGCTGATCTCCTGCACACTGGCACCGTAAGTGATCATGTTGAGCAGTCTTTGTTTTGTCTTTCAATTTGTAATGTTTCCATCTGATAGTTGACTCTCAGAAATTTGTACCTTTCAACCCTATACTAAAAGGAATTCACCTCTGTATCCTATGGCTGTGAGTCTACGCTCTTTGTTGGAACCAATACTGGTAGGTGGACATGGTGGATGTTATCTCTGGCATTTTTGCACAACTTACTGTTTTTCTTCTTGTGAATAGGTTTGATTTCTCTGTGGGACACACGAGAGAACCAGTGTGTGATGTACTGGAAAACAGAACCCAGAGAAATAAGTAAGCAACAATTAAGGTAGGTGGGGCTGAAGTGTCACGTGAAAGATTTGCAGGTCATGAGCGCATGCGGATATGCTGCAAGCTAGCTAGCTAGCTGGGGCGGTACGGTGTGCATGACTAATGGTGAACACTAGACGAGTCTTGCAGCGCTTCGAGCTCACTGGTGTGCGCGATGTAGGGACAGAAATCGGCCGAGGCTCCTATGCAGCCGTCGTCGAGCTGGAGTTTAGGGGACTGAAGTGCGCTGGGAAGAAACTTCATCGCAGTCTCTTTGACAATGCGCTTCCGCGACAGCAGGAAGGGCTGCTCCAGCGGTTCGAGACGGAGTGCGAGATCCTCAGCGAGCTGAGACACCCCCGGGTTGTGCAGTTTATGGGAGTGCACTTCGAAGCGGGCTCCATACTTCCCGTTCTGGTAATTTACCAGAACGGGAAGTATGGAGCCCGCTATTATGGAGTTCCTGCATACCACGCTCACCGCCTGCCTGGATCGGTACGGTACACTCCCGCAGGAGATCAGCTACACAATACTCGACGATGTGGCCACCGCCCTCTGCTACTTGCACAGACAGAACCCTGCAATGGTCCATCGAGATCTGAGTGCCAACAACGTCCTGCTTACCTCCGACATGCGAGCCAAGATCTCTGATCTGGGAGTGGCTAAAATTCTGAACCTGACCCCAGCACAAAGAACTCAAATGACAACAGCTCCTGGAACTCAGTCATACATGCCCCCAGAGGCACTTGCACACAACCCTACTTATGACACAAGACTCGACTGCTTTTCGTATGGAGTCATGATGCTCCACGTGCTCTGTGGCAGGTGGCCAATTCCAGATAGAGCGACACGTGTGAATCCTAGGAATCCACATCGACTCATTCCTCTGTCAGAAAGCGAACGTCGGGACGAATACATCCAAGAGGTTGGCGAGGACCACCCTCTGATGGCTTTGATCCAAGAATGCCTCAGTAACCACCCCCCACACCGCCCAGATGCTGAGGAGGTCCTTCGTCGAGTGAGGGAAGTGTTTTCTCTGTTCCCTCCATCCTTTGAAAACAAGGTGGAGATGCTCCAGCAGTGGAGGGCTGCTTCCAGTGATAAGCTGCAAAGGAGTGCAGACGAAAGAGAAAAACTCCTGGAGTCACTTGGAATTGAACAGACTCGAATAAAGCTGTCTGAACTCAATGCTGAGAAGGATGGGCTGAGTGCTTTGTTGAGAGCAAAGGAAATGGAATATGATGCGAAACTTCACGAGTTAGATGCAAAACAGCAAGAGCTTTTGGCAGTACACCTGGATGTAGCAGCAAAGGAGCTCATGCTCTGTGCAAAGCAGCAAGAACTGGATGCAAAACAGGAGGAAATTTCTACAAAAGACGGCATCCTTGCTGTTAAGGAAACTACCGTTGAAGGTCTCAGGAATCAGCTCAGTCATGTCCAACTGTGTCTGCAGGTATTTTTGGAATGATCATGACTTTGAGGGTGTTTCCATTACTTCATTTCCGGGGCTAGACTAGAGTTTGAGTGCATATTGTGAATTCTTCAGAGTAATTTAGAGTAGTTATGTTTGAACATTAGGGGTGTGACTCTCTTTATCCTCCAGCCTCACACCTTTCAACTTCACTTTCAGCAATGTGCCAGTCTGCCAGTGGTTCGTGGGAATCCTGATTGCGTAGTGGTAGACGGGATTGTCTACGCTGGTGGGGGTTATGCTGAGAGAGAACAGGACATGTTTTTGGTTTTCAAGTATGATGCAGATCAAGATCAGTGGCTACCCTTCCTCCTTGTCCGTCATTTGTCTTCGGGCTTGGCCACTTCTCTGGTAAACTGATTGCAGCTGGAGGTATGATAAGAGAGGAAGTGACTGGAAATATTTATTCATTTCACCCCGACTCTCACGTCTGGAAAAAGAACATTCCTCCCATGCCAACACCTCGCTTCAGGCCAACGGTCATAAGTCATAGATTGGGAGTTGCTGTTTGTGGTGGAATTGAAAAGAGCAGATCTGCTTCTGGCAAGGTTGAGGTGTTGAGGGTTGAAAGCAGTCAGTGGTTCACAGCAGACCCTCTCCCTCTTCCGTGCTGCATCATGAAACCAGCAGTGGTTGGCAGCATGTGCTACCTCGTAGGAGGGTATTCATCATGGCAGCGGGCCACTCCAACAAATTGTATTATGTATGCATCACTTGCCAGCCTCTTTGCTCAGACGAGGAGTAGATCGGTATGGCAGCGGCTCCCTGAGAATATCCTGTACAACAGGCCAGTGGCCGCAAACCTGGGTGGGTTGCTACTTGCGATAGGAGGCTGGGCTGAGGGGACAGCTACTGACAGTGTGTTTGCCTACTCTTCTACCTCTTCCTCGTGGGTGAAGATTGGGAAGGTGCCGATACCACATCGTGCTGGTGGTGCTGTAACGTTGCCCAGTGGGGATGTCATGGTGGTGGGAGGAATTCATGATCATGGAGACGATTTGAGTACTGTATTGCTGGTCTCTCTGCAGGCTTAACTGAACATGCTTTTGTACAGTTTTGCGATACTGTTTCTGTGATTTTCTTTTCTGGAATGACTATTGCGCAATGGAAATGTGTAGACATGAGGTTTGTATAGTGTTCACTTCCGGGCAGGGGGCAGGGGGAGGGGGGAGGGGGGGCTGGCTGGGACAAGACTGCACTTGCATTCTGCCCCTGTCTAAACTTTGTTAAGGGAAATACTGCACCAGAGTCCATGTTCGAGTATAATGCAGTGGTATAAACTGTTGTCCTTGTCCTGCTCACAGCCACGATGTTGAGTGCTGGAAGCAGGTTGCTGACAGGCAGCTCCTCTGGGTCGCTCCAGCTGTGGTCAGTGGACCACTCCAGCAGCCCTCCTGCCGTTACCATGGAAACCTCCTTGGAAGTGGATGGGAGTGTGTTCTCTGCTGCATTTGATAACAAAATGGAACTGGTAATGTGTGTGTGTTCAGCAGTAGTCAGCAAAGATGAATTTCATGTGTCTCTCTGCCCAGGGTGTGGTTGGTACCTCGACAGGTACGGTGTGGTACATCAACTGGTCTGAGAAGAGCAGTGTCAAGCTGGTCAGTGGACATGCCAGGGAGGTCAGTACAATAAACAAGGGGTGGTCATGCACCATACTTAGAGCTGCGACCGGCGATTGAGACCCCGTATACGGCGGATGTAGGTGTAACTTACCGTATTACTCTGTATACGACCAAAAAGTCACGGAGTCACGGTGGATTTCTGCAACAGTCATATGGTCACCGGCAGTTTATCAGTGCAGTCACACGGACACAGGCAGTTTTTGGATAGTCACAGGCTGTGACCCCGGTCGCTGCTCTAAGTACGGTGCATATTGGAGTGACCACCCCTTGAAAACATCAGGTTAATGCCTGAGGATTTAATTACAGTTCTCTGCCTGCAGGTGTGTAGTGTGGCGCTCAGTGAGGGTGGCACCTACCTTGCTAGCTGTTGTCGGGAGGGCTCTCTGTCTGTGTTGTCCATGGCAACCATGGAACAGGTGGTCCTCCTTCAAACTCCCAAGAAGGTAGAGGATTCATTTGACTTGTAACCTGTTCACCGGTTACACAGATTGTTTCGAACAGCTGTTATCCTTTCCCATAGTTGTGTTGTAGTCTTGGTACCAGACCCTACGAGGGTCTGGTACCGAGACTACAACACAACTAGTCTCTGTACCAGACCATTGCACGAGGGAGACTAGTTGTGTTGTAGCTCAGTAATATTTGCAGGTTGGCTAGCACCACTACTCTCTAGATTCTCAGTAACCGATTCTTTCTTTCCCAGGAATGCACATGTGCTGCATTCTCACCAGTGCAGCCACTGCTATCCATTACCAGCACTAATGAGCAGGGATTTCCCCCCTCCACCCCACCTCCACACCTGGTGGCTGGCTACAGCGATGGGACACTGAGGGTGTTTGATGTTGGGAAGGTACAGATGGCACGTAAAATGCAACCTCATGCAGCACCTATTAGGGCAGTTGCTTATTCACCCAATGGTAAGTATACTTCAGGCCGTTTGTAGATTTGCTCCTCTACATTTGGAGTGATTTGTGGCCAAGTGGGTAAAGCATTTGACTGTGGACCAAAGGTCCCAGTTTCGAATCCCACCTGTTGCTTCACTGATAAAGTGCTTTCTTTACCCCTCCTCCCCTTGGGAGACCAGACTTTGGCTGAGCCTTACCTTACATGCATATGGTATACAGTTGAGGTGCCTATAGTCTTGATAAACAACACAACAGATAGAGCATGGCACATGTATGTACATTGCAGCACTTTGTGTGAGCAGATCTTAAGCGTTGGTTGGCACTGTATATCCCATACAGTCACTCCTGTGCTTGTATATCCCTTTGATGTTTGATATAGTGCCATGCTGTTTAAGTATTCGCCTGGCAACTCACTGTCTAGTACAACCTGAACTGTGTGTACACACACATGTTTATAACATGCCTAGCTAGTAGTGCAATACTATTACTCTGCTGTAATATAAGTGTATGACATAACTATGTTGCACCTGTATTGCATAGCATTGACATGATACACATGCACACACTTGTACACACACATACACAGGCCATGTGATCCTCTCAGGCTGCTCTAGTGGTGTGGTTACCATTAGCAACCCTTCCACTGGGCTGGTGGTACGCGTGATCACTGACCATCAGGGAGCACCCATCACTGACATGCACACCTCCGACAGACCTGTCAAGGTATAAGCTAGTCTGTCCTACCTCCAACTTTGGTGTTCCAAGACAGTACTCCTTCCTCCCTCCCAGCGTCCTGGGTCTGAGGACTGCTACCACTGGTTGGTGGCCAGTGGGGACCGGAGGGTGAGCGTGTGGAGTGCAGACTGCAGAAGGGACGTTTGCCAGCTGGTGGACTGGCTCACCTTCCCAGGTCCCTCCTCTGCTCCCGATGGCACCAGGCTCAGGAGAGAACACAAGGTGCTCAATACAACCCAGCACCTGCATTTTTCAAATTGTGTGAAGTCTACTGGGTATTTATCCTCGGGTATGACATACTAGCTACTGTGGGACCTCAAATGTATAGGGATGCACTCTAGCTATAGCCAGAGAACTTGAGATACTGTTGTATGCACTGCAGTGCACAGTGGCATTCACTTCCTAGCTCAATCACAGATCTCACCCTCCTCTCTTCTCCTGTCCCCCTCAGTGCCAGTATGAACTTCTGCCCCCTAGCCTGGCCCGCTTCAGCCCCACAGACCCAAACACTATCCTGTACACAGGATATGGCATGGAAAGGTGTGTGCAGTTCTACAACCTGTCACAGAAGGCAATTGTCAGGACATCTGCCCTCACCCACTGGGCCACATGCATGGACGTATCACCACAGGGGCACCTTCTGGCCTTTGGCTTCCAAGGTAAGTCAGGTGGAAACATGTAGGTGTGGTTTGACTGCTTTGTGAGTATTATAGCGGGAGAGAGTGAAACAGGGCATTGGACTTTGTCACGAAATATTCATGTCACAAGATTATTTGTTGGAGAAAGAGTGTAAACAGCTCACTGTATAGAACTGTTGCATAGTGCTAAGTTTACCCCGCAGATCTCTTATATCATAATACGCCACTGTAGCACAATGTCTAGTTGTTATCTTGTCTCTTGCAGAGCGTGTTGTGAAGATCATGGACTATGATGAAGGCTCATTCCAGGACTATACTGGCCACCATGACAGAATCACTTGTGTAATCTTTTCTCCCTGTGGAAAGTTTCTTGTATCAACCAGTAGCTCCACTCTACATGTATGGGATGTTGTAGTCTGATGATTTTTGCGTCCTTGGCAATGTTGAACATGAGAGGCGCGGCTCGTTATTAAACGTTATCTAGCACGTGATCTTTCCGGATTCACCTCCGATATCCTCCGTGCGGCACGTCAACTAGGGAGCTTGGGGAGGATTTAAGAGATGGCTTCACTGGTTCTTCGGAGAGCAAACAGGCTTTCAACCTGTTTTCTTCAGGTTTGTTCTTTATGGTTCAGTGCAATTTTAATTCGTCCAGGGAAAGAATCCTGTCCAGCTGCAGCTGCGGCCATTATTATTTTACTGTCCCCAAATAAAGCTCACCCTAGCGGGGTAATCAACTGCCCAATTCTGAAAGTATCAATCACCTGGTGCACTTGTTTGCTGATTTCCTCTCCAGCACTGGGCATCAGCTGCAACATTTACAGTCCCTTTGTCAGATCCTGTCCCCCACTTGGCACTAGAGAATGCTCCGACCACAAGAAAGCCACCAGAAGAAGTCAGGGTATGTACCACGACTACTACAGCTGGTCTTGATTCCAGACCCAAACAACCCCAGCATGGGTCGTTGTTTGGGTCTAGACTTAGGCTAACTAAAAGCTTTCATCCCCTCTCATATGTGTAGGTTAGTCAGCTTAGCAATGGCATCACAGTGGCATCGCTGGAGAACTACTCTCACCACTCCAACGTGTCTGTGTTTGTGAGGGCAGGCAGTCGGTATGAGACCTACAACCAGAAAGGACTGACACACCTCCTCAGAAACTGTGCCTTCCTGGTGCGTGCATCTCGGGTATTCAAACTTCACAAGCTACCTCCTCTGTTTCAGAGATAGAGTATCTATTCCATATGTACTGCAGTTCTGTTTGATGTGTGGTTATCGTTTGTTCCTGGTGTATAGGCTTCTGGGGAGAAGTCTGCTTTTGGGATTGCGAGGGAGATGGATGCCATTGGAAGCTCATTGACGTAAGCTGTTCAGTTAGACATTCAGGGTATTTTTACTGACTTTGTGATGTTCTTGTTTTATATAGTGCAACTACAACCCGTGAACACCTAATCTACTCATCTGAGTTCCTGAGAGGCAACCTGTAAGCTTGTCCGGTGAACGGACCCTTTCTTTCGTGGTTTTAAAATAAGTTATGACCCCCTTCCTCCTCCTTCCCTCCATCCTACTGAGCATTCACATCATTCCTTCCTGCAGTGGACTTGTAGTAGACACTCTTGGGACAGTCGTCAGCTCGCCACTATTCCAACCCTGGGAGGTATGCCAGAATACATTGGATATTTGGTCCGTGTTTCATGTGTTAGCTGGAGACCCATACTGAGGACATATCAAGTTCTAGTCTGAGTACCGGTAGTACTGGACCCAGAGTTGGGTCCAATACTGAGGATATGTTGTAGCCTGTAGTCTGGGTACTGGACCCAGAGTGGGGTCCGATACTATTATTAACCTCGCCCATGCGGGGGCGAGGTTCTAGTAATCGTTGTGTGTGTCTGTGTGTCTGTGTGTCTGTCTGTTACCGTTCTAGCGGGCGCTGCGGGTACTTGACGAGCAAGACCAAGGTATCAAAAGAAAGCGCTCGACGTAAGGAACTAAATTAACATAGCAATATGGATAAAAATGTTTAGTTCGAGAGTTATGACAGTTTTTAGCTCACCGCGAAAACTTTACTTGGTGCTTGTGCCACAAAATCGACATCAACGGGTCACTAGCGCTGTTACTAGACTACTGGTACGTGAAGCGTGGCGTCTAGCGACACCAGCTACCACAAACCAAGCGGCACAAAGTGACAAACTCATGAGCTAGCGAGCTATAGTCTGGTTCCCGATACCAGACCCCGAACGCGCACCGAATGACACGTGATACTTGCACGTGCAGTGCAGTATTGTAGAGTAATACCTATGGCAGTATGTAAAGACTAGATGGAGACCACTCGTGAACGAACCTACCTATCTCATTGGCTAATAGAACACCATGAACTTCAAGTTCTGCCTCCTCGGTGGCGACAACAAAGGCGGAGACAGCTCGTGGGTCTACCGCCATGGTTAGTCTCGGTACCAGACTCTTCGCGAATAGTCTGGTACCGAGACTGCGCCATGGTCGGTGACGTACCTGCTAGACTGCTTCAGCTATTAAACGCTAACCTGACTCACAGTTGCTGTGATGTGCACGAGTGTATGTTTAGTGTCATAATTTCTGTGCAGTCACATAATTGAGTCCGATGACCGTCATGTGAATGCAACTGCTCCATGCGTATCCTGCACCTGCACTTCGCTCAGGCTCACCCTCCAATGTCCTGCATTCCACTAGTAGATCTTTTTTGTACGCTTCGCTACATGAGGGCGAGGTTTGCACTTTAGTGCTTTTTCATGTTGTAGCCTGTAGTCTGGGTACTGGACCCAGAGTGGGGTCCAATACTGAGGATATGTTGTAGCCTGTAGTCTGGGTACTGGACCCAGAGTTGGGTCCAGTATTGATGGTGTGTGGTACGGACCCAGAGTAGGGTTCACTGTTGAGGCTATCTAGCCTCTAGTCTAGGTGCCGGACCGAGAGTAGGCTCCACTACTGAGGCTATCTTGTTTCATAAGTTGATTGGTATGGTTCCTGATTGTAAGCATTAAGGTATATATGTGGTGTTTGTTTTATGCATGTGCAGGTGAAGGATAAGAGGCCCAGCCTGGAGCTGGACATTGCCACATATGAGGCACAACCAAACTCAGGTTTGTGGTAGCATGGAGGATAGAGCATAGTCTAGCTATCCCTCGCTATGGCTGTTACTAGAAGTGTATACCGGTAATCTATGCCCACACACATGTAGCATTGTTCTTAACATGCACATTTGCTTTTGCAGTTCTGTTTGAAAACTTGCACAGTGCCGCATTCAGGTAAGAAGATGAGCAGAGAGAGTGTGCTGAGAGAAGCATTGGTGGACCACTATGATCACTGACTCCTAGTGCAACATGTATATCATTATTTTGAGGGTCTATACTATCTTCCATTACGCAGAAATGCCTTCTCCAATCCTCTCTTCTGTCCCAAGTACAACCTCTCAAAGCTCACGAGTCAAGATGTGGGTGGATTTGATTGTTGTACTTGAGTGTATGTTTATTCCTGGAATCCTCTGCACGGTATTGCAGCTCAAGGCCTATGTGGAGGAGTGGTTCACCGCCAGGAGGATTGCTATTGTCGGAGTGGGTAAGCTATGTGACCCCATCTTGCTTTCAGCATCACACAAGATCTCTCCCCTAATTAATAACCACATTCCCCAATAGAATTAGTTGACTAATTGACTGAACTAAGGCTGTTGACTGAAATTCTTGTGTGCTGATTAGCTGCTGCACATGCACAGATTATTACTTCATGCTCATGGTTGTGACAAGATGGCTAAGAGCCTCTGCTAGTTCTTGCTCAGGCGCCATACAGCAAACGGTCTGGCGGTAGCTGGGTCTGCCAGAACTGTTCCGCTGCCTACACAGGAACTGTGAGTCGTGCTAGCTGAAGCTCTCTAGCATTAACAGACTTCCTGTTTCGTACTCAATTATCAATCAGTCGATTAGTCATGTAAGCAAGCTATGTCAACTAGGGAAATTCCCTTGTTGTTCGACTAGGGAAATTCCCTATCCCAGCTAACTTGCCGACTTTGGTCACCTGCAGTATAAGTGATGTTTTGAACTGGTATAATTATATGACAGTCTTGTGACAATGAACTCTCATTATCATTTGCTGTGTTTGTGTCTCTGCCAGGTGTGAATCACAGTGAATTCGTGCAACATGGTGAAGCAGCATTTGGTGGTATACCCGAAGGAATGAGCGGCAGTGATTCTCCAAGTGAATACGTCGGAGGTAACTGGCACACAAAGCCCTACTCTATACCCACAATGAGTTGCATCCTCCTGATGCAGGTACTGAGGTGCGCATACCCTCAGGTTCTCCCCTCTGTTACGCAGCAGTAGTCTGCAAGGGAGCCAGGTAACAAGTTACTAGGTGCCATTTCATTCCTATTGTGAACCCCTCCTACTTGTCTCCCTCATAGCCTTGCAAACCTGAAAGATGTACTTGCTGCTGGCATTTTACAGGTAGGTGCGTGTATGTGAACTCAAGGTGAATATTGCACTACTGCTGCTTGTCAACTCGGTGTACTGTGTGCATTTGCTCTTTCTCTTCTAGCATGTACTGGGAGCAGTACCTGGCTACGTGAAGTGGGGAAGCAATGTTGCCGCAGCTAGGTGAGCTATGACCTCGTCCTACTTCACGTAATGTTTGACTCTCCTGGGCTTGTGCCCCTCTCTGTGCAGACTTGGCAAGGTAGCAGCGGGTGCCGTCAACGCTCCCTTCTTGGTGAGTCTGCAGTGCATGTTTAAATAATGTCAGTATGCATGACTGTTGAGTGCCTTTTATTCATTAGGTAACAGCTGTAAACATGAACTACTCGGACAATGGCCTGTTTGGGGTGTACGCAGTTTCAGATGGCAGTATCACAGGAAAGGTTAGTGACTTACATGATAGTCTTGGGTTAGTCTGACTACCGGTACACCACCATTCATGTAGTTGCTGAAGGCTGTGATGAAGGAATTCAGTGAAGTGGCCAAGGGGGGTGTAACTGATGCAGATCTGTCTAGAGCAAAGTAAGATCCTATGCTGTATAGTTTACTGTGGCCATCCCATGTTGGTGTCATTGCTTGGTTTCTTGTGTATTCCTCTGTTACAGGAACCAACTAAAGGCAAGCTATCTGATGAACTGTGAGACCCAGTCATGCCTGGCGGAAGATGTTGGCATGCAGGTGGGTGAGCACTATTATGGAGGGAGACCTGTTGCTCTTCCTCGTTCATTGCCCCCATACCTACACATGCTATAGGCCATTATCAAAGGTTCTTACACTGCATTGGAGGAGACTCTGAAGCAAGTGGACTCAGTGAGCAAGGATGATGTGGTCAAGGTATGTTACGTCAAAAAAGGTTTAGGCATTTCTGTGTAACCTTTAGCAGTACTTTCTTCTTAATTGCAGTTTGCCAGGGCAGTGTTTGGGACACGTTCTACGTTTGTTGCCCTTGGTAATCTCTCCTCCACCCCAAGGCTTGATCATCTCCTAGCTGATTTGTCACTCCGGTAGACCCATGGATTGGAGACAGCATAGGTGTAGAGACTTCCACAGCAAAACATAATAGAAATATTGTACATTCTGAGTATAAACCACTTGATGGGCATACAGTTAATAGCTGCAGCGCTGAAACACTTCTAGTTTGCATGCAACACAGTGGAGGCAAAATGGGGAGTTGTCCTAGGACAAGTAGCTGCAGTAACAGAGAAATCTCTTGTGAAAGTGGTGGCTTTTAGAAAAGCCGGTTGAATAAAAAAGAAAGTTCAGTAGCTGCTTAGTGCTCCTTGGAGTGGTGCTTCTTGGGCAGCAGAACAGCCTGGATGTTGGGCAGCACACCTCCCTGAGCGATGGTGACACCTGCCAGAAGTTTGTTCAGCTCTTCGTCGTTCCTGATGGCCAGCTGAAGATGGCGAGGATTGATTCTCTGCTTCTTGTTGTCACGGGCGGCGTTACCAGCCAGCTCGAGGATCTCGGCAGCGAGGTACTCCATAACAGCTGCTAGGTAAACTGGAGCGCCGGCACCAATTCTCTCGGCATAGTTCCCCCTGCGGAGAAGACGGTGAACACGTCCAACTGGGAACTGAAGCCCAGCACGGCTGGAGCGCGTCTTGGCCTTGGCGCGGGCCTTGCCTCCCTTTCCACGTCCAGACATGGTAGTTTGTAGAACTTGCTGTTTGAAGAGTGCTGCGAAAGTCGGAATGACAAAACCGATTGTGACCGGGCCTATGGAAAAGACAGAAACGGAAAGCGGAAACGGAAACGGAAAACGGAAACGGAAACGGAAAACGGAAACGGAAACGGAAACAGAAAACGGAAACGGAAAACGGAAACGGAAAATTGGTAATGAAATGGAAGCGCTTGCACGTGGTCTCGTGTAATAACGCGCGTGCGAGCTATAGCATGCTCTATATAGCGCTAGCAAGTAGTGTCTATTCACTGGACAGGACTGCTAGACAGGACTCACTCAAACTTCAGCCCTTTCCGTGTAGGACAAGCTAAACATGCTTATTCAAGTTGCTCACCGTTGCAGTTGACTGTTGAGATGTCTCACCGTGTTCTTAAGTCCTGAAGATGTTGCTGTGCTGTCAAGTGTCAACAGCCTATTGTGTCTACAACCAGTTTGGACTTCTCTAAGCACAAGGGCTACAGCCTTAAGTTATTTTGGAAGAAAAACCAGTGGAGTGTTCTCCATTTAATGCCCATTCGGTCATTAAAATATAATATGCATGTGACCTTTGACCTCCACTGACTTATTATAATTGCACAATGGTACAACATGGCTAAGTAAAAACATGTAAACCAAACGAAGTCATAATCAAGGTCTTGGAACTGAAATTCTTTGGTGTTGCCAGAGACTGACCCGTTTAAAAGTATAGTTATGTATTTGCGGTCAAAAAATAGCCTGGTAACATAGCACTCCTCGATGATCATGATGCTGGAATGTAACTCCTTGTTAGCATTGATCTTAACCATCAAGCTATGTCAGACCACTGTCGGAGACAGCTACCATCTCGGCTGCACTGAGCCAACTCGTCCTCAGGATGTTTTAGCTAGCACTCCATGAGCAGAATCTGTAGTAGCAATTGGCCAGACTTGATGCATAATGCAGAACAATCTATTGGGTTTGGCATAGTAACTGAACCATCTGCGTTCCCTGTCTCTTGTACGATAGGCAATCGGACTAGCAGGAGTAGGCAACTGAAACTGAACTCGCCTCTTGGCAGAAGCAATAGGAGAGGAAAAACGAGCCCATGAATCACAACCATCAAGGGTATCCTCGGAAGTCAAAGAATCACTGCCAACTGTGCTTGACTCTGACGGGAACAGCAGACTTTACCATAGCCGAGTTAGCAAGCAAACAGACCGGTCAACTTTTCTAGCAGCTTCACCAATAGCAGAAGTATCAGCAGCTGTTCTCTTTTGGCCTGCTTCGGTACTTTCTTCCGAAGGAGACCGAACGGGCATTAAATGGAGAACACTCCACTGTTTTTTTCATCCAAAATAGCTTAAGGCTGTAGCCCTTGTGCTTAGAGAAGTCCAAACTGGTTGTAGACACAATAGGCTGTTGACACTTGACAGCACAGCAACATCTTCAGGACTTAAGAACACGGTGAGACATCTCAACAGTCAACTGCAACGGTGAGCAACTTGAATAAGCATGTTTAGCTTGTCCTACACGGAAAGGGCTGAAGTTTGAGTGAGTCCTGTCTAGCAGTCCTGTCCAGTGAATAGACACTACTTGCTAGCGCTATATAGTGCATGCTATAGCTCGCACGCGCGTTATTACACGAGACCACGTGCAAGCGCTTCCATTTCATTACCAATTTTCCGTTTCCGTTTTCCGTTTCCGTTTTCCGTTTCCGTTTCCGTTTCCGTTTTCCGTTTCCGTTTCCGCTTTCCGTTTCTGTCTTTTCCATAGGCCCATTGTGACCCGCCTTTTACAGTTTGAGCGCGCAGGTTTGGGGGTGGAGTCCAGGTTCTAACCAATCAGGTTTCGAGTTGCCAACCTGCAGGATCACTTTTCCATTTACAGTCAGGTCCGTGTTAGGTATACTGCAATGCTATTGGTTATTATCCAAGTGATCCTCTACCAGCGATCCTCGAGGTCAACATAAAAGGGCCCGACTTCTGCGTAAAAGCACAGTCTTGAGTTTATGGGCTCTTTTGTGAAGACTATCAAAGAAGCAACCATGCCTGGCAAAGTAGCGTCAAAGAAGGGAGAGAAGAAGGCGGCAACCAAGTCTAAGCCCGCCGGGGGTGAAACCAAGAAGAGGAGAAAGAGCCGCAAGGAGAGCTACTCCATCTACATCTACAAGGTGCTGAAGCAGGTGCACCCTGATACCGGCATCTCCTCCAAGGCCATGAGCATCATGAACTCCTTCGTGAACGACATCTTCGAGCGCATTGCCACCGAAGCCTCCCGCCTGGCCCACTACAACAAGAAGCACACCATCACCAGCCGTGAAATCCAGACTGCTGTGAGGCTGCATCTTCCCGGCGAGCTGTCCAAGCACGCCGTCAGCGAGGGGACCAAGGCGGTGACCAAGTACACCAGCAGCAAATAAACAGCTGAACTCTATCCCCTCCTATTACATGAAACCGGCTTTTCTAAAAGCCACCACTTTCACAAAAGATTTCATTTCACTGCTCTTTGATGTTGTGATGTACATGTACGACGTAAATTATGTGGGCGGTACAGGTGCTTTTATTAGAGAGGTAGCTTATGGCCGGCTAGCTAGCTGGCTGATTATGCGCCGAATGTGGCGTGTTTGTTGTACAAGATACCAAGGAAGTACTGCACTTAGAAGAGTTATTATATCCGCAGCTAACACAAAGTTACCTGCAGCAGAGAGACGCTCACAGCGACAAGTCTTTGTAGCGTTCCAGATCACAAACCGTTGGTTTGCATCTCAAGTGATCGCTGGCTGTCACACAATGGCTACTGACAATAGCAGTTCCTCTACTGACAAACAGCTGAGGAAAAATAGGCTGGCAAATGAGAAGTCGCCGTACCTCCTGCAGCATGCCTCCAACCCTGTGGACTGGTGAGCAGCGAAACTTCCTAATAGGCCTCCTATATGATAGACCATGATACCTCATTTAAAGCAAGGGGAGGCATGCATACAAACATGATATGAGTAGCTGTAAAAAGTGCTCGACATTGCATGCATGTGCCATAGGGTATCACATCAACAGTAATAGTGGGTGTGGCTTCCAGTTCCAGCTGCAACATACCGGGAACCCCTGCTCTAGCCTTGTTCCAGGCCACATGGAGTTGGAGTAGCAGTACTCTGCATGCTCGGTAAATGACACTACTCCACTCATTTTCCTATTGCTCATTTTCAGTCTCATTTTACGGCTTGTCTAGCGACCCAAGCACGCATTCATTAGCCTCGTTCCCAGGCCTACCCTTTTTTTCTCTTCTTCAGTTTCCATTGACGGATGCAGAAGGGTGACAAAAAATGCGGAAGGCCTGGTATCATTCATCACGTGAAGGGTGGACATACATCCAGTTGGCTCAGTTCGAATGCTCTGCGGCTAGTCGGGACTCTCAGACAATCTATACCACTTCTTTGGCGCTTCTTAAACCTATTTGCGGTTGGGCCACACCCCCCCCTATGTCCACTTAACATAAAGCACATGATGAATAATACCAGGCCTTCCGCGTTTTTCATCACCCTTCCGCATCCGTGTATTATTGTCAACGGAAACCAGAGAACAAGGGTAGGCCTGGTAACGAGGCTACACATTCATACCATTGTAGCTAAATTCCTCCTTAAGCAGGTGCCTCCATACATTCTCTATGAGACCAAAGTTGCATGAGTAATCTGACTGGCATCCTCTAGTAACTGGCACTGTGTTTGGTGAGGTTTGGGATGATGCCACACACACACACACACACACACACACTCCCCATTTTCAAAGGTAGTTATGAGAGGTCAAGCACCCAATCTCTACTTCCCTAGTTTTGTAGACCCTCAAGACAGAGTATATGTATGTGACCCTATACTCAAGAACCCTATTCTCAACTTGTAGGTATCCCTGGGGTGAGGAGGCGTTTGAGAAGGCAAGGCAGGAGAACAAACTCATCTTTCTCTCCGTGGGTTACTCCACTTGCCACTGGTGTCATGTGATGGAGAGGGAGTCGTTTGAGAGTGAGAAGATTGGGAAGCTCCTCAATGCGAACTTCGTCAGCATCAAAGTGGATCGTGAAGAACGGCCAGATGTTGACCGTGTCTACATGACCTTCATCCAGGTGCGCCAAATCCACTCCTCATATATACTGCTTATTTGAGAATGCTATCCTTAACTGCATACTGCATTAGCCTCAAATTATTGTACGTGAACTGGAGGTGAATTTGGTCCAATGCCTGCAGGCAACGCAAGGTGGTGGTGGGTGGCCAATGAGTGTGTTCCTAACTCCTGAACTGAAGCCATTTGTTGGGGGTACCTACTTCCCACCTGAAGACACCTTTGGGCGGCCAGGGTTTGCCACCGTTCTCCAATCCATTGCTGAGAAGGTTTGTATCATTCATTACAGCCACATTCATGGATGGGAGTCTCTTCTATATAGGCAATGTCTGATTTGATATCTCAGTAGTCCTCTAGCTCTACTCCAAATGTCCCCACGTAGAATCATGGTTTACTGACCATGTAATGCAAACCACATCTTTAGTTTCCATAGTTACGTTGGTATGGCTGTCTTCCTCTCCTCTCCCAGTGGAAAACCAATCACGATCAGATTGTGAGCCAGGGCGCTAAAATCATGGAGGCTCTCTCCAAGGCAATAGCAGTGGCTCCCTCAGACCCCAGCCTACCTGGCACAGGATGCATTCAGCGGGGCTACAATCTACTGGAGTCAAAGTTTGATGCTGAGTATGGAGGGTTTGGAGGGTCTCCAAAGTTTCCCCAGCCGGGTGAGCAAAGGTCCAGACCGCTATAGCAAATTTTGGGGGGACTGGTGAATGGTGGGAATGTTTTGTCCAGGGGGACTATTTATACAACGTAAACTACAGGAACCTAGCTATACCTGGAATCAGTGTGAGAATTAAACCACACACAATTAGTCACCCTCTGTGAGTATTGAACACTCTTACATGCACCACACATCATCCAGTGATCCTAAACTTCCTACTGCGGGTTTATGCTCGTTACCTCGGCTCACCGATGAGCGAGCGGGCGCTGGAGATCACCCTGTTCACGCTCAGAGCCATGGCCAACGGTGGAATGCACGACCATGTCAGCCAGGTAGGTGAGGCCATGCCAGGTGGGTGTGGCCATGTCAGCCAGGTAGGTGAGGCCATGCTAGCTGGGTGTGGCCATGTCAGTCAGGTGGGTGTGACAATGCCAGCCAGCAGGCGAGCTGTGGGATCCACATTGTCGACCCAGGAGTTGACCCTGAGTTATACACATTCTGAGATGGATGATATATTATTGGCAAGATTCAAGAGTTACATTAAACAGGAAGTGCAAGCATAAGTAGTTATTCCCTTTCCTATATGCAGGGATTTCACCGCTACTCCACTGACAAGTTCTGGCATGTTCCCCACTTTGAGAAGATGCTGTATGACCAGGGCCAGCTGGCAGTCGTCTACCTCACTGCATACCAGGTACACACATGCAGCCGCTGGGTCTTGCATTCCCAGCACTGTATATATCAATACTATCATTGCACATGTCCATCAATCATCCAGATCACAAAGGACAAGTTCTTTGCTGATGTGGTTCGAGACATCCTCCTCTATGTGTCCCGTGACCTCAGTGATGAGGTATGTACATTGAGTGGGTCAACTGTATACCTTCATTCCCAGACCTCCACTCCCAGCTGCAAGTGAGGTATGGAGGCCTGGAACGAGGCTAGGTCAAATGGGCTGTTTAAGCCTGTTTTCCCCCATGACATCATCATTACACCATCCCAGGATGATGGGTTCTACTCAGCTGAAGATGCCGACTCCTTCCCTACTGACGGTGCAGACCACAAACGCGAGGGGGCCTTCTGTGTTTGGACGCAGGGGGAGGTGGACAAGATCCTGTGTGACCCCCTTCCCTCTGACCCCTCCAAGACCCTTGCACAGCTGTTCTCCTACCACTATGGGGTGGAGCCTCATGGGAATGTCGCTTCCCACCAGGTGATAGCACTTTCATGTAATTCTAATTCACGTACCTCTTCATTGGGGGGGGGGGGGGGCTAGAGAAGTTTGCTATGACATCACTTTGAGCTGTAACATTAGTTTGTGTCAACAATTTACTGTTCAACATCCTGATGGGCCATATGTGGCTGCATGCTGGAGGAGGTGCTCACTGATAAAAGTTGCTGATCTGTGCTTCAGTAGTATTACCCACTTGCTGTTTCATCATAATTACTGCATGCAGTATACCAATCTGCTTTAATGTCATGGCTATGGCATCACTAGCTTGTTCATGACCTCTGGTCGCAGGACCCTCATGGAGATCTGAAGAACCAGAATGTGCTGATTGTGCGTGGCTCTTTGGAGAAGACGGCAGAACACTTCCAGTTAGCAAGCACAATTGAGGCCGGGCAGTTGCTCACCAAGTGCAGGGAGAAGATGTACGAAGAGAGGCAGAAGAGACCCAGACCTCACAGAGACAACAAGATACTCACAGCATGGAATGGTAAGTGAGATCAGCTTCTGGTCCAGCTATAGTCTCGGAACGAGACCCTTCGCGCAGGGGAGGAGGAGAGGGTCTGGGCACCATCTTACATTCGAGTTGTCCGAATGTTGACCTAACGAATCAGATTGCGAATGACGTCAGGGAAATGATTTTTCTCCAGGCTTTCGGTGTCGCCAGCGACTAGACACGGCAAATTGCTGTGCTATACTGCATTACCCAGGAGTGTCTGACAAAATTCGAGGAGAACAACGAGCAGGTAGACTGTGATCGTACATGTGGTATCACAGCTGATCACTAATTACGACGCATAATTGCATTCCGTGAGGACAACTTGAATGTAGGCACATGCCCAGACCCTTTCCTCCTCTCCCGCGTGAAGGGTCTGGTTCCGAGACTAGTCCAGCTGTACTGTAGGACTGGAACAGTCTCCAGTTCAGCTTGTACTGTGAATAAATTTTCATGGTAAATGTCAAATGGAGATCTGTCTTGTCTGCAGGGCTGATGATATCTGGCTATGCTCGTGCGGCGATGATACTGGATGATGCAACCTACCTGGACAGAGCGGTGAGAGCAGCCCAGTTCATCCGGTCACACCTCTACAAACTGGAGACAGGAGTGCTGATACGCAATGGATACCGGGATGACAGCGGGTATGTGGTTTGTGTGTCGGCTGTCGGTGTTGTGACATGATGACTGGTAGCCTTGTTCCCAGGTCACATGGGAGTGTGCTTGTCCCTACTCCTGTTTGGCCTGAGGATAAGGCTATGTGACTGTAAGTATGGACTTACATTAGCATTAAATATCTATGTATTCATTCTTTAATGGTCCATTCAATTCGTGAACAAACCCAGAATTCGTAGTTGTTCATTCGGAATTATTACTTTCGGAGTTCATATTAAATTTTTTGGAGTTAATATTAGTATGGTTCATTCAGAGTTAAAAGCATGGTTCTTTCGGAGAGATAGGTTGTATGTATATTGTTACAATTGTTACGAGGGGCAACCGCACTCCTGGTAGGCGAGGTTAAACGGTAGCACAAGCTAAGTGTGACAGTTCGTTCCAATTATCACACATCACTTGATAGCTATACCTCTATATAGGGAAGATCAGAAATTATTTAGAGTGCTCTCAAGTACCCATTCATAGCCGCGTTGCAACCCTGGTTGCGACTCGCCGTAGCGCAAGCTAAGTATTGCAATTCGTTCCAATTAACGCACATGCCACGTGGCGATCGCGAGCAATGGCGACCACAAGGAAGACAAGACATTATTACAGTACTCACAACTTAGCCAGCACGGTGAGTTTCGGCATGTAAGCGTCAGTGAACGACAGCGATCACGGCCGTGTGGCCAGAATGTTCGTGTGCCTTTCCTAAGAACGGTACTGCCACCGGAAGTCGATGGAGCGCTCGAGCAATGGCGGCCAACGGCGAGACAAAAGCGCTCATATCTCCACCACCAAGGTGAGTTTCAGCACCAAAATTGTACGGTGAGGACAGTGCATGATAGCGATCACGACGGTGTAGTCAGAATCTTTGCAGGCCATTCGTAAGTAGTCAAACGTTAATTATTTATTTATTTAGGTTAGATTATTTATTTATTTACGCGGCACAATTTTTCCTATACCAGGAGTGTAATATTTCTGCTTTGTTGACGAGGGGCAACCGCACTCCTGGTAGCCGCGGTTAAACGGTAGCACAAGCTAAGTGTGACAGTTCGTTCCAATTATCACACATCACCATGATAGCTACGTATATACAGGGAAGATCACTAGAGTGCTCTCAAGTACCATTCATAAAGTAGCCGTGTTGCAACCTGCCGTAGCGCAAGCTAAGTATTGCAATACGTTCTAATTAACGCACATGCCACGTGGCAACTACGCTCAAGTCGATCGCGAGCAATGGCGACCAAAAGGAAGACAAGACATTATTACAGCACTCACAACTTAGCCAGCACGGTGAGTATGGGCATGTAAGCGTCAGTGAACGACAGCGATTACGGCCGTGTGGTCAGAACCTTCGTGTGCCTTTCCTAAGAACGGTACTGCCACCGGAAGTCGAAGAGAGCGCTGGAGCAATGGCGACCACGGCGAGACAAAAGAGCTCATATCTCCACCACCAAGGTGAGTTTCAGCACCAACTTTTTACATTCAGGTCAGGGCATGATAGCGATCACGGCGGTGTAGGCAGAATTTCTGTAGGCCAAGCCTAAGTACTGAAACATTATATATATTATATTGGATTGGATTATATTATATTATATTACGCGGCACAATTTTTCCTATACCAGGAGTGTAACAATTATTGTTACAATTACCCCCCCCCCCCCCCCCCCCCCCCACACACACACACACACACACACACACCTTGTTCATAGGAGGCTTGGGATTGGCAGCATTGAAGGATTTGCGGATGACTATGCATTTCTAATTCGCGGCTTGCTGGACCTCTTTGAGGCCAGCCAGGATGACCAGTGGCTGGAGTGGGCATCACAGCTGCAGGAGAAAATGACTGAGCTCTTCTGGGACACAGAGGCAGGAGGGTACTTCAATAACACTTCTGCAGACTCCAGTATACTACTGCGCATGAAGGAAGGTATGAGCACTCAGTATACTACTGTGCATGAAGGAAGGTATGAATGTCTTAGACCTCAGTATACTACTGTGCATGAATGAACATTTTAGGACTCAGAATACTACTGAACAGGCACATTGTTGACCTCAGTATACTACGGTGCATGAAGGAAGGTATGAACATTGTAGGCCTCAGTATATTACTGTGCACGAAGGAAGGTATGAGCACTGTAGACCTCAGTATATACTAGTGTGCTTGAAGGAAGGTATGAGCATTGTAGAACTCAGTATATACTACTGTGCATGAACAGAAGGAAGGTATGAGCACTGTAGACCTCAGTATACTACTCAGTATACTGCTGAGCTAGCCTCGTTCCCAGGCCCACACGCGAAACGCAGAAGGCATGAGCATTGTTGACCTCAGTATACTACTGTGCATGAAGGAGCATTGTAAACCTCAGTGTACTAGTGAGCATGAAGGAAGGTAAGAACATAAGGTATGACAGTCTAGCTGCTAGCCCTCTCCGCCCGTGCGGCTTCGCCGTGCGCCCCCAATTTACCGGCCGGGCGGAGAGGGGCTAGCGGCTAGACTGAAGGTATGAGCATTGTATAAACCTCACAGTGAGACGCAGTTGAAAGGTGTGTACCATACACCTTGTCAACACAAATTGGTGTACACAGAAGCCACTTTAGTATACTCAGCAAGTGCACTTAGAAGCCACTGTAGTACAAGCCAGTTGTACTACCAGCTATATAGCTGCTGTGGACCTGTGGTTTATCAGGAACACACTCGGCAGTTATTCAATTAGAAACCTCCGCTGCGCCTGGGCCTGTAATTGAATAACAGCCTCCTGATAAACCACAGCAGCTGATAGTATAACTATAACCTATACTAGACGAATGCAGAACATTGTGGGGCGAGCCTGAGCGAGTACAGTTGTCGAATGTGCATGGAGCAGTTGCATGAGCATGTGTCAGATGCATGTGCATGACTGTCAGTGCATGTCATCTGAATGTGACGGAGAGCATAGCATGACTTAGAAGTTATGACACTAAAAGTTCACCCATGCACTTCACAGCAACTGCGAATCAGGTTAGCCGAAGCAGTCTGGTAGGTAGGTCCAGGAGAACTCTCTGTCTTTGTTGTCGCCACCGGAGGGCGACTTTCTCATTCTCTGCTGATGCCAGATCTGTGTCTTGACTGCATGTCACAGTGAGTTAAGTGTTACCGAGCGCAGACCAGTCAAGTTCCCATCCTCTGGCAATAGCTGAAGCGGCAGTCTAACACACCGTGATGGTTTATAGCTATTAAAACCTGCATGCATGCTAGCTAGCTAGTAATGCACACCATGATGTGCTCTGCATGCAGGACATGAGATCGCTTGAAGCACTCTCCCCGTCTTCATGAAATGCTTTAGCCCCTCACCGCGTGCTATAGTCTCCATTCTTGTTGAGGTAGACCGTTCATGGTTCGCATGGTTCGTGTCTATGTCGTTGACAATGGTGAGTTCGTTTGTGGTTTGAATTAACGCATGACGCAATGACACGCAAAATACGAGCAGGAAGTGATTTACGGCACGACGTACGATAGAAATATATAAATATATGGAAAATTCACAGCAAACTCGTCTATGTGGGGCTCGCTCAGGCTCGCCCCAACTACTGCGCATGGAGGAAGGTATGAGCATTGTAGACCTCAGTATACTACTGTGCATGAAGGAAGGTATGAGCATTGTATAGACCTTAGTATACTACTGCGCATGAAGGAAGGTATGAGGATTGTATAGACCTGAGTATACTACTGCGCATGAAGGAAGGTATGAGGATTGTATAGACCTCAGTATACTAGAACGAAGGTATGAGCCTCAGTATACTAGAACGAAGGTATGAGCATTGTAGACTACCGTGCATGGAGGAAGGTATGAGTGAGTGTACACTGGGTGACTGAAATCCCACAAACTGAGGTACTAAGTTTCCATTCACCAGTTCACTCACCTTCATCCCACTCCTAATATGGATATCAATTGAATATTATACCACCTTTAGATCCGGATATCTGTTGCTACTCTAAATTTGGTCTGGACATGAAATATTACATTCCTGGTATAGAGAAAATTGTGCCGCGTAAATAATTAAATAACCTAAACCTCACAGCACGCAGGAAAGGTCTACAGAGATTCTGACTACACCGTCGTGATCGCTATCATGCAGTGTTACAACCACACAATTATTGTGGTGAAACTCACCTTGGTGGTGGAGATAGCTACAAGCGCTTTTGTAGTGCCGTCGGCCACCATTGCTCGATCGTGCTCTTCGACGTTGGCTGCCAGTACAGTCATACGAAGGGCTCACAAAGATTCTGACCACACAGCCGTAATCGCTGTTGTTCACTGACGCTTACATCACCGTGCTGGCAAGGTTGTAAGTGCTGTTATAGTTTCGTGTCTTCCCTTTGGTCGCAATTGCTAGCGTTCGACTGAGCGTGGTTGCCACGTGGCACGAATTGCAATAATTATTAGCTTGCGCTACGGCGAGGCAACCGCGGAGTTGCAACGGCTACCAGGAGTGCGGTTGCCCCTCGTAATCATTGAAGATTATAGACTCTGTGTCTGCCTGTTCCCAGATCAGGATGGAGCAGAGCCAAGCCCCAACTCAGTGGCGGCCTCAAACCTGATCCGACTGACTGCCTTCCTGGATCGTAAGTTTGCCCCACGCCCAGAGGACATCTTCCGAACCTTCACCGAGATGTTGTCCCAGCACCCTGTGGGCTTGCCAGAGATGCTCTGTGGCTTCATACAGCACTCCCAAACACCCCAACAGGTCTCTCAGTGTTCTAACATTGTATGTGTACAGGGAATGTCTTGGTGCAGGACATGGTGTCAGGTCGTAGCAGAACCACATGGTTGTCGTTCCTAACACGCTTGAACACATAATATATACTTAGCCATAACAGTCGTCTACACCAAGGTGCTCAATCTGTAAAAACTCTGTAATCAAAAGGCATTATTAATGGTTAGCTGCTTGGGAATTCTTACCTGTGAACGGTTAGTACGTAACTCTTTTGGTACTTTCCAAGCATGTTTGCTACATGTAGGCTCTGAGTAAACGACAATGCTATAGAGTATGGTCAAGCAATATACTTGTTAGGTGTTTGAATTGTCTCGCTATGACTGTTGGGCCTTCTGGCCATTACCTGTCATTACACACTGGCATTGGTTTAATCAAGAGAATAGGTTGGAGGTGCCAGTGTGCCGCCGGTACAGTGGAAACTGTCTATAGTGGTCACTGTTTAACGCAGTCACCTCTCTATTATGGTATACCGTTAGTCCCAGTTGCACTAGTCCTGTACAAAGACCACCTATCTTGCAAGATAACGCGTTTTTCATGCTAGTCTTGCAAGATAATGGTGGAGGTTCTTGCAAGACTAGTGTACTGCCATTGGCAATTATGACATCGGTTACAAGAGCGCAACAGCAAACACTTTCACTAATTGAGAAGAACAACGTTCTGAGCACAACAAACAACTTTTTTAAAAGGTACATTGTAATCAGAATGTAGGACACTTCACAATGAGGTGTTGAATGCAATGAACGGCAATTTAAATGCTCTGAAAAGTACAACGAACAACTTTTTTAAAAGGTACATTGTAATCAGAATGTAGGACACTTCACAATGAGATGTTGAATGCAATGAACGGCAATTTAAATGTTATGCAAAGCACGTTGTAATCAGTATGCAGGACACTGACAATCAATCAGCAAAATGTTTCACTCTGCAAGTGCTACTACGGCTGTCATCTTGTTGGCTGTTACTGTCTACCCCACTCATTCTCAGCGACGCTGTGCCACGCGTATGCTACCTATTTCCTACCCTGCTACAGAGTTTGACACGCAAAGCTGTCCTTCAGAGGATGATATTGCAGGAATCATGGCTGATATTAACACTCTACTCCGAGACGAAGTGAACCCAGCATTGGAAGGAACATTCACCGGTCAAGCAGCATCCTGCCCTGCAACTTCTTGCAGGGCACTAGCAGAACAGTTGCCACAGTTGCCCTCGGGTGAGTATTGGGTCACTAACTCCACTGGAGCTGCTGTCCAGGTGTACTGTGATCTCACAGGAGAGTGCTGCGGTGGTACCCCTGGTGGAGCACGGGTTGGCTACCTGAACATGAGTGACCCCAACCAGACCTGTCCACAACCGTGGAGGGAGTATCAAGTGTCAAACTTTACGAGGGCATGTGGGAGATTGTTGACAGATGGTTCTAGCTCTGTGTTCTTCCCCACTGACGGAGTACAGTACAGCCTTGTGTGTGGGAGGGTCATTGGTTACCAGTATGGTACCCCAGAAGCATTTCAATATGTCCAGTTTGGCCCACTAATAACCTTGGAAACGAATGCAGCTTTAAACTATGTGGATGGAGTTTCCATCACGTATGGAGATCCCGGATCTAGGATGCACATATGGACCTTTGCTGCTGGACTCAGTAAAAAAACCCTCAATAGGATACATGGCTGCCCATGTATCACAGCTAATAACTTTGATTTACAAATTCCTGATTTTGTTGGAGACGACTACTTTTGTGAATCTGGCACTACTGTTCGCTCACCAGCTGTTGAGTTGTACGATGGAGACCCCCTCTGGGATGGTGAGGGATGTGGGCCTACTAGCACAGATTGTTGCCAGTTCAACAACCCTCCATGGTTCTGCAAGCAACTGAACGAAACCGTGACTGGTGACAGTGAAGTTCGTATACTCGTTCATGTTGGTGGTGCTTCCTTCCTTCCTACTGAGGACACACCAATAGGGCTTCTTGAACTGTATGTCATTTGATAGCTAGCTGCTATGGTCATGCATACAAACTCAGCATGAATCTTTTTTGGAGCATGCTTGTAGGAACTTTCAGTGCAATCCTTTCTCACACAAGCTTCACAGAACATAATGTCACACAGTTTGTAAGTGAATGTGTACACAGAATACACAATATCACAGATTGAATTTTAAACAGGAAAGTCCCATCAGCAATAGCTGGTCTCCCTGTGAGTCCTGCATTCACAGGATTTTGCAGCATTCCTACAGGAGCCCTGTAATGAGAACGGGTGGCTTTTTTCACTCAATGCTCAACCCAGGACAGGGTGCCCCACAAACAGTCCCCCGCAATGCTTGGTCCTAGGACCAATGTCCCACAGACAGATGATCCTAAGGTGACATTTCCCCCTACATTGTATCATGAGGCAGATAGCTAGCGTCGTTCCCACCGCCAGTATTTTATCACTTCCAGTATGAAATACGGCGGAAGCGTCATTCATACTAGAAGCGATCAAATACTGGTGGTGGGAACAAGGCAAACAGATAGCATAGAGTAGCTATGCTATCATCTGTGTACGTTCTTGATTAAAGTTTGTTGATTGGTGGGTGTGCATGTATCTGTTTAAGATTGCGGAAATTACCTCTGGGAGCAGTTTAGAACATCAAAACCTGAGGGAAAAGACTGAAAAGTTATAGGTTAGCCTCGTACTAGTTATAGGTAGGCGGTAAAGGGTTACATAACCTAAAGGGACAGTTCGGTAACAAGCATGCAGGCACACTGTATGTGTACCACACTGCTCATGAGCTTTTTTTTTAGAATGCCAAGCTCAATTAATTAGCACCCAAGTTTTTGTCTTGAGGTGTTTTTCAGTTCCCTGGCATTGCTGAGCTCCAAACTGCTCCCACAGGTAATGTCAGCCCTCCTAGGTATATATGTGCATTAGCCACACCCACCAATTAATGAACTTGCATTCAAGTGTCCCAGGAAATGCCAACCTGCCATAGCTGAAAACCCTGCCATAGCTGAAAAACCTGCCATAGCTGAAAAACCTGCCATAGCTGAAAAACCTGCCATATATCTGAAAACGGGCCATGAACACTGGAAATGGAGGCCCTACAAGGCAAAGACGGCTTGTTTCTAAGTCCATTTACGCCCAAAACGATGGAATGGCCCTCCCAGTGACCAAGGCTTTTCTACAATGGAGCCCAGAACTGGACATGCTCTTTGCCTTCGGGTGCATCCACCCACCTCCTCGTGCAGAACCTATCTCACCAATGGAAGTGTGACATCATAAGCTGAGTCTCATGTTGCCAAATATTTAACGGCAACATGGTAATACCTAAAGTGCTAGCTAAAGGTGAAGCACTTAATTTGCATTCGGATCCTGCATGGTGGTCAGACTGCATGTATGCGTCAAGTATAAGCTTGCAACCAAGGTTAGCTAGATTGGCACAGACACACCCTACAACACACAGAATACTATAGGATGTTACTGATATTCATAATGAGACTGATTACAGTCCTTGTCGGAGTTGCTCATGGTTAGGGTATGGGTACAATGCTCATGCAGTTCAGCTTTAGCTCTGAACATATGTCCTCTGTCCCACATTTTGGTTCTATTTCTCATGTCATTAAATTTAAAGTAACTCAGCATAGGCTGTTTTCTGAATCGTTTCCAGAAACATGGTAGCTGTCCAGCATACGTCCACAGTCTTGCACATGTGAACACTATAGATAGAGATTTGGCAGTTAAGTGTGTGGGGTCACTGAGGCCAGTATAAGTGGGTGGGGCTGGGTCACTGAGGGCAGTAGGTGGGCAGGGCTCTGTTTCTGAGATCTGACTATCATGCAGTCATGTACTTTTCTCGTAGATCATAATAGCAGGAGAGATGGCTGCAGATGACACCCAGGCCCTCTTGAGGTGTGTCAACTCATTTTACCTACCAAACAAGGTCCTCCTTGTCCACACACCAGGCAGTGAGACGTTCCTCACCCGGCAGCTGGGAGTTCTCTCCTCCATGAAGGAGGAGGGAGGGAGGGCAACTGCATACGTCTGTGAGAACTACACCTGCTCCGCTCCAGTCAATGAGGTTGACAAACTGAACAGATTGATTGACCCCAAGAAAGGACTGGCTGTGTAGGAACACTCTGTGTATTAGCAGCTGTTGTTATACAATGTTCACGTTGATTGAACTGTTTCATGAACGAACCCCTTAGCTTTGAGCCATGTACCCTATAGTCTGGAGTGATAATATAATTATATAAAGCAGATTCCAATCTATAGATTGGCTCACTATTTGCCAAATACCACTTCAGCTAAGCCAATTACCCACATGCATCCAGAATTGGGCTAGCCAACCCAGATTAGGAATGGAGGTAGCATGCACAGCCAAGCCGGATTGGAATCGGAATTAGACATACCATGCAATGTATATAGCTGCATGACTTTAATGTATGGGTGAAGTTGTCTGTTCACTGTTGTTTCTATACTGGAAGTTTCTGTTGATTAATAAGAAGATGCCTGTGACTGCGGTCATCACGGCTGCATAGACAAAGAACTCATATGTGAGGGACATGGGGATCTGGGCAACGCCAGCATTGAGAAGCACGCCCAGGGCCTGTGAGATGAACCACAGGGAGGTGATGACGTTCCTGCATGAGTGTGTGTGGTACATGTATGATTATACGTGAATGATTGTGAGTGTGAGAGTTTGGGGGGGGGGGGGGGGCATCAAGGGAATTATGATAATATGGCATCAACTCTCTTTACCTGAAGTCTGGTGGAGCCTGTGAGTAGGAGAACTCGAGCCCTGTCACACTGACCAGCACCTCTGCAAATGAGATGAGTAACAACTGTGGCAGCTGCCAGGCAATGTTGACGTCTCCATGGCACTTTTCAGCAGACCCATGGATGTACAGCTGCAGCAGTCCTGCCATGAGGAAACTGAGGGCAGCCAGGACCATGCCTGCTACAAACTGTGTGTGTGTAGTTGTGTGAGGAGAGTTGAGGTGTGTAAACGGTATGTGTGTGTGGTATTGGGTTAATTAGCCTCATTCCCAGGCCCATCCGAAAATTGTATGGGGCCTGGGAACAAGGCTAGTGTTGGGTTGTGTTGTGTACATGTGGGAGTTGTGCAAGATTTCACAGTAATATTATCATGATCTGTGATGTGGGTGTCATTCAAATTGGAGTGGCACACACACATCACCTACACAACACAAAACACAGGAGAAACTAGCTAGCTGTAGATACGAGACTGGACGGGCACAGTCATTCTCCGTGATTGCACTGATGTCCACATGCTGTTCGAGTCCATTGTAGGACCACTGAATTCAACTTCTGAATATTTCTTGCGTAGACCACACCTATGGGCATGGGCACTCGCCTCTACGCAGGAAAATAGCTAATACGAAACTTCAAAATAATGGTCCCACCACGGACTTGACAGGTGTGTGGATGGTGTGGATATGGAGAATTTAGCTCTGATGGTTACGGTGCCGTCTTGTGTACGTGTATATATCTTAATTCAAGTGGTTTCTCCTATTGTATGCACCATAATATTATGCATGGATACCTTGTGCATAGGTCTCACTCGGATGCCCATGGTCCTCTCGAGATGGGGGTAGACCAGGTAGTCCAGCAGGGGGATGATTGCAACTACCAGGAAGTCGTTGATACCAGGCATCAGATCTACACATACAATGCCATACATGCAATGTGATGAATCATGCACGCCATAGGATAATTATGTATTGTATATGGTACGTTTATGTACAAAGGACTTGAGAGGGGTTAACAATTATTATACATCAAAGTTCAGATTTGCAATATCTTTGCCTATGTGTATATACACCTGGTGGCACATGGAGCCTGCCGAGGTAGCAGTCCATCTGGTCCCCTTGCTGCACCCACGTGGAGTTCTGCTGGTAGAAGATGGCCCAGAACACCAGCAGAGGAGCAAACACTCCCAGGAAGGGGACCAGCTCCCTCCACCTCGAGAAGAGTGCTCTCAGTGATATGCTCTCTGTCTTGCTGCTGGTCAGTAGTGGTTGGTTTTCTTTGATGGTGGACTGCATGGGGTCATTTAGAGAGAGAGAATATTGCTTCATACATAGCTACTTCTACTCTGACCAGGCTCTCCCCTCCCACTCCCCTCCCTCTTTGTCCTAGCTCCCCCCCCCCCCCCCCCCCCCCCCCCCCCCCCCCCTCCCACCCCTCCCCTCCCCTCCCTCTCACCTCCCTCTCCCCACTCTCCCCTCCCTCTCCACTTCCTCTCCCCTCCATCTCACCTCCATCTACCCTCCCTCTCCCCTTCCTCACCACTTCCTCTCCCCTCCCTCTCCCCTCCCTCTCCCTCTCTGTCTCTCGTTATATATTACCTGACTTCTCTTGCAACAGTTGCACTTGCACTCTATTCTTTGTGGCCGTTTCTTGATGTAGAAGAAAGTTCCCGCCAAAAACAGGATGGTTGAACTGACCATTGCACCTGCAATACAGACATGCATATATGGTTGATCCCAGGACCCACTTAACAAGTGAGTCTTTAAAAGACTTGATGTGTCTCGGCACGACTTGGTATCAGCTAGAATCATGCAGAGGACATGGCAGCTGCTTAACCCTTTATTATGACTTCAAAACCTGTTAGCTATGAGACTTTCAGCTTAAGTGAGCGTCAATATCCTTAGAGGTTCTGTGCATGTGAGCAAGGGGTTGGTCAGGAATGTTCACCCAAAGGGTGAAAGCAGTATGGTCGTGTCTGGGCTTGATGTTTAGTCAACACCTTGGCCAATTCTTTCAGCACTTATCTATAGACCTATAGCTAGCTAGCTAGAGCTGAGTGAGCTTTAGTATGCACTTGGGATGGCTGCAGCACATTGGATGGGTGAGTATTCATTGTCCTGAGAGTCCATTAGAGCTATGTAGCAGCGAGAGGATTCATGAGCAGCCATGCAAACCCATAATCATTTTTGACGAGCTACTTGCAGGCTATAAATACGTTTGACACCCTATTAAGAGTGTAGAGCATGCAGCACTTGCGCGGGCGCATTGCGAAAAGCGACGTACGTACGTACCACGTACGTACGTACCTACGCATCCAGCACTGTGTCTCGGCACTTCGGTGCCGAGACAAAAAAACTGGGCTTTGAATCAGATTAAACCATCTAGCGGGTTTATTCTGAGGAAGAAAATTCGATTTTGGTGGAGAATTCGCACCCACCGATGTAGCCTGCATGGCATCGAGTGCCCAGTGTACGAGTGAACAGTACTTGTGATCTGAAGTGACCGGATTTGATAACATATCAGTGCACAAGGCCATGACCATTGCCAATCTCCAGTACCGATTGTGGATCGGTTTTTGTTGATAAAACTTTTTGCAAATCGCCATGTGCAGAAAATCCAAGTTTCTCCCATGAAATAATCACTATAAGTACAGTTGTATGATAAGTACAGTTGTATGATGGTATAGTCCAGGTCGCAGTGAACCCAATTAACCGCCCACCTGCTGCCCATAGAGCATTTTAGTTATGTGTGGCTGGTTTCTTGAGCATTCCATTGGCTTAGAACCAAACATGGATTAAAGAGGAGGGAGCAATCAGTTGCTGTGGTACATAGACAATAAACTAGTTGCAATCCATATAAACATCCTGCATGGATTACAAGCGTTAGCTTGACAGTTCTGAACAAGGTGCCAGAGTATTAAGCAGGTGTCCAGCCAATTGCAGCCTGTGGGATATTTCTGATAGGGTTCCGGTAAGACTAATACCCGGGTAGTCACATCTGGTGACTCGGGATACAATTTGTAAACATGTACATATACGCAAGGAGCTGCACAAGCGCTAAGATCCTGTTTCAGCACAACACATTGGGTAGCTACTCACCAACGACTGTGATGAGGGTCACCGTGAACCCCACCGTCTGGCGCAGGATGGGCATCCCAACTTCCCCTGCAAGGTTGCCAAGGTTAGTCCACAGATAGTACCAGGAGAAAGACCTTTCCTTTGACTTCGACTGGGAGACAAGAGAGACAGTAATCTAACCTTGTGCCTTACTGAACTTTCACTTGTGGGAAACAACTTTTCAAAATCGCTGATTGGATATTATTATGATTTCAGAGAGAGATTTCTCACCTGTTCTTGTCGGAATTGATCTCCAACAAACACACTCTGGATTGCGTTCGTGTGACCATAGCCCACGGCAAAGAGCTGGGTGGGCACACAGGAAGTAGTTATAATTATCAAGCTATACATCATACATCCACAACCTCAAACTCAGCTCCCTGGTCTCATTCCCAGGCCAGCCAGTCCCACGTCCATGAGCCATGCATGTATTTATAGCAATACATTTAGCCAACATGGCCAATACCTGACACCATCCAACTATCAGGGGAAAAAACTGCATGGAGGTGGGAATGGACTAACCTCGTATCCAGGTCTTCTCAACCTAGGTTTGTTAATTACCTGCAGGTTAGTACTGCAAACAACAAACGCTGGGATGAGAAGGTCTGGGTACGGGGCTGTAGGACAATTTTATTATCAAAGAGGAAGGCATGGCAACAAGGACGGCAGACAGCTGGTCTCACTATCCCAGTGTCCAGCTGCTGTACAGAAACTCACCGTTAATCCTGTAATAGCCAGAACCATGTTTACGGTGGGGGAAATGTGCAGGTTAGCAGGCTCCCATATCACAACCTTGTGAAGTTCACTACAGTTGGGTGCCCTGCTGTCAGAGCCACCAATCACACTTAGTCCATTGTCATGGCAGCAGCTGGGTTCCTGGAGAGTGTACTGCCATGATGCAAACGTCATGAGGCAGACGCCAACAGTACAGATGATGTTGCAGATGTTCTGAGTCACAAAGTTTCCTGCAGAAAAATTGATAACTATATGTACCCGATAATACATTACCATGGTAATAGCAGGTAGCCAGCTTGATCCCATGCAGGATGGTGGTTGCCATAACAACAATGTAAAATGCTATTTTGCAAGTTGGCTTTAATTCATTTTGTAGTTGTGTGAAATAGAATGAAACATATATATAATTGGGGCGAGCCTGAGCGAGCCCCACACTAGCGTGACTTCATTGCGCAGAGCGTGTGTATGCTTGCTTGCTTGTCATCTTGCAAATACCGTAAATTTTAAATCAGCGAATTTCCCTTGCACGTGCACAATAATATTCAAATTCAACAACGAGCTAGCTCTGCAGACGCACCTCGATACGACGCCGGACTCCAGGAATCGAGAACCGTCTAGCTACCTGTTCGACGGACGATAGCGACAACAAAGACGGAGAGACCATGCACTCGTGGACATTGGCTAGAGCACCATGAACACTCTGCCTCCTCGGTGGCGACACTCAGGACAAAGGCAGAGACTGCGGCTCAGAGTCGTGGACCGTACCGTGGCACCATGGCCGGTGATGTTGGTGCTAGACTGCTTCAGCTGCAAACGCTAACCTGACTCACAGTTGCTGTGATGTACACGAGTGTATGTTTAGTGCCATAATTTCTGTGGCCTATGCTCATAATTTGCCCTGTCACACTGTGCAGTCATGTAAATGCAACTGCTCCATGCATGTCCTGCGGCACGCGCATGCACTTCACTCAGGCTCGCCCCCCAATGTCCTGCATTCCCCTAGTTATAGGATCATACAATTTTCTCTTCTTTCCAAGGTTGAGGTGGGTGTTCAGGCAAATCTTGGTGGTAAAGCAATGCAGGAGATAGGTACATTGTATAGCCTTGACCAAGGCCAGTCTCTCTTGCTTGCCAGCATAGATTACTAATACTGGATATTACGAAACAGTAGGGAGCCTCCAGACAAGGACATAGCTAGACATATTTCACATACCAAGAATTCGATCTGCCAAAAATCCAGCCGACAATGCACACAACTGGTATACAGCGATGTAGACATTGACACTGGTTGTGCTCAGTGAGAATGCCTGAGCGGAGCAGACGTACAGGAATCGTGCAAAGTAGAGCTCTAGCACGGACTGAAGGCCTGTGGAAGAGTAGCTGAGAATGCCAGGGAGGAGGGTTGTGCAGCCACGGAGGAGGGTGCATCCAGGGAGGGGGATCGTAGAGCCAGGGAAGGAAGGGGTTTTGTGGCCAGGGAGGAGGGTTGTGCAGCCAGGGAGGAGGGTTGTGCAGTCAGGGTCCAGGGAGGAGGGTTGTGCAGCAAGGGAGGAGGGTTGTGCGTGCAGCCAGGGAGGCAGTATAGTAATGTTACTACAGTGCACACACTATGAATCACATTAACACAGTACACATTTATTCTCAGGTCCTGCCTGCTACATGTACAGTACTGCAGATGCTTGTCCGATCAGAAAGCTGTAAAGTGATATTGGTCTGGGAGAAAGTGCATACTTTATACAGGAAATGGGCAAGCATGTAGCCTCGTTCCCAGGCCTCCGCCCAGCTCGCAGCTGCAGGGCCGTAGGAGTAGGTGCGGCAGGTGCGGCGGCCGCCGCACCAATATTATGAGACTTAATAGTAGTAGGCTGAGCTGCTGTGGAGTAAAATCGATATTTCTCCACGGCTGCGAGATAAAATCTGGGCGGAGGCGTGGGAACGAGGCTACAAGCATGCACATTGAGCACTGCTCCTGGCCCTAATACACCCTAACCCATTGCCCTACTTCCAGCTGGAGCAATAACCACTTTGCAGTTTTCCATCTTCATTTCACTTCGAACACCACATCACACACGACACCAAGGGAGCATCGATGCGCCCTTGATGACACAGAATCGCTGTAAGCTGTATTGGTGCTATGGCTTCTGTGTTCAAAGTGAAATGCACTCTCCACGTACCCTTCAATCCGATCCGAGCAACAGAAAACTGACCAGGCCCTCCCTCACCTTTGTCCCACAGTCGTGCCCAAGATGAAGAACATCGGGACATACGGATACCTGGGCGTGCTCTCTCCCCCTACATCTTGCTGGTTTGCATTCAGCGAGAGCACGCTGGCCCCCACAGCAGGAGTTTTACTCCGCTCCTTTGAAATCGAGTCTTCACTACTACTACTACAGGTGACGGTAGTGCTCTCAGCCATCTTTTGCCCCTAGGGTGTATCAAATCTGGAATTAGCCCCGCCCCATTTCGCTGGGGTAAACAAAGTGCCCCGCCCACCTCCTTTTTCGCCTCTCAGAAGCTGCTTGTACTTTGTTAGCGCAATGGGCATAGATGTGGAGCGATTCGAGGGGGACGTGGAAGAGGGGTTCATCTGTCCACTCTGTTCCAAAATTTTGGAGAATCCTGTGACGGTGACATGCAGGCACACGTTCTGCTCTCCCTGCGCGCGAACAGCTCAGAGGAGAGGTACCGATTGTCCAAAGTGCAGTGCGGAACTGAAAGGTGAGCTCAAAGAGCCTGCTTCCGACTTGTTCGAAAAACTGGGCAAATTGACCATCCGCTGTGAACATTACTCCTCCGGCTGCGAAACAGTTGTACCTTTTGAAAAGTTGCCCGAACATTCGGCCAAGCACTGCGTCTTTCGTCTCGTGAGATGCGAAAATAAAGGCTGCAAGGCCGAGTGTCCTCACAGAGATCTAGAATCACACATGGAGAAGTGCGAGTATCGCCTTGTAGAGTGTAAAGTCTGCAAAATTTGTCTCCCACGTAAGGACATGCCAGCGCACCAGGCCATCAAACGGTGCTTTGAGCAGCTCAACAAGCGGAGGATGGTCACCAGCGCGAGGAGACTCTCCCAGGAGTTAAAAGACCACAGGGTCGATATGCTGCACCAGAGGCACCTCACTGATCAAGAAGAGAGACGGATACTTAGGGAGCACTACTCAAAGGAATTTGTTCCTCCCCAGAGACGAAGGGCCATGAGTGCCGGACCAATCCTGATTAGGTCCTCCATCCAGACCAGGGTGGGAAGTGCCATGGTGGTGCCACACTACTCACGCAACTTAAAGAGTGCCGCCTTGGAGTCATGCGGGCAGTGCTCCAGCAAGTTTCTCTCTGGGAGGAGGCCGAGTGCGCAAAGACACACACATTCAAAGGTGAGTTCCCTGAGATTGGTGGTACTGAATTCACCTCCAATATAACCGAACTGCTCATCTCCTATTCCTGTTCTTCCACATCAAACATCACCGAATGACTCCTGCTGGACACAAATAGCCGGTACGTTCTCAACACTCTGCAAGCACAATTAATATCGTGCACATAGCCTCGTTCCCAGCCCTCCACTCCTAGCTTTAGTCACTTACATTACGAAAAGCTGGGGTGAGGCTTGGCAACAAGCGTTAGTGCAATGTATAACACCTGTACCAGACGTTTATCAGTGGGACCAATACTTGCCCTTTATGAACCTGTGTTCCCTCTAGTGTGATCACTGTGTGAACTGGAGGAGGTGGAATGGCCCCCGTGGTTGGACCAGCACAGTAAATTAATTTTTATTTCATGTATGGAAGTGAGTTCCATCACCTTTTGTACACACTCTCCCAAAACAAATTTTTATTTATGATCATGTTCTGGACACTGGAGTAGAACTGTATGGTGTAGAGAGCTGAAAGCCTGTGTGAATGTGTACTGTTTCAGATTCAGTTTGTCCAATTAACAATATAAATATACCTGTTCATGAACAAATGAATAGCTGGCACATATGAATGAAGTTGGAGCTACAACCAAAATATGTTGAAGTCATCAGCGCTTTTCAGTTATTGTATGTTCCAGAATTTTGTCGTGACCCTCAAGTTTAAAGAAAGCGTCAAAGTACCTATTGCTCAGCAGGTGGGGGAACCACAGGTGATCATCTGGCCACATTGAGGGGAAGGGGATATCAGAGTGCTCAAACCACTGAGGACTCATCTCTGAAGCACATGGGTGAGAAATGCAGTGATGAAACACCAGTTAATACTTAACAGCCTACATACAGGTCCAAAAATCATCTAGCACCAAGAGGAGGTCGCATCCATAGACTGTGCAGTCACAGTTACGACTGTGGGTCAAAATACTGACTGCTTTTTTGCGTGGCTTGACATTTTGACCACGCTGATTTTTGAGGCTTTGATTGTTGACTGCACTGATTTTCGGCTTTGACCATTGACTTTTCGATAATATATGTAGCAACTCCACCCCTTCCTTAGTATACGTTGACCAAGCACGGTCGCAGCTATGGTTCTTATTGGAGTGACCTCCCCTTGAGCACCCTGCACACCAACCTTCTGTCTCTATGGGTGACCCTGTATAATGTTCAGTCCGGAATACATGGACCTCAAATAGCTGCGGCTGACCCATAAATTCGAATATGATCACCCCCACCTTGTCCAACTTGCAGACCACCAGTCCACACTCTTCCTGAGTCTCCCTGCAAGAGGATTGTAAGGTGTTAAGTGACAATTAACTACTTTGCCAAATTGGTGCTAATTGCCTGATGGCTGCTTCTTCAATGGACTCCTCCATCTGCACTTTCCCGCCAAATCCGTTCCACCTGCCCGCTCCAAACCCTCTCTTCTTCATCCCCAGCAGCACCCTGCTAGGCTCTAGTACAAACAGTAACGTTAGAAGCTTGTTGGGCGGTCTGACAGCCATCGCATTGCATTCCACGTGGGTTCGACCTGATTGACCACTCCCCCAGTCTCGGAACTAGACCCTTCTGCTCGGCCTCCACCATATAGTCTACATACGTCGACGCCTGCCAGCCGTGATGGAGTTCTCATCGGCTGAAGCGGACTACCAAGAGGCGGCCAAGAAGGAAGTAGCTGTTATGCTAACAGTGAGTGTCCTCGAGTCTCTGGCGGGTATAGTAGTGTCCAGGACCGATTGTAACTTTAGTGGGCATTGAATGGAGATATAAATTATAAACTCTTTTTCTCGGCGGCAGAAACCGGAGCAACTAGAGAGACTGAGTCAGTACAGACGAAAGGTAGCCAGGAAGAAGGTATGAAATTATTGACTACATCATTCTCTTGGGCTTGCTGGAATCAATGCACCACCCTGCACCCATGCACAGGCCACGGTTGAGTCGCAGCTGAGAAATGCTGTCCAGACACAGCTGGATGGAGTGCAGAGTGGGCTGGTCAGCTTGAAAGAGTGAGCGCAATGGAGCTGGGATTACAGCATAGATTCACGGTTGATGGCTGTTTCATGTTGATTCAATAGATCGGAGAAAGTTGTCCACGAAGTTAAGGAAAGGTAGGCCTGCTCGACATGTTATGTAACTCTGCCACAGTATGTCACTCGAGATGACTGAGTCTTCTCAGTTGGGTTTGTAGCATGTTAGTGTCTAATTAGCTGATTGAGCTAGACCAGTTTCTCTCACCCCCAACTTACTGAGCAAGAGGAAATTTGTCTAGCTCGATAGACTAGTGTACAATGTGAGATGGTTGGTACAAGAATCTGCTTTGGTTCCTGCCCTGTTTGTGTCGTCCCAGCATGAGTGAAGTGGAGCGGCTGTACCAGCAGTGTGCAGAACTCTCTGACGTGGTCAGACCAATTAAGGATGTCAACAGAAGACACCAGCAGGTGTGTGTGTGTGTGTTGAGGGGGGGGGGGGGGGGGGGGGGGTAGTATATGTATAGGTTATATCCCTGGCCAGCGGGATGTATGACCCGTTATATCCCGCGGGAAAGGTCAGTGCTTGAGTGGAGCCTCGGAAGTGCCTCGGGCTTCGCCCTCGGCACTTCCTCGGCTCCACTCAAGCACTGACCTTTCCCAAGGGATATAGGGTCATACATCCCGCTGGCCAGGGATACAACTAACTTATACCATGCTTAGGCTATTCTAAACTGAGTACGCTGTGTAAAACATGGATACTATGGTGTAGACACTCACCGATCAGTGGCAGAGGCATCCGTGATACTTGACTGAGGCAGCGGTAAAGGCCCAAGTCTCCTTGGCTAGACTAACAGAGCTTAGCCTTCGCTTTCTCGAGCACGCGATCACTTACGGTACGCGCGCGCGGCCAGCCGCGGGATATATGACCCGTTATTTCCCGCAAATACTGTAACGTGATTGGTTAGAATAGCCTAAGTATGGTATAAGTATATAATTATACATAGAACAGTATAGTGTAGGTATACTCTTGGATACTAATTAAGGTAATATTAACTGGCTGCTGTTGACTTAGCTGTTTACACTTGTGGTTTTGTGTAAGCATAATTATATAGTTCTGTGTTGAGGAGGAGAAGGAGGGTATTCATGGATGTACTGAGACATTTGTTCTCTCCCTCCAGCTGAAGACCACCAGCATGCACCTCCACAACATATTCAATGTGCCTCAGGTGGTCAGTGATACGTATGACCTCATCAAAGATGGCCAACTACTGGAGGCTCACAGAAAGTAAGGCAGACAGAACACTTGTTGGACCACCAGTACAACGCTTGGTCTTCTTTTGGAACAATGAATAACTAATTCAGTGGAAAGCTTGTAACGTATGGAAGGCTATATTGTCACCACAGTAACAATATATATTCCGCACCGATATTTATAGACCTCAATAATTGTGGTTTCCAGCTTATAATTGGATACCTGGAGTTTATAACTGACAGTCCACTTGTGTGTAGTTGTGGTAGACCTGGAATGTGACTTTGCCTATCCCCCTCTAGTTTGAGTGAGTTGGAACACACACGTGACGAGCTACTGATGCAACTGTACCAAAGTGAAGATGCCTTCGTGGACAAGAACACAGTGAGTCTCAATCTCTCTCTACATGCACACCCATAGAGTGTGGAGGACAAACAGCATACGTGTAGTGCAATGTCTAGAGATGCTAGTCTCGTCTCATACCTGGTAACTGATTATTATTAGACTGTGCAAGTTTTGGGGCAGTTAATAATCACTTCACTGAGTGAAATTCACTCCCTAAGGCTGAAAGTGTAATGTGTTGTGACCCTGCAAGTGGGCGTGGCTTACTTTGTTGCTCAATAAACCCTGCCGACATGCTAGAGGGCACTGATAACAGGTACTTGTAGCTGTATGTCCAGTTCTGGGAGGGCCAGCCCTTTGAGAGCCAAGTCTGTCCCTCAGATAGAACTACACATGTACCTATTGTGCAACCCCTTCTACAATCAACATTACTTCAACATTGTTCACTCCACCCCCAGTCCCTACACCACTACTTTGAGCCTCTCATCGGCTTATCTGTAAGTTAATTGTCATAGCCTGGGTCCTATGCCGTCCAGATATCCTTCTCTCCTGGTTGCAAGTGTCCAGGCAGCTGATCCACCTCCTTCTTGTCCCAGGATGCCCTAGGGCAGCACCTCTGGCTGGTGATGCACCAGACAGCAAAGCTGGTGTCCAGTGAGCCGAGGAAGGTGGTCACAGCGCTCAGGATCATTGAGAGGGAGGAGAGGTATGCAGCTGGCTAGGCTGGTGAAGATTTAGCTCCTACACCTCTCCCGCACACACACGCACTCACACACACTCACACACACACACACACACCCTCTCTCACATACACAACACACATAACCTCTCACCCACACCCACACACACAAACACACCACACACACCCTCTCCTATGACACACACACACACACACCACATGCACACCCTCACACACAGGGCAGATGCATTGGTGACAGAGATGCTCAAGGAGAAGAGCATCCCACTCTCCCAGTTGCCCGGGAGACCAAAAAGGTGGAAGGAGAAGTGTTTTGAGATCCTCGAGACCTCCATCTCGAATAAGTATGTGGTCTTCTTTGACATGCACGTACACGCACACACACACTTACTTGCACATGTATGCTGTGCACACACATGATGTACACACACACTCACACATACATGTACTCCCATCCATACACACACACACTACTGAAACACACTTATGCGCATAATCATACACATACACACACACACCACACACGCACCATGCACACGCACACACACACACACCATGCATATGCACACACACATCACATGCACACAATCGTCACAGATTTGAAGAGCAGCAACCCCAGATGCAGGAGCGTCTGGAGAACAAGGGCTGGCTAGGGGAACACCTCACCTCCATCGCCTCCATCTGCTTCCAGGACCTCCAAGCCATGAAGGACTATGGGAAGAAGTGCTTCCCTCCTGACTACAAGATCCTCAGCTTCTTTGTTTCACACTACCACACCAGCCTGGTCAAAGTGGTGTGTTGTCATGTGATCTCATAACATCATGTGGTAGTCATGTGACTTTATAATGTTATCATGTGACTTTAGTGTACTGTCTTTTTTCCCCAGATCTCAGACTTGGTACACATGGGTCTGAATGCCCGGGACATCATCACTCTGATGATATGGGTCGGTGACGTTCGGTGAGTTATGATGAGTTCTCTGTACGAGCTTGTTAACATAGTTATATTCAGTAACACTTGCATTCTTTTTTTCCCGCCCTTTTGCCACCTTTTACCCCACCCCTTTCTGTTGCTGTATTTAGACTTGTGTTGTCTGCATTGTTTGTATATTCACTGATGAGGGCAACTGTATAGTGGCCGAAACGTTTGTTTCAATTTATTCAGTTGGTGCGCGAGCTAATACACTGGGCATAGTTATATTCAGGTTGGTGTTAGTACAATCAGCCACATTCTCTCTGTTCACATAGGGAGTCGTTTTTGGAGGCTCTCGGCATTGATTTCCGTCGGATCGGTACTCTCATTGACCCAACCATTGAGAAGGACTTGCAGAAAACGTGAGCTTTACACTTGCACATGCATCGATGTACACAGTGTAAGAGAAGGAGGTGCGTTTTGTGCCAACATTTTTGGAAACCAATTTCCAATTATGGCACATTTGGCATGCCTATAATTATACCTAAATTGGAAGAAGTAGCTCTCCTGTTCTATACCTCCTGCACTACCCTTGACTTGAATACCCTTGAGGGGTTTACCGTAATGGTGGCTAACGAGGGCCTGGAGAAGGCAGAGCCTATTGAACCAGGTCCCCCGGGACCGACGGCTTTGCATCCCCTCCGAAGGATGCGGTGTGAACTATTTCAGGTGAAACGCCTTCAAGAACATTTTTTAGGGTAGAGCTGAGTCAACTCCTAGGAGAAAGAAAATCTCCTATGGATTCGAACCTGCAACCTTTCGATTAGCAGTCGAATGCTCGGCCGGCCACCAGTCACAAAAATCACTTCATTTGAAAGCTCCTTTATGCTGACCACAGTGGCACAATCCCCAGATTTATATCCCATTCACACACCCATACCTAGTGCAACACTCTCTTCCAAGTCTATTCCCATACCAATTTTGGTTCATCGGTCCATTTATGGCAGAAATGGCACATCAGTCACCCTGAACTGCTCGTTTTTGGACGGCTATACATGTACAGCATATCCGTAAAAGCTTCCGTCATGCCCTGCACCTTGTGACAGCGCACCTCCACCGCCAGAATGAACATTCTTTGTACTAGACATTTTTGGCTAGAAAAATTCAGCATACACACATTTCGCACGGCGCGCACATGAGTATCCTCTAACTTACTAGGTTGTCACACATAAACATATTTATAGCCTTCAAGTAATCATCAAAAGTGGTTTTTGCTTGGCTGTTCATGAATCTACTTACCATACTAAATCAGTGGGACTATGAATACTCACTCATCCTTATGCAATGTACATGTACACCTACTCTAGCTAGATAGATAATTACCCCACGCGCATGCGCAAAGCAGGGTTAAGCAATCGGTTTTGTCCGTCAGTCGTCTGTCTGTCTGTCTGGCGAAAAAAATTGAAATTTTGCCGCATAGACCCTCATAAACCATCGAAAGGGAGTCAAACAATAGCAAATAGCAAAAAACTGCTCTATGTGTACCTGACTGAAGTCAAGGCGCTTCGTTTAGGCTGTTTTTCCAGCTATTTCCTATTATTCGTAACATTTGGCCCCACCTCTTCAGCTTCACAATATGCACGTTGTTGTATATATATATATACGGTAAGCGGTCACTCCCACACGTTGGATATGGCCATACACGAACACAGTATACGCGATAGCACTTGTTCGGCAGAGATATCACGTCGATTTTAGCTGCACTGTATCCTGTAGACGTTCCGCGCGGGGTATGTGTTCTATGAACACCTCTAGTTGCTGAAAGAATTGCCTTGACCAAGGTGTTGTCTAGGTCCTTTACGAATTAAAACGGCCCACCTAAACCTCAAGCCCAGGCATGACCATGCTGCTTTCACCCTTTAGGTGAACATTCCCACCTCCCCCTGACCCACCCTTTGTGCTCACACAGAACCTCCAAGGATATTGACGCTGACTTAAGTCTCATACATGTAGCTAACAGGTTTTACCGTCACAAAGGGTTAAACAGCTGCCATGTCCTCTGCATGATTCTGAGCTACAAAGTCGTGCTGAGACACATTTATAAAGCCTTTTAAGGTTACGGGATACCGTGTGCTCATTAAATGTACATAACGTACAAGTTACCTTTGTCCCTCCATGCAGGAGCTATAGCTAGCTAGAGACACGCAACAAAAACGAGGTATAACAGCAATACGAGTACCTTCTAGCTGGTATGATCTTAGCGCCTGAGTACAACATGCCAACACGGGCAGTGGCATCAAAGTTCAAGGTCGAGTTGGCGATTTTTGGCGTCAGATTTTGCAATCAGAAAGGGCTAACAGGCCAGCTTGGCAGCACCCATGGGAAGTTTTCAACTGACTGGAGGGCGGCTCGGAGCGACTTCGCTTCGCTGCCGTTGGAAAAACGAGTGATGGTCGTTCATACCACAAAGCCATTTGCTTTTCGCCAGATCAGGCAAGCAGAACGCACAGTATCTCACGAACAGGATGTTTATCTCGGTAAAACTTTTCGAGCCGCCCTGCCCCTTTCTTCGTAGAATTGAAATCCAGTCTGATATACGGTTAGATGTAAGTTCAGCGATAAAAAACTGACGCCAAAGTCGCGCACACATTTCACTGTTGACTGTAAACCGCAAGCGTGCGCCGCGCATGTGCAATTGCAAACTGTAACCCGTAACCTTAAAGACTCTCTTGTTAAGGTAATCTCAGTCACAAAATATTTCAGCCGGCCAAATTTTTTCATGATTTGGGGTCAGAGGCTAGGTCAAAATTTTGGGTGATTCTTCATGTACCGTTCCTGGGAATACATCATCATTACATCATACTGTATATTAGCATTACATCATAGTGTATAAGAGTGTCCACTGTCACCACTGTCACTGCTGTCACTAGTGTCACTACTGTCACTACTGTCACTGCTGTCACTGCTGTCACCGTCACTAGTGTCACAAATGTCACCACTGTCACCACTGTCACTACTGTCACTACTGTCACCACTGTCACTACTGTCACTACTGTCACCTCTGTCACAAATGTCACCACTGTCACCACTGTCACAGATGTCACCACTGTCACCACTGTCACCAATGTCACCACTGTCACCACTGTCACTACTGTCACTACTGTCACAACTGCAGGGCTCAATATAATTTTTCAAGTGCACCTTCCATTATGACAGACCATAAACTGAAATGGCAGACCGTAAAAACTGAAATGACAGACCACTCGGACCTGCCATAGAAATTACCAGCACTATCAAATGCCCCCCCCCCCCAGTAAATGATAACTTTTTTTCCCCATATGAAAGACATCCAATACAAGACAACTTTGTCATTGTATGCACAATGCATGGAATTTACTGTGCATGATAGTGTTTATGACAAGTACACAGATTGCGTCATCTATTAGTCTCGCGCGCGCGCGGCCGCGGGCCAGATCTGCAGACATTGCGCGAGATCGAGACGAAGTATGCCAACTACACGAAACAAAAAATTTGTAGCGAGCAAATCTTCTCCAAGGCATGGAGCGAAGATACGTCCAACCAGAGAGAGGGCCAGTAGCGTCCTCGACCATGCCACCAGATCCCTCCACAATGCCTGACTGGCCCAGAACGAACGGTTAAAGCACCGGGTTCTAGCACGCAGACCCCGCTCTTAGCGCAGACTTGTACTCCACGTTGCACTGCCACTGCCACCGTTCAGATGTTTTCACACTGGCTTGGTGCTTTGCCTTCTTTTGTGGCTTGCTAATCTACAGCAGTCACTCCGGCTCCAACGTTTTAGACCGGCCATTTTGACAGGCACGCGTTAAGTATGGGCGGTCATCTAACACGCATGCGCGGATTTTGACCGATGACCGACCGTTATATTGAGCCCTGTAACTGTCACAAATGTTACCACTGTCACCACTGTCACTACTGTCACCACTCACCACTGTCACCACTGTCACCACTGTCACCACTGTCACCACTGTCACCACTGTCACCACTGTCACCACTGTCACCACTGTCACTACTGTCACTACCGTCACCACTGTCACCACTGTCACAACTCACCCACTGTCACCACTGTCACCACTGTCACCACTGTCACTACTGTCACCACTGTCACTACTGTCACCACTGTCACCACTGTCACCACTGTCACCACTGTCACCACTGTCACTACTGTCACTACTGTCACCACTGTCACTACTGTCACTACTGTCACTACTGTCACCACTGTCACTACTGTCTTCACTGTCACCACTGTCACAGCTGTCGCCACTGTCTCCACTGTCACCACTGTCACTACTGTCACCACTGTCACCACTGTCACCACTGTCACCACTGTCACTACTGTCACCACTGTCACCACTGTCACTACTGTCACTACTGTCACCACTGTCACTACTGTCTTTACTGTCACCACTGTCACTGCTGTCGCCACTGTCTCCACTGTCACCACTGTCACCACTGTCACTGCTGTCACCACTGTCTCCACTGTCACCACTATCACTGCTGTCTCTACTGTCACTACTGTCTCTACTGTCTCCACTGTCACCACTGTCACTACTGTCACCACTGTCACTATTGTCTCCACTGTCACCACTGTCACTACTGTCTCCACTGTCACCACTGTCACTTCTGTCACCACTGTCACTACTGTCTCCACTGTCATACCGTCTCCACTGTCACCATTGTCACTACTTCACTGCTGTCACCACTGTCACTATTGTCTCCACTGTCATCACTGTCACCACTGTCACCACTGTCACCACTGTCACCACTGTCACTGCTGTCTCCACTGTCACCACTGTCACTACTGTCACCACTGTCACTATTGTCTCCACTGTCACCACTGTCACTGCTGTCACAGTAGTCACCACTGTCACAGTAGTCACCACCGTCACTGCTGTCACCACTGTCTCCACTGTCACCACTGTCACCACTGTCACTGCTGTCACCACTGTCTCCACTGTCACCACTGTCACTGCTGTCTCCACTGTCACTACTGTCTCCACTGTCACTACTGTCACCACTGTCACTATTGTCTCCACTGTCACCACTGTCACTACTGTCTCCACTGTCACTGCTGTCACCAGTCTCCACTGTCACTACTGTCTCCACTGTCACCACTGTCAATTCTGTCACCACTGTCACTACTGTCTCCACTGTCATACCGTCTCCACTGTCACCATTGTCACTACTGTCACTGCTGTCACCACTCTCACTATTGTCTCCACTGTCATCACTGTCACCACTGTCACCACTGTCACCACTGTCACTGCTGTCACCACTGTCACTACTGTCTCCACTGTCATCACTGTCACTGCTGTCACCACTGTCTCCACTGTCACCACTCACTGCTGTCTCCACTGTCACTACTGTCTCCACTGTCACCACTGTCACTACTGTCACCACTGTCACTATTGTCTCCACTGTCACCACTGTCACTACTGTCTCCACTGTCACTGCTGTCACCACTGTCTCCACTGTCACTACTGTCACTGCTGTCTCCACTGTCACTACTGTCTCCACTGTCACCACTGTCACTACTGTCACCACTGTCACTATTGTCTCCACTGTCACCACTGTCACTACTGTCTCCACTGTCACTGCTGTCACCACTGTCTCCACTGTCACTACTGTCTCCACTGTCACCACTGTCACTTCTGTCACCACTGTCACTACTGTCTCCACTGTCATACCGTCTCCACTGTCACCATTGTCACTACTGTCACTGCTGTCACTATACTGTCTCCACTGTCTCCACTGTCACCATTGTCACTACTGTCACCATTGTCACTGCTGTCACCACTGTCAAGTATTACTTTTGAGTATTTGTAGGTAGCCTGCATGCATGTCTCAGTCGGATGCTGTGTCAGTTATTGACATATAATTGATACTAATGCAGCTCTTGATCAACACAAATAATTATGTCTTCAAAAAAAACTCAAATAAGGGATAACCAACAAATGTTTGTCATATCCGTACAAAATCTAGTTTTCAAATTCAAAAAACATCATTACAGCACTTCTGCAGTGCATGCATTGTATTACACAACTTAAATCCGTGACATTCCCTTATTCATCCATTCTGATTTGCTGTTTAGCTGGCATTTGTTAGTTCCCTTCACTTCTGTTAATTGTGCATGAACTGTTCTTGATGATGTAAGTATGTAATAAGCTAGCTATATTATATACAGTACAGTGCTAAATGGTGATGTAACCATAGACTGTAATATCTATGTTGTAACCATTCTACTGCCTAGCTGTCCACCCCTGCAAACCATGAGTGACAGTGGAGACAGTAGTGACACTAGTGACAGTGGAGACAGTGGAGACAGTAGTGACACTAGTGACAGTGGAGACACTGGAGACAGTAGTGACAGTGGTGACAGTAGTGACAGTGGTGACAGTGGTGACAGTAGTGACAGTAGTGACAGCAGTGACAGCAGTGACAGTGGTGACAGTAGTGACAGTGGTGACAGTGGTGACAGTAGTGACAGCAGTGACAGTAGTGACAGCAGTGACAGTAGTGACAGTAGTGACACTAGTGACAGCAGTGACAGTGGACACTCTTATACAGTGGTGACAGTGGACACTCTTATACACTATGATGTAATGCTAATAAACAGTATGATGTATACAGTGGTGACAGTGGACACTCATACACTATGATGTAATGCTAATAAACAGTATGATGTAATGATGATGTATTCCCAAGAACGGTACATGAAGAATCACCCAAAATTTTGAAATAGACATCATTGGAGTGCTCCATTCATGCTGATCGCAATGGTGCAAATCCCAGATATGTATCACAGAGTCGGTAGACTCTGTATGTAGGGATACGACGTACACGCAATATATGCTAATACAAAAGAATCTCTCCAAAGCTCAGAAACGGTACACTTATAAGCCTTTATAACCGCATACCGTTATTCTTCGAGTGTTTTCAAGACCAACAAGACTCCTCGTGTCGCGAAAAACCGTCGCGAAAGTACCACACCAGGTACGCGCAAAACGGGCAAATTGTTTTTCTTTCTTCTTTCTTCTCCTTCTTCTTCAGACGGGCTAGCTCTACGTCGCCACAATCTCTCATGATGGTTTTCGCACGAAACAGCAGCATTTCACACCGAGTAGTGCACCTGGCCATCGCTTTTTCGCAACCACCAAGTTTTCACCAGGCGGCTGCAGCTGCCCACTCAATAACTATGGCTTCTTTAGTCACGCCATTTTCTCGTTTGTACGCATGCGCGATCACTTAGCAACGAACGTAATTATTACTCAAGATCGCTGAATTAGAAGTGTCTTGCGCCGTTGTGTTGACGATATTAAATTTCGTACTTCATAAAACCGAGCTAAACTCTGGTTACTCTGCGTATAATTTATGTATGTTACTACCTACTGTGTTCTGTGAGAGGGCTGAATGCCTATCTAAAGACTTCATAAAATCTTGCTACTTCTGGTATAGCTAGCTAGCTAATAATATTATGGTCTTCAGAGTTCAGACAGTGATTACTGCCTTAGTATCCATCCAGAAAAGGGTTGACTTGGGTCTGATTCTTCAGCCAATGTGAATACCGGAGTCAATATTGTTTATATACCAAAGCAAGGGCTCCTACTACTTGTGAGGACACCGACTTCTGCCGAGTCTGTGATGGCAAATTGCATCACTGCTGCTAAAAAAAAAGACATAAACAAGTAATAAAAAACATTTGAAAATGTAACAGGATGTAGGGATACCAGAACGGCAAAAAGTAAGGAAACAAGGCAGGGATGATCGCACAAAACAGTGAAGTATACAATCCCCCTACATATCTTTTTTCATTATACACGTATATGGAAAAAGATCTCAGTAGGGGGGTTGTATACTTCACTGTTTTGTGCGATCATCCCTGCCTTGTTTCCTTACTTTTTGCCGGTCTGGTATCCCTACATCCTGTTACATATTCAAATGTTTTTTATTACTCGTCTAATATACATTGTACTTGAAAGAATGGAAGGAAGGTTCCTATTAAAGCCCGAGATACCTAGCATATTAGTCTGCTATAACTGCATGCATATCCTCATTCCCAGGCCTTCTACACCACCAGTTTTTGATTGCTTACAATATTTTTGCATACTGTAGACATAAACTGGAGGTGTAGAAGGCCTGGGAACAAGGCTGTGTATCCTCTGCATGTACAGCAACTAGTGTACATGTAGCAACCACGACTAGACTTGATCTTTACTGTGTATCCTTCGTGTGCTGTTGCTCACCAGGACTTTTTTCCTGCAAATTTCGGTTCATTGTTCCACTTTTGGCACAAATGGCACATCAGTCACCTTACAGAACAGGAGTGCTGTTTCTGCCAGTTTTGGCTTAATATACTTTGTAGAAAATGGTTTCCGAAATGTGCCAGTTTTGGCATGTGAACATACCTGGAGAGAAGATTAGGTGTGTGTCCATGCATGGAGGGATCCTGAGCACTGTGACCACCTTCCTCGGCTCACTTCTCTTGTGCACAGGTGCCATGAGCAGGTGGAAGGCAATGTACGAGAGCTGGTGTCAAAAATATTGGAAACAGAGAAAGAGGTTGGCACGGAGACCATGTACTCCCCTGACAACTAGTCAAACTCCCTCCACTTCCTCCCCTCCACCTCCTCCCCTCCACCTCCACCTCCCTACCTCCTCTCCACCTCCTCTCCACTGCCTCCCTTCCACCACCTCTCCACCGCCTCCCCTCCTTCACCTCCTCCTTCCTCCACCTCCTCCCCTTCTCCACCTCCACCACCTCCCCCACCTTGTCTGCTTCCTCCCCTCCACCTCCTCCCTCCTCCCCTCCACCTCATCCCTCCCTCCACCTCCTCCCCACCACTTCATCTCCCCTCCACCTCCTCCCTTCCACCTCCTTCCCCCCCTCCCCCAGGACTGGGACAGCATGCAGCCACCAGAAGCGGATGTGAAAGGATCCTACTACACCACCCTGGGCATCACACTCTTTCAGATGGTGGAACAGAATGTACACCTTGCCATTGAGTAGTGCTTTCACATGGAAATGCAATTATGATAAGTGCATTTCTTTCTTCGATCTGCAGATTTCAGCCTTGTCTCCACTGGGCATGGAGACCAAACTCAAGGTTAGCTCAATTTACCATCTTCTCCATTGTGATCACCCTCCGTATTGTTGGGTACCGCTAAAGACCAGAGGCCTGGTGTGTTCTGCCACAAGCATGACGTCCCCAATTAGGCCAATAGAAATAAACATTACTAACATTGTGCATATAGGCAACCCAGAAAGGCACGAGCTAGCTGTCCGGTTTGTTCAATAGTGGTCCCTTGCTAGTTAGTTACCTTAGGGTACCAGGTTGCCTGATAGACTCCTTGGGCTATTAACAAACAGTGGCAATGCTCACGTGATAATTTACCAGCCCCACCCCGTCGTTATTAGCGGGGAGACTGGAAACACTTAAGACTACCAGTTTATGGTAACTGTGCTGGTACATGTCTCAGGTTCTGGAGATCTGTCTGAATGCAATCATAGAGTTTCAAGAAAACCTAAAATGTGAGTGGTATCTCTTAAGGTCACTATTATTTGCGGGTGTTAATTTTAGCGAATTGGGGATGCAGCGGATTTTGCGAGTATTAAGTTCAGCATTTTAACTCACCAGAGCTGATGGTAGCTGTTGTATTACCGATTCTTGGAATCTGTTCAAGTGGCAACTGCGCTGCTCAGTCTGCTGGTATATAGGCTAGTGCAACAACTAGGACAAACTCACTTTTCAGAATGATGTCTCAGGTCTTGCTCTCACCTCGTAGATAGCCTCTGATTCTTACTATATACACCTAACCACCTTCGCAGATCGCTTTGTAGCCATGGTACGTAGTGGCTAGCTTATTATGACTTGCTCCAATTAATAATGCACATTTATGTAGTGTCACATGCTGCTAATATAGTTGGTAGTTTGTGGTTTGTTGTGTTTGCTGTTGTTGGTGGTGGTGGTGGTGTTTTTATTGTTGATGATGTTGTTTGTTGAATCTTGTTCCATGTGCAGCTCAGGTGGACCAGTACTACAAGAACCACGTCCAGATGGGGAGGAGGGAGCCACCCTACTTTGCCAACTACATGGTTAGTATTCTCTCTCCCCTTCCCTCCCTCCCTCCCTCACCCTCCCTCCTCTCTTCCCTCACCCTCCCTCCTCTCTCTCCCACCCTCCCTCCTCTCCCTCCCTCCCTCCCTCCCTCCCTCCCTCCCTCCCTCCCTCCCTCCCTCCCTCCCTCCCACCCTCCCTCCCTGCCTGCCTCCCTCCCTCCCAGATCGCCATTGCAAATAACTGCAAGGCATCCATTGAGTTTGCAGAGCAGTTGAAGGTAAGTCTAGTTCAGACGAATGATGTTTGATGAAGGACCATGTGTGTCCAGCTGCAGTTCAGTTGTCTTCACAGCGCACTTGTACACACACATGCACCCACACCCACACACACACATGTACACATGCACATCCATATGCCCCCCCCCCCCCCCCCCCCCCCCCCCTCCCCCACACACACATGCACATACTTGCAGAAGCGGTTCCGCATGGAACTAAATATGAATACTCTGGATGTAAAATTTGAGGACAAGTTCAAACAGATAGCTGATGAATTTGATGTGATTGGACTGCGGTGGTAAGGACACTTGATGTGAGAGGGACAGCTGTCCTGTCTGTGTTCAGCTGCTGTGTGCAACTTTCCAGTTGATTTTCCCCTTGCAAATTACTGCCTCCCCTCCTTCCCTCCCTCTGCTGTGGCATCATTCCGCACACACACACACACACACACACAAACACACACATACACACAAACAAACACACACAAACACACGCACACATGCACCAGCTGTGATCACTTGCTAGAGACAGTTTTCATGGACCTTCAACCAGTCTTGCAGGGACTAATGACTAAGGACGCGTGGTACGTTTGGCCGTACACAAATGCCGTGTGTGTCCTGCTGTTCTGTCTTGTGCCCATACTGGGCATACTGGGAGTAGTGAAATACAGGGTAATGATACCCAGGACTTCTCGCCCCAGCGTTTGTCGCTTGTGGAGGAGGGCCCGGTGAAACTTGTCACGTGCAGTGATGTCACCTAGTCTCGTGGGCCAGCCGTGTTATTTTGGGGGGCACAGATGGGGAAAATATAGCTGGCCCAATAATTAGACTAGATGTCAACTGGACGTTTGGATGAGTGGCTTCAGACTTCTGTACAGCTGTAAAGCACCCACCAAGTCTGCCGAATGTTTTCCATTCAGTCGCTCCGTGATCTGTGGTTGTGCGCTCACGTACTTACTGGGAATGTGCCACTCCTCCTGACATCCACCTGATGTCTGTGTACATCGCTGCTGATGCTGTTGTCAGTATACACTGAGAATCGTCAAGTAGACTGTTGAGCCAAACCCATATCTCGCCTGATGGGACGTTATAGGTGTAGTGAGTTAACGGAATGAGATTTGCTATACCCTCTGTCGCTTTTCCGTATGCTCCACACACATCTTCCTGCACTGTGACAGAATGGCCAAGCTCGTTTGTTGAATTTACAAATGGAGGTTACCTGCAGGCTGATCACTAAGGGGAAGATCATGGTAATTTTCAGCTTGTGTCCTTGTGTGCATGCTCTTGAAATCCTGCAATGGTCTTCCATGCTGAAGGTTTGGCTGCCCACTGGACCTGATCGGCAAGGTGGAGGGAACACTGCTAGACTACAACAACGACTTCTCCCACTTCAAGCAAGTGTGAGTCCAACACATGCACTGGGTCTTTGATAGTATGAAACTCACTTAATTGCGAATTAAGTGAGTTTCCAATTGCAAAAAATAGACTGTATTCAAGGCTTGTGGTTTTACTGATCTATGTAGCAGGAACAACTTGTGGTTTACTAGTTTGACCCCAAGATTACAGTATACCAATAGTGAACTTATACATCCAGTGCATGCACGTTTACTCTTATCTGACTGACCACTTTGTACAGAGGAGGGAGGACACGACGTCATGTCTTAACAATATCACGTGGTTATGTGTGGTTATCATTCCTAGCATTCTTGAACACATAGAGAATGTATACTCGGTCATAGCAGTGGACTACACCAGGGCGCTCGATCTGTAAATGCTCTACTTAGTGGGCACCCCAACTAAATCGACTTCGCAGTGCAAATGTACAGCCTATACTTACAAGCTCACTGATTCGCAATTCAAGTGCATCATGTGATCGTGTCCTCCCTCCTCTGCACTTTGTACATGTACTTCATTGAACAGAGGAAGATCAATCCTCCAAGTCATATGGTTTGCGATCTCTATCACACTCTCTCTCTCTCTTCCTCTCACTCTTCTCTCTCGTGCAGGTATCACTCCTACGTCATTGTGGAGTCCTACCATAGAGTACTGCATGCGTACCTGCTCGCCATGATGCAAAAGTGAGGAAATACGTATTTATCAACCAATCAGTGGGCTGAATTCAGCTTCTAGACAGCAAACAAAACGCTATAAGGATAGTAATACATCACTGGGTACCCCACACAGGAGGATGGTATTCAAGAAGGACAAGGACCGGGAGAAGGGTGCTCAGCTGATCCGGGATGAAGCACAGAAGATCAATAACCTGTTCCTCAGACTCTCCCATGCAACCACACCCAAGGTATGTATGTACGTGGGGGTGACGTCTTCTACCCAAGGTATCCTAACGTGTAGTTGGGGATGTCATCTGCATCCACCAAAGTATCCTAGTGTGTAGATGAGGGTGTCATCCGCATGTCCCAAGATATCCGAATGTGTACGACTGTATGTGCAGGTGGGGCGTCATCTGCATGTCCCAAGATATCCTAATGTGTTTAGGTTGCGGCATCATTAGCCTCGTTCCCAGGCTCTCTCTACGAAAGGAAAAGAGAGCCATTGGGGGCAGTCAAACTGTGTACATCCGGCACGTCATCACTCATGCGATAAATGAAGGACACTCCTACTTTTATGGTAAATGTTAAGTGTGAGTTACAAATCATCAAACGCTAAATATTATTCTCGTTCTCAAGGCATCCCCGGCTTTATCGAGACCCGAGACACTACTTCTTACAAGCAAACCGGACAGCTAACCTTGAGAATTGTTGATCCTACCGCGGTACCGCGTAAGTGGCTGCTAAATTTGTGGGCGGCACACATAGCCGGAACGATCGCGCATCTGCTGCTAGTAAACATTTCTACTGCGTTGCACTGTGAGTCACAATCATGGCTACTTGTTTCCCTTTCCACTGCAGTACATTCAAATCCTGGAGCTAATGGCTGAAGTAATAAGATCAAAGATGGAGTTTTTACCACTGGAGATTTCTGTAAGATTCTTGGTCTACAGTTTTGGGGCATTATATGCATACCAAGTAGATCTTCAGATCCCCAGTCTACATATATCATATCTGGGAATGGGGTTAAGTGATTTGGGAATGAGGCTATAGGTTTGAGAATGATTTTGGAATGGGGCTCCGTCTCTCTGTCTTGTCACTGCAGAGCTTTGCCGCCAAGCATCCTGACGTGAAGTCCCAGCACATCATTGCTCTGCTAGCTATGAGGGGGGACCTGAATCGCAGTGCAGTCAACAAGGTTAGCTTACTGAACACCAAAGCTACAGAGATATTGGCAGGAGCCTCATTCCCAGTCCTCTGCAGCCAGCTTTTGTGGCTCAGTGCTAAGTCCTGGGAGTAGGGGTGACTAAGTGTTCCTACACTTCTCTGTAGTGGGAGATGGTTAGTTGGTTATGTACCAGCTTGAAACTTGAGTTTGAGTACCACTCTCTGTACTCTTAAGACTCTTCCATCACAGTGATGGCCATCCAGTGTGAGCTGAACGAGTGTGTATGTGGGTGTGGAATTATGGTATTTGATTGGCAACTGAACTGCACTCAGCCTAAAGATCAGTACTGAGTAGGTATAAATGAAGACCAGCTGAAAAATTAGGATGTTTGGTGTGGCTGTTCAAGTGGATGTTCTCTTCGTTTGGTTCATGGATGTTTGGCTTCCCCCCCTTCAGCTGATGCAACAGACCACTCTCAATGATCAGGCAGAGGCAGACCACCGGCCTAGCACTGTGTCACTGAGGAAGAGGGAGGGGGAGAAAAACATCTTTGCTACCCTTGTTGTTCCTAACCCTCTCTCCCTTTTTAAAAGCTAACTTCATTTGACTGCTTCTCCGTTTATGTTGCTAGTGTTTCAGATAGTGAATAACGTGTGTGGGTTGTAATTACAACCAGATACTGGTTATAACAAACTTGAACTGGGACCTGGTCATACCATCATGGGCTGGTTTTTGTCAACAGTGTGGGCAAGCCTGAGCGAGTTCACAGTATGGAGCAGTTGCATGCAACTGACCAAGACCCAGTACTACTAGATTGTTATGTGACTACTTGTGGCATTTCTATAAAGAGAAACACCTCTACAAAAGGAACAAACCCCCTGCATCAGGCGCATATTATGAGGTACATGTAGAGTGGAAGGATTCTCTACCACATGCACTCCTGCCTGCATGGGCAAAAATAAATTAGCCTGAAAAAATGAAGCTTGATTTAAGAATAAACTTGAAAAAATAAGCGTACATGTAAGAAAAGAACAAGCCTGAAAAGAACAGTAAACCTGCATGAGAAAGAAAAAAAGCCTGAGGAAAAAGAGCCTTGAGTCCCCCCTCCCTAGCCTCGAGCTCGTTCTCAGGCATTCTACAAATGTACACCCCTCCAGTTTTGATGGCTTGCAGTATCTACATCAGACAATAATGCTGCCTCGGGAGTGGGCTTGGTTGCGAATCACAGGAAGGCCAACCAGTTGCTCAGTGTACATCATTTAGCTTTGGTCGGCTTCATAGCTAATATAGTCCCTACTAGGGTCTATGGCATTCACCCTGCAGGAAGAGAAAGCCTACTGAGAATATCAAGTTGCTTGTCCAAGATCCAAACTCTGCCGAACTCGATTATTGGTCCGGGGAGGAAACGTACGCTCAGACCCCAGTCTGCTAATCGAACGCGCGCGCCACCTTGACTTCCCGCCAAAACGTGGTTCAAATTCAGTGTCTAGCCGGCTGTTTCCCGCCTTCTTCCTGCCAAATATTCAGCCGGCTGACATCAGTTGCGCGCCAGCTGAAGGAGCTAGCTTGTTTGTAAATCTACCTTGTCTTGCGCGTGTAGCTAGGAGATCCTCTTTCCATTCAACTGTGGAGGAACAATCTTCCGGCTGAGATCATGACATGTGAGACTCATCTGTATGCGGATGACACCGGCCATTCTGTCATGGGCCATGCATGGGAAGACGGTTGATGAGGTGAGACAGAAGCTGACTGTGGGCTTTCAAACAACCAACCAATGGTTCCAGGAAAACCGCCTTCGTGTGAACTTCAAGAAAACGAAAACCCACACAATGTTCCTGGGAAGGAAGAGGAGACAACGTGAGCTTGAACACCCACATATCGAGCATGATGGTCAGCCTCTAAGGAATGAATGAACAGCAAAGTACATGTACCTTGGAGTGCTCATTCGATGACAAACTCAAATAGAAAGCTGGCAGGAATCTGGGTATTCTCAGGAGAGTGAGTAAGCACCTGCCAATGAAGACGAGGAAGATGCTCTTTAATGCAATAGTGCTCCCCCACCTGGACTACTGCTGTGTGGTATGGGCAAACTGTAACACTCCAGCAGCTATGGCATATGGTATGTCGAGAGCAAAGCTCAGGTGGACAATACTGGAGCAAAGAAGGGCCCTTCAACAGTTGAGAGTTGTGCATCACTGCATCCATGGAAAAGGAGAAATGCTGTCCAGGCACTGGAGTGCAGAGTGGGCTGGTCAGCTTGAAAGAGTGAGCGCAATGGAGCTGGGATTACAGCATGGATTCACGGTTGATGGCTGTTTCATGTTGATTCAATAGATCGGAGAAAGTTGTCCACGAAGTTAAGGAAAGGTAGGCCTGCTCAACATGTTATGTAACTCTGCCACAGTATGTCACTCAAGATGACTGAGTCTTCTCAGTTGGGTTTGTAGCATGTTAGAGTATAATTAGCCTATTGATTTTTCTCTCACCCCCAACTTACTGAGCAAGAGAAAATTTGTCTAGCGCGATTGACTAGTGTACATGGTTGATACAACAATCTTCCTGCCCTGTTTGTGTTGTCCCAGCATGAGTGAAGTGGAGCGGCTGTACCAGCAGTGTGCATTAAGGATGTCAACAGAAGACACCAGCAGGTGGATGTGTGTGTGTGTGTGTGTGTGTGTGTGTGGGGGGGGGGGGGGGGGGGGGGGGGGGGTAGTATATATATTTATACTATACGTAGGCTATTCTAACCAATCAGGTTCCAGATCACCATTGCTAATAACTGCAAGGCATCCATTGAGTTTGCAGAGCAGTTGAAGGTAAGTCTAGTGCAGACGAATGATGTTTGATGAAGGACCATGTGTGTCCAGCTGCAGTTCAGTTGTCTTCACAGCGCACATGTACACACACATGCACCCACACTCATGACACACACACATGTACACATGCACATCCATATGCCCCCCTCCTGCACACATACTTGCAGAAGCAGTTCCACATGGAACTAAATTTGAATACTCTGGATGTAAAATTTGAGGACAGGTTCAAACAGATAGCAGATGAATTTGATGTCATTGGACTGGGGTGGTAAGGACACTTGATGTGAGAGGGACAGCTGTCCTGTCTGTGTTCAGCTGCTGTGTGCAACTTTCCAGTCCGTTGATTTTCCCCTCACAAATTACTGCCTCCCTTCCTTCCCTCCCTCTGCTGTGGCATCATTCCGCACGCACACACACACACACACACACACATGCACCAGCTGTGATCACTTGCTAGAGACAGTTTTCATGGACCTTCAACCAGTCTTGCAGGGACTAATGACTAAGGACGCGTGGTACGTTTGGCCATACACAAATGCCATGTGTGTCCTGCTGTTCTGTCTTGTGCCCACACTGGGAGTAGTGAAATACAGGGTAATGATACTCGCCCCAGCATTTGTCGCTTGTGGGGCCTGGTGAAACTTGTCACGTGCAGTGACATACCTGTCTCGCGGGCCAGCCGTGTTGTTTTGGGGGGCACGGATGGGGAAAATATAGCTGGCCCATTAGACTAGATGTCAACTTGACGTTTGGATGAGTGGCTTCAGACTTCTGAACAGCTGTAGAGCACCCACCAAGTCTGCCGAATGTTTTCCATTCAGTCGCTCCGTAATCAGTGGTCGTGCGCTCACATACTTACCGGGAATGTGCCACTCCTCCAGATGTCCACCTGATGTCCATGTACAATGTACATCACTGCACGCAATGAGTTTTAACCAGGTGTCCTTCCTTATGAGTGCTGTAGACGACAAAAATGCTGTGGTGAGAAAGCCCTGATATGAAGCTAGGCAATGATGTTGTCAGTACATACCTGACAGTCGTCGCTTTCCAACAGCAGCAAAAAAAATTGCCTGAACACAAGTGTCAGAGAAATATTGCCAAGAAAGATCTTTTCCCTGCTATTGTGGGGTCCACCAAGTCACCTATCCCACTAGCTCGATAGACTAGCTACACCAGTGTAAGGTGGTAGACTAAGTTTGTTGAATTTACAAAATGAGGTTACCTGCCTGATCACTAAGGGGAAGATTTTCAGCTTGTGTCCTTGTGTGCATGCTCTTGAGTTCCTGCAGTGGTTTTCTCTGTTGAAGGTTTGGCAGCCCACGGGACCTGATCGGCAAGGTGGTGGGAACATTGCTAGACTACAACGACTTCTCCCACTTCAAGCAAGTGTGAGTCCAACGCATGCACTGCACTGGGTCCCGGACGGTATCCTGCTGAGCACTGGATAGGCTTTTCACAAGATACTTGCCAATTACAAAAATAGACTGTATTTAAGGTAGGAAGCACGGCATCGGCGAAATCGCGCAATTTTGCTCATGAATAATTAATGAGATGACATCACTCGCATACGGTTATTTAGAGTTATTCATCTGTTTACGTTTTCCCATGGCGGCAACCGGAATAAACAAGGGGGGCTTCTCTCTTTGATGCGGCTAGCGGCCCTTTCAAGTTTCAAATCGGCACTCTGATGTGGCCGTGCGGTACCTTGAAGATTTGTTTGAACACTCTTTTTTTTTTATTTTTTTTTTAAGTAAAGAGCTATTCTGGCTTATTGAATGTAGCGATGGGCTATCTGAGTGTGAATAGCTAGGTGGAGTGAGCAGGAATGTTTGTGGGTCTGCTGAAGTGGCCGAAGAACAGCCTGGAAAGTGAACAGCCTCCGACAGCTCCCTGGCCAAGGTACTCTAGAGAGTTGACCTTTCGGCATTACAGGCCCCGCCCATTTTCGTGTTAGGGCGAATTTGGCTGGTTTGGTAGCTGGACTGGGCTGGTGAGAGGGAGTAGATGTGTGGCCAAAACTCGGTAACCGAGAGGTGAACGTGGAAAAGCATCCCTAGTTTTGCAGGGGGTAGGTTGACCTTTTGGAAACTGGCCTTGGCTTGAGTCGGTTTTAGTCGGTGTGCGTGGAATTTTTTTTGAAAGCCTAGGGTAGCCAAACCTCTGTTTTTGAGGGTGGCAGTGAGTTTTGGGCTGTAGCCTGCAAGTGAGGAGAGCAGGTGGTAAATCCATCCGTAGTTTTGGGGCCTGTTTTGTGTGTGTATTGATGATGGGGTCAGAGTGTGGGTGGGGCCTTGGAGAGGGTCCAAATTTTCAGTTTCGTAGAGGGCCTTAAAATTGAGTTTTAGGGCATTTTCAAGCAGAGGGAGCAGTTGGATGCAAAGTATTGCTGAAACTTGTGTACGCTTTGATGCTGCCCATTTATCCATCAACTTGGTTTCGGAGATCGCGGTACCCATGTTTACTACCTTAAGGCAATGGTTTACTGATCCATGTAGCAGGCACAACTTGTGGTTTACCCCAAGATTACAGATTATGCCCCCAGTTGTCCAAAGCTTACTTAGGGCCCAGAATACCAACAGTGAACTTGTACATCAGACAAACTAGTGCATGAATGTGACCACATTAACTCTTACCTGACCACCCATTACTTCTTTGAACAGAGGAAGATGAATCCTCCAAGTCATTTGGTTTGTGTTCTCTCTCACTTTCTCTCTCTCCATTCCTCTCGCTCTTCTCTCTCATGCAGGTATCACTCCTACGTCATTGTGGAGTCCTACCATAGAGTACTGCATGCATACCTGCTGGCCATGATGCAAAAGTGAGGAATAAGTATGTATTTATTAACCAACCAGAGGGCTGGATACAGCTTCTAGACAGGAAACAAAACCTGTTAAATTGCTAGTTAAGGTCTACAAGTAGCTTCGCTCAGCTACTTCCCCCTTGTTCGCCTACGTGAGTAATCCGGCTCCGGACAGCTCTCTGTGCAGATCGGAGCTGCTGCTCCCCGATTGTGTCCGCTTCAGCTGCTGCTCCCCAATTGTGTCAATCGGCTTCAAACTGCTGTTTCCCGTTTCCGTCCGCTACAGCTGCTGCTCCCTGATTGCGTCTGCTTTGGCTGCTGCTCCCTGATTGCGTCCGCTTCAACTGCTGCTCCCCGATTGCGTCCGCTTCGACTGCTGCTCCCCGATTGCATCCGCTTGTAGCCTCACCTGTTCTGGAAGATTCCAGCCCATGCCCAATGTTCTCGAACATTCTTTGTGGAGCTCGATTTGGTTTCAGTAGATTGAAGTACGAAGGTCACGCGTCACTAGTCTACTCCCGCCCCCATGAATATCCCACTTCTGTCACACACACACACACACACACACACACACACACACACACATTAAAATCTCGATAGTGGTATGTATGATGTATTGCTTGAAACTCTACCCTTCACCATCTTCTACGTACACATTTATTTGTAAGTAGCAATTTGAGGTCCTGTACTTCCTGTCCAGTAGATAAATACAGTCCTCTTATTGGTCAAATGTTTGTCTGATATCTGTGGCATTGAGGGGTTGTTTGGGTACCCCACACAGGAGGATGGTGTTCAAGAAGGACAATCGGTTTGAGTGATCGGTTTGTCCGTCTGTCTATCAGTCTGTCCATTGAGTTTCAGCAATGAAGGCCTAGTTGAAGGCTTAGTTCAGAATACAAGCGTCAGACCAGAGATCCACTCGAGAGGCTGAGAAAAGTCGACAATATTCTCTTTCTAATTTATACAACTGGACCACACCCTGTTTCTAACATTACTGCCACAACTTACGGTATGAATTCATGCTGTATTATAATCGGTGAGGCACTAGCGCTAGGCCCTAGTGTGCATGCCATGTTAAATATCTGCAGTTGGCTATAATAAAAAGTAGCACACAGGGTATGTGCTCTGCTGAGCTCCTCTAGTTTGGGAATGAGACTATAAGGCTTGAGAATGATTTTGGAATGAGGCTCCATCTCTCTGTCCTGTCACTGCAGAGCTTTGCTGCCAAGCATCCTGACGTGAAGTCCCAGCATATCACTGCTCTGCTGGCGATGAGGGGGGGACCTGAATCGCAGTGCAGTCACCAAGGTTAGCTCCCCAAGCTACAGTGGTATTGGCAGGAGCCTCTTTCCCAGTCCTCCTCCCCCAGCTTTTGTGGCTCAGTGCTAAGTCCTGGGAGTGGGGGTAATCCTACAGTGGGAGATGGTTAGTTGGTTGTGTACCAGCTTGAAACTTAAGTTTGAGTACCACTCTCTGTACTCTTAAGACTTAACATAACTGCACTCAGCCTAAAGATAATTTTTTATGTTCTCTTCATTTGGTTCATGGATGTTTGGCTTACCCCCCCCCCCCCCCCCCCCCCCCCCTTCAGCTGATGCAACAGACCACTCTCAATGATCCGGCGGAGGCAGACCACCGGCCTAGCACTGTGTCACTGAGGAAGAGGGAGGGGGAGAAAAACATCTTTGCTACCCTTGTTGTTCCTAACCCTCTCTCCCTTTTTAAAAGCTAACTTCATTTGACTGCTTCTCCATTTATGTTGCTAGTGGTTCTGATAGAGAATAGCGTGTGTGGGTTAAAATTATTGCAACCATAACAAATCAGATACTGGTTATAACAAACTTGAACTGGGACCTGGTCATACCATCATGGGCTGGTTACTTGAACAATGTGGGGCAAACCTGAGCGAGTTCACAGTCATGTGGAGTATGGAGCAGTTGCATGCGACTGACCAAGACCCAGTACTACTATAGATTGTCATGTGACTACTTGTGGCATTTCTATAGAGAAAAACACCTCTATGAAGGAAGAGACCCCCATACATGAGCATAATTATGCATATGAGGTATATACAGAGCGGAAGGATTCCCTAACTCGTGCACTAGCTGCCTGCGTGGACTAAAAGAAATTAGCCTGAAAAAAGGAAGCTTGATTTAACTTGAACAAATAGCTAAGCTAGCCTACACGACTGTACAAAAAAGCCTCAAAGAAAAGCTAGAACAGCCTGAAAAAGAGAAAAAAAGAGCCTTGCATGAGCCCCTCATCCCTATAGCCTTGTTCTCTGGCATTCTACAAAATTAATGTACACCTGATTGCATGCTTGCAGTCCATCAATCCCTCCATCAGACACATATATAGGCCTACTGCTGCCTCGGGAGTGGGCGTGACTGCGAATCACAGGTATAGGCCAACCAGCTCCCCAGTGTACATCTTTTTTTAGTTTTGGTCGGCTTGACCATACATGTAGCTAATATAGTCCCTACTAGGGTCTATGGCATTACCCTGCAGGAAGAGAAGCCTACTGAGGATATCAAGTCGCTTGTCCAAGATCCAAACTCTCTCTGCCGGACTCGATTATTGGTCCGGGGAGGCAACGCTCAGACCCCAGTGGCAGTCTGCTAATCGAACGCGCCACCTGACTTCAAGTTCCCGCCAAAACGTGGTTCAAATTCAGTGTCTAGCCGGCCGGCCGGCTGTTTCCCGCCTTCTTCCCGCCAAATATTTGTTCAAATTCAGCCGGCTGACACCGGTTGCGCGCGCCAGCTGATATGGCGTGCCGTTTGTGTCAAAACTCGGGTTTTATGGCATCTTTATGGAACCACGTGATCTACACTACTTTTGACTGATGTTTACTATACATCGATCGACATTTAATAAACACCGATCGACATTTACTAAACACCGATCGTCATTTACTAAACATCCATCGACATTTACTAAACACCTATCTACATTTACTAAACATCGGTCTGGGATAAACATCCATCGACATTTACTAAACACCGATCGACATTTACTAAACATCGGTCTGTGCTAAAAACCTCCATCGACATTTACTAAACATCGATCGACATTTACTAAACATCCATTCACATTTACTAAACACCGATCGACATTTACTAAACACCCATCGAAATTTACCGACATTTACTAAACATCCATCGAGCTAAACATCGATCGACGTTTGCTAAACATCGATCGACATTTACTAAACACCGATCGATATTTACTAAATACCGACCAACATTTACTGAATACCGACCGACATTTGCTAAACATCGCTCTGTGCTAAACATCGATCAACATTTGCTAAACATCCATCGACATTTACTAAACACCGATCGACATTAAATTTTACTAAACATCGGTCTGTGCTAAAAACCTCCATCGACATTTACTAAACATCGATCGACATTTACTAAACATCCATTCACATTTTACTAAACACCGATCGACATTTACTAAACACCCATTGAAATTTACCGACATTTACTAAACATCCATCGACATTTACTAAACACCGGTCTATGCTAAACATCGATCGACATTAATTTTACTAAACACCGATCGACATTTACTAAATACCGACCAACATTTACTGAATACCGACCGACATTTGCTAAACATCGCTCTGTGCTAAACATCGATCAACATTTGCTAAACATCGCTCAATCTTTACTAAACGTCGGTCTGGGCGCGGCGCCAGGCTTGTTTAGACATCCAATCGTCAATGCGCATGCGCACAATGCTAACCGTTTGATTTGATTGACCGGCCAGCATATACGCTGTCATTGTAATTTTGTGGACGTTGACGATGGCTTCCAGTTCTGGCTCTGAAGTAAAGAAGCTGATAAGTAAAGCCGTTAGTGGAGCAGTCACCAAGGTGTTGGCAAACCTGCAACCAAAGAAAAAGCCAGAGGCTGATGCCGATAGCTGCAGTGATGACGACTTTGAAGTGACGCCACACGCTAAAAAAAGGAAGATCAAGGACAATATATCAAGGTATGCTTTAATACAAGTAAACTAGTAATCAATCATGTACAGACTGAGACAGCAGCTGCAACGTATTGAGTTTTGCCGTAGTGCGATATGTTGCCGTTCTCGCATTGCAATGATGTATATTGCCGTTTTGCGATACTTAGACATGTAGTAGGACAGGTCAGAGCAAGGAAAGGTAGTTACTGTCATTAGGTTTACTTATAGCAAACAAACAAGTGCAAGTGATGCAGTTTTGGACTATTAGCCTTGTTCCTAGGCCCGCGCCCGGCTTTTCGTCTCTTGCGCGTTCTTCTGTACCGAGAAAACGGCGCAGCCCTGGGAACGAGCAATGTTGTTTTAGTTAACTAAAACTAGAACTATCATGAATGCATTTTAGTATGGCATATTTTACTTTAGTAATTAAAACTAAAACTAAAATGAGGACTGTCTCAGCCTGTTATTTAAAACTACAACTAAACTAATATTACAAAATTGGTGGTTATTAAGTTAAAACTAAAAGAGCCTTTACTAACCCTTTTGAGATTTAGTAATTAAAACTAAAACTAAACTAAACAATGTGACTTCTTCCTAATTAAAACCAAAAACTAATTTACTTGATAACTAAAACAACATTGGGAACGAGGCTAGTTTTGAAACCAAAAAGTAGATATATTATTATAACACGATATTTCAAAACTGTTGTAGCTCTAGTATCATGCAGTACTATTTGCACTTTCAGGGAGCAGAAGAGCGTTGTCCGAACCTCACTTCCTTCAGCCTTTCTTGCAAAACAACGAAAGCAAAAGGCAACAAGGATGGCAAAGCTCTTTACGTACGATCGTGACATCATTTGCTTACCTCGTTGGCATGCTAAGAAACAAGAAACCATTAAAATCCCCAGGAGCCGTGATTATTTGTCCAAGCATGGTTTGATTGGGAAAGTTCGACTGTCGAGTGACATGACGGAGGAAGAGGTGTTCGATGAGATCAGGTCCGTCTTTCATGCACAAATGAATGATGATCCCTTTTTTGAGTTCCACATTTTACAAGCAACTGGTGGCACAAGTAAATCACTCACAATTCCAGCAGTGTCAAGTTCCTTCAAATGGACAGCTGCTGCAATTGCTGGCAAGAATTCAAAGGCCCCCATTTACATACTGGCAAGGGATAAACTGAAGGTATGTAGCTAGAGTACTAACGTGTGTGAGGATATTGATAAAGCAATAGATGGGTGAAATTTTGGTCAGTCAAATGCGTTAACCATGTGTTTAGCCTTGAACAGCATTATGTGAACATACCCGGGTCTGGCAGTGGAATTTTATGTGCTATATCAATTTATAGATGGAGAAAAGTGACGAAGAGGATGAGGACGAGGATACGGAGGAGGAAGATGTCCTGCCAATAGTAGATCTGACTCAGAGTGGAAGCCATCCAACAGCTAAGGGGAACAGGGGTGCAATCCCAAAGATAGCTCATGTGAAGGTCGAGGTGCCGACTTCATCCCAGTGCCACACAAAACCTTACAGGTAATGTGAATCCCAGGTAGTATGACTTCACAATTGCTCATAATAACCAATTAAAGATGATTGAGTCTAAATTATTTTTAGTGCAAATAGGTAACTGATTATACTTACATATGTTGCCTTTGTGCACAATTACATAAAGTTCAAAGGTACTGCTCCAATCAAGATTTTGCTCTGTGTGTCAGTGTGTAATGGGTAATGTGGTGTACTGTTCTTTGCATTTTCTTTGAAACAAGTCAAGTGCGCTATGCAAACGTGCCGTTGTGCTAATTCAATAACACTGTTAGTAATTTTGGCAATAACACTGTTAGTAATTTTGGCGGTAAAGTGCACTTGCAGTGATTCTACAGCTTTCATAGCCTAATCATAGGAAGCCATGTTTCATGCTTTACTAGAAGCTCAGAATCTTAATTGGATTATTAGCAACCACATCCGTTTTCATAGCACGCTTTTACCGGTTCAAAGAACCTGAAAAGTACAGTAATGCTGTGCACAGCGATAGTGATGACATTCTGACATTCTGCAGTTAGTCAACTAGCCTGCAAACAATTAGTTGACTAGGAATTTGGGAAATTCCCTAGTCAAATTCCCTAGCCGTTCGAGCCCTAGTAATAGTACATATTGTTGGGTTGTGATTACAGCACCGTGTGTGCACGTTCGGGTTTTGGCTTATTAGTTTAAGGGTTGCATTAATTTGGCACTGTGATCACATCACTCTAGCCAATATATCTCCCTGTTGAGCGATTCAGACTCGGATGGGAATTCGCCTACTCCCCCACCTTACTCACCGGCATCTCCAACGGCAGTAACGTGAGATGTAATTGTACTACTATTCGAGGGCGGCCACTAACCAATCTGTCCTCTGTTTTCCTGTAGGCCATGCATGTCACTTGAAACTGTGCTGTGGGCACACAGACAGAATGTGTTCCCACTGTCCTCTAGTGACAACAAAATACGAATCACCATTCGTCGGAGGCATCTGTGGAGCGACTTCATGCACAAGCTGAGAAATGGCCTTGACCTTAACAAACAACTGAAGGTGACCTTCATTGGCGAGCCAGGAGTTGATGAAGGCGGGCCATTGAGGGAGTTCTTGTTCCTACTAGTCACATCAATTGCCCAAAACAACACTCTATTTCATGGTGGTCCAACATCTCGTGTGCCAATGCACAATGTTGTGGAACTGGAAAGGATGACATATTACCACGTTGGGGCATGTCTTGCTCTCTCAATTATCCATGGTGGCCCTGCTCCGCAGTTTTTTTCTCCTGCAGTTGCCAGCTACATTGCATATGGTGCAAAGATAGTGAAAGCGACCGTAGACGATGTGCCTGATGAAGGAACAAGGGAACAGCTAATTAAGGCAAGCACATTTTAGATAGACTCACATAATCAATTAATAATATATAGATCACTGATTTTGCAGCTCAAGAATGCAACTACTTCAGCAGAACTGCAACAACTGCTCGCCAGTGACGATTATGATTTTCGCTATGATCTGGGGTTTGGCAAACCGGTGACAACCATAAGACTAGAAGATTGCGATGAGATGGTTTCAGGGATGGCCAAACACTACGCAATCCTTGTGGTTAAAGCAGAATTGGACCAGCTGCTTGCTGGGCTAGCGTCGACGCTTGGTGCTCTTGACCTCATCCGTCAAAATGCGTCCCAAATGAGGTCATTGTTTGTCTACTCTGGGCCATCTGCACTGAGCGCTGATGATCTGTTTGACATGCTGAAGCCAAAGTTATCCCCTATTGGTGCCAATCGGAGAGAAGTAGAGGAGGCAGCAGTAATGTTGTGGTCCGACTTCCTTCAGGCCATTCAAAGTACGTACACAAGGTCACAAGCCAATATTGACATTACAAGTAACAAGTATTGTATATAACAAGTCCCATGAGCCCTGTGCAGCTGCATGTCTTCCCTAGGAGTACAATCCCATACACCAAAAAGCTCTCGGTTGCACAACTATTAACTTTTTAGTATGCACGCTAATTGTCATAACTTTTGACAGTTTTGAGAAGAAACCACAGTTGCCATGGACGAACCCTGGCTTCTAAGGGACCACTTAGTGTACATGGGATTTGTCAACTGTTGTGGTGCCTTTCAAACCACGGGCACACCATGGTACATCATAACTAGCCTCATGGTACATCATAACTAGCCTCGTTCCCAGGCTTTCCACACCTCCAGTTGCACCTCCAGTTTTTGATCCCTTGCAGTATGCAAAAACAGAGGGGGAAGGCCTGGGGCACGTGATACACGGCACGACCGTCATATGTCGTCACGCTTAAGATCAACAGTCAGAGTCATGTACGAGACCGATCTTGCATTCTGCGCTAGCTATGAAGATGGGACAAGCGCCAACTGAGAGCTACACCGAGCAAATGAAGCGTACCCAGGCTACAAGCCATGACTCCTGTATCACAGCTATCCCTCAGCGGTTTTGCTTCAAACCTGGATATATTTTACAGTTAGGACCTACCTCTTCTCTGAAAGTTGTTTCAGTTTTCTAGCTTCTCTGTAGCTGTGGATGGGAATGTAAATAAGCCATTGCGTCTAGAATCCGTGACGTCAGCTGTGCCACGTATCACGTGAGAAGATTCCCTAGGCCTTCCCCCTCCGTTTTTGCATACTGGAAGCGATCAAAAACTGGAGGTGCGGAAGGCCTGGGAACGAGGCTACATCATAACCATGTAGCTGAATATTACTGCTGTACACATTTCATATTTGCATGTATATTAATTTTAGGTACAGATGGGAGTGTGGAAGCTGACGGTGAGAAATTTCAGATCAGACTGGAAGACGTTCTGATGTTCACAACAGCTTCCCCATCGAAGCCACCGCTGGGATTCATTCCCACACCCTCCCTTTCGTTTGAGGTTGACTCTCCCTTCCCCAGGGCTAACACCTGTACAAACACATTGTATATTCCGATGCAGCACACTTCACTGGGTGCATTTGTGTACCACATGTGCTTTGGAATCCTGAACTCTCCCGGCTTTGGCCGGCTTTAAACATCCTGAATTGCATATACTCATCACTGCATAATTCTGTTTATGGTCTGCTTAATATGCATCACACTGGTACTATATATACATGTAAGCATGCACCCCTTGTTCTTTGTTCATTGAAGCCTCATGTTAATTAAGTAGTCTCTTGGGTTTCAGGGAGTTACTATTCATTAATTAAATTTTGTACAATCACCGACTAGCAAGTATGCGCTCACACACACACATATACCACTGTTCTTTTCAGGGAGCTTTAATTCATTTGCCCATCATTTGTACAAGCATGTACACATAAACACTATTAAAGCATCCCCAGGCATTTTTCTAAACATGACAATTTACAAAATCAAGTGCAATGGCTACATCCTCCAGTCAAATGACTACCAACAATATTAACTATTTGACAGTATAGGTCACAACCGAATGACGTAGATGGTCCAAGTGGATCCACTTGGCTCATCTCAATCTGTAGCAAAGCACATGGATTAAACTGAATGCGAGGGACAGTGACTCTGTCTGAGGGAGATGTTAGCTGGGCCTGGTCTGCTGTACATGATGTGTTGCTTGACGATGGTGGTGGAAAGTGTGGGTCTATGTCTTGCTCCATTGCTCCCCGTATGAATAACTGGTTTGGTGTCAGATTATGTTCACTTGACACTGGATGGTTATTCCATGACTCAACAAATGATTTGAGTGTGGTGTTGATGCGTGGAAGGAATATAAAGTGCAAACACAATAAATCTACCTCATTTAGGGCATCTAGTTTCCCTTCCTCTTCCAATTTTCTGAAAGTATCGTGATAGAGAATGCCAACACATCGGTATACATCACGCCAAAGGCGTTCTATCCTCTCATTGTGAGTGGAAGAACCAGTGATGACTGCAGAATAGGAAGAATGTTGCTCAATCATATACCTCCAAACATCAACATTCTCACCTCCGAGGTCTGAACGGATTCGGTTTGGAAGTCCGTGTGTATGGACAGCACTTTCAAAAGCTGAAATAACTGTTGATGCACGGTTGTTGTCAGCACACTCCAAAAATACTATAGTTCTAGAGTAGCCATCAATTCCTCCATGAACTACGAATCTCCACCTTATTAATTTGTGGTTCCCGTCTATGTGCCACACACAGTTTGGTCCTTCAACATGATAAACTCTCCTTCTGATAGTTACACTCCTCCTGATGGCTGTGTTTATAGGATCAACCCTATGAATTGAAGCTCTTAACTGTGCACGGGGAACAATGATACCTTGCCTAGAAAGGTGTCCAGATAAAAGGCGCTCTCCATCATTTGGGTGGTTTGATTTTATGGCTGCAAGTTCACTATCCAAGTCTCTGTCAGATATATCAGTATAGGTGAGATCTTGGCTAAGTCCCTCTTCCTCTAATCGCCTGTACAGAGTGGAGCGGCTGATGCCAAGAATTACTGCAATTTTGCAGAAAGGAAATCTTAATCCGCGCAGAAACTCAATGTCCTGAATGTCAATCTCAATTGTTGGTCGCCCAATACACCGACACCTATATATAGAAATAATACATGGGGCTATTACAAAATGAAGTATCATACCTGTGGTAGTCTGGTAAAGGGTACCCATCTCAAAGTAACTGTCCTCGATCAATGAACAGCCATACATACGATCTTGGAACTTACATGGAGTCCGACCTACAGTTGTCACTCGTGTTGTCATCTGCATCTTCAGAAGTGATACCGTAGTGGCAAAGAGCAGTTGTCAGCCCACTAGCAACAGCCTCCTCCACCTCTTGGGCCGTGAGAGACATGTTTGACCAAAACCACACCCTATCCTTATGAAGGTGCGCGCGCCCCCTGTTTAGTGATCGGTGTTTAATGTCGATCGATGTTTAGAAAGTTGTTTAGCACAGACCGGTGTTTCGATCGTTGTTTAGTAAATTAATGTCGATGGATGTTTAGTAAATATCGATGGACGTTTAGCCCAAACGGATGTTTAGTATTTGTCGATCGGTGTTTAGTAAATGTCAGTGGATGTTTAGTAAATGTCGATCGGTGTTTAGTAAATGTCGATGGATGTTTAGCCCTGACCGATGTTTAGTAAATGTCGATGGATGTTTAGTAAATGTCGATCGGTGTTTAGTAAATGACGATGGATGTTTAGTAAATGACGATCGGTGTTTAGTAAATGTCGATCGGTGTTTAGTAAATGTCGATGGATGTTTAGCCCAGACCGATGTTTAGTAAATGTCGATGGATGTTTAGTAAATGTCGATCGGTGTTTAGTAAATGTCGATGGATGTTTATCCCAGACCGATGTTTAGTAAATGTCGATGGATGTTTAGTAAATGACGATCGGTGTTTAGTAAATGTCGATCGGTGTTTATTAAATGTCGATCGATGTATAGTAAACATCAGTCAAAAGTAGTGTAGATCACGTGGTTCCATAAAGATGCCATAAAACCCGAGTTTTGACACAAACGGCACGCCATAAGCTGAAGGGCCATTCTTGTCTGTAAGGTCAGTATTCTACCTTGTCTTGTGCATGTAGAGCTGTTTCTAGATCCTCGGTGTGTGTACCTTCCGGCCATTCTGCTTTCAGCTCTTTTGCCTCACCTAAATTCTCTACTGCATTTTTAGCTTTCAGGTTATTTACATGGACTGAAACACCTGAAAGATGATTTCTAGTCCAGAATTCAGCTTTCAGCTCTTTAGCATCCTGAGAACAGAAAAAAGTTAGCACAACTCTGGTTCTGCCTTTTCCAAACTTCTGGGGACGGAAAACTCTGCAGGATTCCAGACCTCAATTGCTCCAAACACCTGAGAACAGAAAACGGTTAAAAAAAAATCCCCGGCGAGTTATAATTTACCACCCCAGCCCCCCCCCCCCCCCCCCCCGAGTCAAAGTAGCCGCAGTCTTATAATTTGCCGCCCCAACCCCCGAGTACTGAGTCAAAGTAGCCAATTATTGCAGCCACGTGTAGCTAATTATCCCTACTGTACACACTGAAAGAGACGGCTCAAGGCTCAAGACCTGTTTTCGTGCAATCGACGGCTGGCTCAAGACCTGTTTTCGTGCAATCGACTCGAATGGCGACTCCTGTACATGACGTGGAGAGCGTGGTGCTCTTTCAGGGTGATAACTCCCTAAGTGTCTCCCTGGAAGATCTCAACGTAAGTGAACTGCCATAACGTAGAATTATATTCACAGCTCACAATTAAATCACAATAGCGTGTAATCTGGGCGTCTTTATTCAGTGGACTGGACTGGACTCCCCCAAAAATCTGTAAAATGCCTTTTCAGTGTAGGACAGAAGCTACGCATACTAATTCAGTCACTAAAGTTGCTTGTATAGCCTGCTTTCGTGTCTTTTCTCGAGTAGGTAGAGGTCAAAGGTCACGTGCATATTTAATGAGCTTCAATGAAAATGAGCCTCAGTCAGGGAGATAGAGGAATATTTTCTCTATTTTGTATGCTTCAGCAAAGGGCTGGAGTTCGATTTCTGCAGTAAATAAATGCTCTTCTAATCTTTTCATTGAAGCTCATTAAAAATAATATGCACGTGACCTTTGACCTCTACCGACTCGAGGAAAGACGAAAGCAGGCTATGCAAGCAACTTTAGTGACTGAATAAGTATGCTTAGCTTCTGTCCTACACTGAAAAAGGCATTTTACAGATTTTTGGGCAAGTCCAGTCCAGTCCAGTGAATAAAGACGCCTGTGTAATCCCTAGGAACAGACTAAGCGGTCTTTACAGCTTCCTTCACCATCCAGAACATTATGGATTCTCCACTGGTTGCAGTGTGCGGTTTATAGGGGTGGAATTGATACTGCATGTATAGCAAACGAAGGTAATGCCCAGTCTCTAAGGGCATGTCTTCCCACCAGTATACTCAGCTATATATATTTCCAGTCTACTGCCAATGTGAATTCACTTTGAATACCCAAAATACCACAGTAACCTAATTAAGTGGTACAGATAGTACTTAGCTAATGACTGCTTAGTGCTACTGTATGGCCTCTGTGTACACTTGATTAGTGTTCAAAGGTGAAATGAAACCAGCAGTAATCCTTTGATCTTTACTTCTTGTGCATGCAGGTGGAAAGCATTGCTCCAATGTTCAACCTGGACTCTGGGAGACCTCTGTGGATCGTTAGGAAGAATGGGAACATGGCAGTCTGGCCGAGGGGGGGGAAGTTTACAGGGCCACTGGTGTTGCCCGGGGCCGCCTATGAGGTTAGAGGACACATGCCTACAGACAATTCTAATGCCGGCAAAGGTGTTTCCTCCTCACCTTTTGGGGTCTACACATCGCCGTCATTTTCAGGGTCCACAGCAGCTGCAGGACCTAGCAAGAAGAAGACCTGGACCAAGGTGATCATGATAATCACAATTAAGAAGAGAGGGGGAGAAAAGAGGCCTTGGAAGGGTAATGTAAAGGTTGAGTATGAAGTTGTGACCCAAACTCATGTAACCCTGGACTCTTCTTCGTGCACTGTCCGCCGAGTGACTGAGCTTCTAAGGAAGCAGCTGAATATGGAGGTTGTGCTGCTGGACAGCAAGTGCTACCCGCTGATGATGAATGACAGCACGAGCGGTGAAGGTTTTTGGAAGTCCTCACGAAAGGTACTTGCAGCAAACAAAGCCTTGTATCTCAAACTGACAGGTCGCTCAACCGAGTTGGGAAGAGCCAGCATTGACCTCACAAAAGAGGAAACCAGTGACTCGGACTCCTCAGGATCCATTATTGAACCAGCCACGAAGCGTCACTGTCTCTCCTCCACTTTGAATGACAAACTTGACGAAATCGCCCACGGAGTGGCAAACATTCAGAAGGTTATGATGTTTATGAAAAACATGCAGAACACATTTCAGTGCGTCATTTGTAAGGGGGTAGTGTCGGCGCCAGTGGTGGCAAGTTGCTGCCGGAGGATTGTTGGCTGCCAGCAGTGTGTGGCAACCTGGCTCCGTGGGCACAACTCCTGCCCCCACTGTTCCGCCACATTGGAGGGCCAGTTCACACTTCGAGGCCTTGATGACGTGACACAAGCCTTGCAGGTGACTGTTGAAGAGCCGACACCCTCGAGCTCGGGCCCTCAGCCTGTATTCATCAGCCACCCACCAGACCTGGAATCAGACAGTGATTTCGATGATTTGCCGCCATTCCGCTCATAGACTGAACATGTCTGTAGTATAACATGCCGCTGACTGTTAGTTTCTTTACATGACTTTGTTTTTGTGATAGTATAGTATAGTCATAGCATGCGGCTGACTGTTAGATTCTTTACATGACTTTGTTTTTGTGATAGTATAGTATAGTCATAACATGCGGCTGACTGTTAGAGATAATTATACATGTGTTGTTTTGCAAGCGTGCCATCTATATACTTATTCCCAGGCCCAACGACTATAGTTTTTATATCCCTGATCATGGGTTGTTGTATGCCATGCACTCCAAACATTATTTTTTTGGTAAACTTCTGATTCCCAGCCCCACAAATATCATACTATAGCTACTGGCATGGTATGTTATTTTAGTTAGAAAGCCAAGGCTGAATTAATGGGTGTGTGTTCCTAGGGCTTCTCTGTGCACTACATTTGCTGAGTAAGGTGTACCATTGCTTATGGACAAGTAAAATCATTCCAGGGTTAATTCCAGTCCAGTGACTATGAATTCCATTCACCCCAGCAGCTTAACAAACATTCTGGGAAAAGTCACATAATGCAGTCATACAAAATTAGTCCTGCATTACTGTACATTGCATCTACACAATGGCAGAGAATCGATGTGTTAGTTCGATAAAGTATTTGATTGACTGTCGAAACATCAACCCATCAGAATGAAGTACATTTTCTAATATGGCCTCCATTGATGGGTATCGACAACTGAAATCTCGAGTGCGAAGTTCTTTCAAGTGCTGAAAAGCACCAATGGGATCCTCTCCAAAGGAGGATTCTGGTGTAAGATGGCCACCAGCACTAGTGAAGAGATGAACGGCTTCACTGGTTGTAGGAGTCGCCATTCGAGTCGATCGCGAGTTGATTAGGACACAGGAGGAATTATCATCGAAGAGCAAGACGCTCTCCACGTCGACATGTACAGGATCTAGGAGTCGCCATTCGAGTCGATCGCGAGTCATGCGAGTTGATTAGGACACAGGTCTTGAGCCAGCCGTCTTTTCAGTGTGTTACAGTAGAGATAATTAGCTACACGTACGTGGCTGCAATAATCACGTGGCTGCAATAATTACTGGCTACTTTGACTCGGGGGGTTGGGCGGCAAATTATAAGACTGTGGCTACTTTGACTCGGGGGCTGGGGCGGCAAATTATAACTCGCCGGGGATTTTGCTAACCGTTTTCAGTTCTCAGGTGTTTGGAGCAATTGAGGTCTGAAATCCTGCAGAGTTTTCCGTCCCCAGAAGTTTGGAAAAGGCAGAACCAGAGTTGTGCTAACTTTTTTCTGTTCTCAGGATGCTAAAGAGCTGAAAGCTGAATTCTGGACTAGAAATCATCTTTCAGGTGTTTCAGTCCATGTAAATAACCTGAAAGCTAAAAATGCAGTAGAGAATTTAGGTGAGGCAAAAGAGCTGAAAGCAGAATGGCCGGAAGGTACACACACCATCCTCTTTCCATTTCAACTGCGGAGTGTAGTGGATATTGGTCCAGCAATACATTTTAGTACTGTATCTATATATATATGAACTTTGTACACCATTTTGGCTGTTGGTGGTGATGTGTTCAGAATTGGTGATTCACTTAAAGTATTATCGCTACCTCTAGATCTGTTTCCAGCTATTGTTACTGTTCATGGCAACATGATATCATGTTCCATTATTTTAGGAAAACTTGAGCTTGGTACTGTAGCTAAGGTTTTGAGTACAGATGAAGGGCTCAGTGGAAAAAGGGGACAAGTGTTTTTTACCAACTCTAAAGGTCAAAGGTCAACCATATGGCCAGGTGTTTTCTGAATCAATCAAGGCTGGATCTTAACAGTCCATCCTTTCAACTATTGAAATTCAACCTTAATGTCTTGTTACACTGCGAAAACACAAAGTTGACCTTTGACCTTTAGGGTTGGTCAAAAGTGCTTATCCCCTTTTTCCACTGAGCCCTTCAGATGGCTTGAACAGTTGTTGTTTTTTTTTGTTTTTTTTTTGCTGTAGCCATTGAGAGGGCAGGTCTAGACTATGAGTGACTTCAGCACAGGGACTGTGCTGATTCAGTAGATACAGATGGCATTGCAAATTGAAGTATCATTTGCTTGAACCCATAGAACTCATACACTGATTGTGTGGCCTGTCTGCCAAAGTTATGTGCTGTTGCATGCTGTGCATATAATAGGGGATCATGACTGATCGATCTCAGATTACAGTACACAAACACACATCGCAGGGGCCTGGTAGGAAAGGTACAAACATAATATAGTTACAGATCATCAACATGTAATCTTTCACCAACACAATTCAGTGGAATAGCAGTGAAACAATAATTGCACTAGGGACCAAAATGGACTTGATATACCACCATACAAAACATATACGTACATTTTCCAGACAAAAAATTCTATTTTCTTGCTTTTTAGAGCACATGAAGATTGGAGTAATTTCCTAGATCTTTTAGTAATGGTAGCTACATAGGTGCAATGGACATAGCTAGCTATTATTCCTTGATGTCAGTTTTAACTTCATCACGGGACGGGTCTCAGAGGACTGACCATGGTATGTTTCACTTCCATTTGTACCTTCGTTGCACTCGATCTTCATTCATGCTTCCAATTCTTCCATTGCATGGCCAATGAGTAGCATTGCTGTGATCTCTACCCATATGACCTTCACCCACGTGGGCAGAGGATGAAATGGATATATGCAGAGAAAGAGGTGTCCAATCTGCAAAAACTCAATCAAGGAGATCTCTTGTGGTATATCTCTGTCATGATTTGTGTACTGTATTTCTTCCCTATAGCTTGTCTGAAATCTTCCATTACAGCCAAAAACTGCCTCCGTAATTATCGCAAAAGTATAGCTACAGCAGATTCTATAGTGATCAGCTGAAACATACAAAAGCATAACACCATCCCACAGGATAGGATTGGGGGAGGAGTGAAACTGGACATCCACATAATTGTTAGCAGCTACATATTAAATTGTGGTCATTCAAAGTATTGGATGTTCAGACCTCATACACAAGCCAAGAGGAACAGTTACTTGAGCATGCAAACACTTTCAACCATCTCCTCAAGAAGTTATGAAACTCACATTAATTCCCAGAACGAAGATAAGCTTGGAGCAGCATTGGCAGTATGTCTCACCACTCTGGGCCTGGTAGCAAAGCTACTTAGCTACATACAATGTTCTTAAGAGCATTACCATCAGCATCACAATGACGTCACAATGCAATCTCTCACCAACACAACATGCCCATGCAATAACAAAACAAGGTACCACTATAGCTACAACGATAACATTTCTTGTGTTCAAGTTAGGGGTGATGTGAGTGTACTTGTATCACTCAGAAAATGTGAATTCGATTACTGGCAATGAGAATAAAGCCGTCATTGTTCACATGAGCAGAACGAGGGGACTCAAAGTGGGCCTCTGATCCTCCCTCGTCACCAAATGTCCTCAAAAACCTGCCCTCAGTACTGAACACAGATACACGGTGGTTGTCACGTTCAGCTATGTATACTTGGTCACCATCGATGATGGCAACTCCTACAGGTTTCCATAGTTCACCAGCACCAGTGCCTAAACTTCCAAACGCACTCAAGTACTGTCCCTCTGGAGTGAACACCTGGATGCGATGGTTGTAGAAATCTGCTACATACACATTACCATCTCCATCAAATGCAATAGTGTAGGGAATGTTGAACTGTCCATTTCCACTTCCTCTACTGCCAAAGCTGCAGTGATGGGTTAGGTCTGTTCCTAGGACTTGTATTCTATGATTAGTCCCATCACACACATACAGTTTGCCATTCTTCTTGTTGAAGCCAATGCCAAGAAGGTTTGTGAAATGGAGTGGATTGCTGCCAAATGTGCCGACTGAAGCAACAAACCTCCCATCTGAGGAAAACTTCTGAATACGGTTGTTCCAATACTCCCCAATGTAGATGTTGTCATCATTATCAACAGTGACACCGGTGGGAGTGTTGAACTGCCCCTCTGTTGCACTACTATTTCCACTGCCTAATGATTGAACTTTATCCCATTCTTGGGAGAAGATAGAGACGCGGTGTCCATCTTGCTCACTAACAATAATCCGACCCTTGCTGTCAGTTGTCACGCCCCACGGTGCATTCAAACCACAAATGACTCTGACTGGATTCCCAAGATCTTGGAGATTTGGTCTGACGATGACAGTGTGTGGACTGCCATTTACAATCTTCCCATCGATTTTAAGGTACAGTTGATGTCTTCCTCTAGTGGTAGGCCGGTAGCTGACTGTGTATGTGCTCTTCCCTTCCCTCTTGATGTCACATTTCACTGTGGTGCTTAAGCAACCATTGACATCCTGGAGCGGTGCATCACATTCTCTGTCATCCTTCTCCCTAGCATGCAGTGTGGCTGTGGCTTCCTCTCCAACTGTTGCAGTTTTCAGACCATCTCCAGTGGCAAAACTCTTGCTGCAGCAAACTGAGTGACCTGTTACAAGTTCAGCAAACCGTCGGCAGGATATCTGGAGGTTGAGATTATCATCTGTGAGCAGCTGGATATCTGCCTCCTGTTGAGGAATTAGTATGTTGGGCTTAAAGTCAGCAGTGATCTGTGCAATCTGTTTGAGTACGGGGATTTTCATTGCCAGCGTCTCTCCCTCACTGCCAGTTTTCAGACTTCCCTCCACGTAACCGAGGCAGCTACTGAGCTGGGTTTGGACTAGCTTACAATGATACCTCTGTGCTGCCAGGGCTTTGAGCTTCTCCTGTGTGAGTTTGTGTAACTGTCCAATGAGCTCTGTTCTCCGCTGCTCAAGGGCTTGATGCAGGCGATCAATTTGCTCATGGATGTCAGCTTCGACTGTCATTCTCTGGTCTTCCATTTCCTTTGATCTGGTGTCCAGTGCATGGACCGCTTGGTTGACAGTGACTAGCTGTTGTTTCACTGGCTGCAGACTTGAAACTATCTCCTCCTTGTGTTTTGGGAAGGTGTTGGTGACCAGGTCATAGTTGTGTCCCTGGTGGAGGCGTATGGTGCAGTTGTTACATATGAGCTCTCCACAGGTCTCGCAGTAGATCTTGAGGATGTTTTCTGGATGCTTTGGGCAGTACATGACCACCTTAGTTGGAGGGACAAGATTGGCTGCCTCTTGCTGAATGTTACTGAGGCTAGCTATCTGGTGGTTTGCCAACTCTTCCCAGATCTGGTGGAGTTCAGTGCACTTGTCACACACAAACTTGCCACAATCACGACAGAAACCTGTTGCTGTGGATTTTTTGCATTTCTCACACTGTGTTGTTTGTGGTTCTTTTGTCTTTGGGAGTGCAATATGAATCTCAAATAAGATGTGGAAGGCAGTCTGCAGTCCTGAGACCCCAGTAGGGGGTAGCAAGGTGGTTAGCCGACAAATGGGACAGCACAGGGTGTGTCCGTCACGACCCTGAACCGCTAAATGTTCCAGACATTTCTGGCAGAACGTATGGAAGCATGGCAGCAGTTTGGGATTGGTGTAGGTATCAAGACAGATGGAGCATTCCAGCTGAGCTGTGATCTTGTCTAGTGCTTCTTCCGTAACTTTGGGGGGCTCAGCCATTTAATACCAATCTGTAGTATGTAGCTACACACACACAAGAAAGGATAACCTAGCACTTGACTCATATAATACTAAAGTGCTGCACCAACAGCCAGCAACTTGCTTGCACTCTTCACAGCTGCAATCAAATGCAATACAATCTATAGACAGCTAGTATTCATGCAAAGTATAATAGGCTACATGTAGCTACCTTATTTGGTCAAGATCAGCAATCATGAAACTATTCATGACATTCCAACACCATACATTCCCATCAGATATCTAATAGAAGACGATAATCATCTGCTGGGAGAGCCTGAACAAGCTGTCCACCCACGAGTTGCACGTTTTATCATGTGACTGATTATTGCACAAGATGGCTTACAGAGGATGTGTGAGTATGATCCAGCACCACTACATGTATACACATATAGTCTCATGGACCAGCCTCTCGCCACAGTCTCGAGCTCAAACTGGAAGCTGGAGTTGGTTGGGTCTGGGACTAAGATTAGTGCTCAGCCGGACTGATGACTATAAAGGAACAGATTGCAAGAAAGCACATATAAACGTAGTATGTGGTGTCGCACATCAGAAGTTTCAAAGAAACATGTCACATGAACATTGTAGCTTCGTTCCCAGGTTGTTCCCAACCCCAGAATTTGATCACTTCAGTTCTATATTATAAGCACAAATATATTCACAACTGAACAGCTGCAGTTTTATCATAGACACAACTTCAATCATGAGGGCTAACTTACAAGTAGCCTCATTCCAAGGCTGCACCTAGCCTTTGTCGCTTGCAGTACAAAAGCTGGGCGTGGAGGCTTGGGAACAAGGCTACCTGAGGGTGCACTATTCATGTATACATTGGACAATAATAATTATTATTAAACAGCTAGATTTCAATCTTCCTCCTCCTCCTCCATGTCCATGTGATGTAAGATGGACATTTCAGCATCCAGTTGGCCACTCCTGGTGGCTTCTCCTTCTGACAGCTGCATCTCTCTTACTTTCTCTAGCTCTGGGTTGTGTTCCCGCTCTAGTGAGGTGGAGAATACCAGCTCCTGGCAGTCTAGGGTGGTGAGGTTCACTAGAACACAGCTGTGTGTGAGGTCAAAGTTCGGCACAGTGATTAGGAGGACTGCTTGGCCTTGGTTGCCTGTGTTATGTGTGTATGCATACAAAAGAATAACTATCCCGCATGCATGTGCAAAGTACGGTTAAGGTAAAGCATTGTCCATCTGTCAGTCTGTCAGTAGCTAAGGCATTTAGAGGCTTCACAGTCAATGCTAACACACACTCTTTTGGGCAGTCCATTCTAGTGTCAGTTTGTTGGCTCCACCCCTTTTAAAATCACACACTATATACACTGTACTGAGGTGCAACACACTGCGGGGGGGGGGGGGGGGGGGGGGGGGGGGGGGGGGGGGCATTTAGAGGCTTCACAGTCAATGCTAACACACACTCTTTTGGGCAGTCCATTCTAGTGTCAGTTTGTTGGCTCCACCCCTTTAAAATCACACACTATATACACTGTACTGAGGTGCAACACACTGCACGGGGGGGGGGAGTAAGTAGTCCATGAATACTTAATGTGTTTTCACAGTAAAAGTAAATATCCCCTAGCAACTGTTAACACTAGCTTACCTCGGACTTTCTTGTGCTGGAAAGACGGCTGATTGCCACTGAAGTAAATGTGAGGACATCTGTCCAGAATAAAGGGGTCTTTGTCATAATAGGGATAGCAGCCTGCAAGAAGAATCAACATGAAACAAGAAATTATTGGGTGCATTCGCCTATCTCCACAAGGCACCTACAAGTAAGATGCACTCAATTTCAAATGACATTTCTTGAATAGGAAGTGTGTTTCATTTTGCTCCACTCCATTGGTTCAGCGTTTCAGGAAGCAGGACTTCAGCACTTACATGCAACCAAGAGTGTATAATAATAAGAAGAGAGTATCGAACTCGCTATAGGCTACGGTGAATGTATGCGGAAAGTAATGTGACATCCAGTATGGTGCAAGTGATCCACACAGACTCGTCAACTATTGTACTCCCCGATATGGCCGAGTTTACTTGCTGCACGCACGCCTTGATCGTCGAGTCAAAGAGGCTAGCTAGCTGCGGTACGGTAGCCATGGCGTCTATGTCAGGTAAGATTGTGTTTTGGACGTTAGCACTATACCGGAAGTCATACATTCAACGTTAGCCTATAGCGAGTTCGATACTTACTCTCTTCCGAGGGGCAACCGCACTCCTGGTAGCCGCGGTTAAACGGTAGCACAAGCTAAGTGTAACAGTTCGTTCCAATTATCACACATCATGTGAGTACCACGATAGTTATATATATAGGGAAGATCAGAAATTATTTGGAGTGCTCTCGAGTACCGAACAAGCCGCGTCGCAACCCCGTTACGCGGTTGCGACGTAGCGCAAGCTAAAGTTCGTTCCAATTAACGCACATGCCACGTGGCAACCACGCACAGTCGATCGCGAGCAATGGCGACCAAAAGGAAGGCGAGACATTATTACAGCACTCACAACTTAGCCGGCACGGTGAGTTCCGGCATGTAAGCGTCAGTGGACGACAGCGATCACGGCCGTGTGGTCAGAATCTTTGTGGGGCCTTCGTTAGACTGTACTGGCAACCAACGTCGAAGAGAGCGATCGAGCAATGGCGGCCGACGGCACAACAAAAGCGCTTGTATCTCCACCACCAAGGTGAGTTTCAGCACCAAAATTGTACGGTTGGGACAGTGCATGATAGCGATCATGAAGGTGTAGTCAGAATCTTCGTACGCCATTCCTATCACTCAAACGAATTATTAATTAATCAATTAATTATATTACGCGGCACAATTTTCTCTATACCAGGAGTGTAATTATTATTATACTTTTGATGCAACTAACTATGGTCAGTTTGTTTACATGAAACAATCAGATAATATTATTCACAGCAGAAGTACATGTAAAGGTGGGTCCATGGCTTCTCACTTCCCTGTGAGGGACAGACAGGCTTTTATGGAGCGTTTGTAGTGCCAAAGTAGGGACACCCATACACAAGTATTATGAGGTAGCTCAGAAATGTTACGTTCAGAAATGTCACGAGGTCGCTTAGAAATGTTATGAGGTCCCTCAGAAATGTTATGAGGTTGCTCAAAATGTTTTGTGGTCGAAGACTACTAGCCTCAAGGTGAGGGTCTGGTTGCACCCGACTTGCCAAGAGCTGCACAAGGCTCTATTATTTTAGTCTGGCAAAGCCAGAATGCTACGTGGTCGTGGTCATGGCTACATACTGTTCTATTATCTGTGGTCAGAGCAAGCACAATAATAGTACAGCTCTATTATCTGTGGTCAGAGTACAGTCAGGAGCCCATAACATTATGGGCTCCTGGTACGAATGAGCACTGCTGCACTCCAAGTCACGGTCCAGGCTCGTGCATGCTATTGATGGCAGACAGTTTCGAGAGAGCAAGAAATCTGCTGCGCAGAGCAGTAGACACAGTTTTGACCCTTGCCAACCAGGAGAGAACGCGGGTAGCTCCTCGCAGTTCTCCAGTAACGCGGCTAGCTCTTCGCAGCTCTCCTGTAACACAGGCCAGTAGCTCCATGTAACTCTCCCACAACCAGGGTAGCTCCTCGCAGCTCTTCCGCAACTCGGGTTGCTCCTCACAGCTCTCCTGCAACCAGGTAACTCCTCGCAGCTCTCCCGCAACCCTGGTAGCTCCTCCCAGCTCTCCAGCAAAGTGGGTAACTCCAGTGTTCACGAACACAGACACATATTTGGATACCGACCCTTAAAGGGCAAGAATATGCCGGCTTTCACTGGGAAGAATTGTCGATGCAAAACCAACAGCAGCTGGAAAAAAGATTGAATTTGCCTGCGAAATAGACAGCAAACTTGGAGACCATCCTCAGAAGAAAAGTGAGTAGTGAGGTGTACAACTTTCGTTATACCTGTGGTGTCAGCAAACCAACTGCCCACATTGAATTTCCTGAGAAGCAGCAGGTTGCGAGTGCTATGTGCCTACACTACTCCATTCACGTCAGTCTAGCAGAGTTGGAACAGCTACGGCATGGATTGGCTATTCAGAAATTTGATCCACTCATGGAATCATATCCTCAGCTCATTAGGAGAGTCTTTCAGCCCGCACAGCAGGAGATAACGAGCGACTTCATTCAAGATCTATCTGATCTGTACTGTCTCCAAAGGGTGGTGGTGGAGGAGGCAATCATGATTATGTGGATTCACTACATCCAGGATCTGCAAGGTGAGAATTTCCACATGCAAACTAAAAGAAGTGGAACTGTACATTAGAGGCACGAATCTATTCTCGGACGCACGAATTCTCGGACATACAGGTGGAGGCTAAACACTAGAAAGCCTGGACGCAGTGGCAGTTACACTAGATGTGTTGGCCGGTGCGACACAATAACACTAGCGATAGTTTCGCTACCGGAAACTACTGCAGTAGGCGGAGTTAAATTGTACCTCATTCTCGGACGGAATGGAATTTCGGATATGCGGTAGCTATCTTCGGACGCTTGACCTTTGTGAAGCGAGCACGTGTTGAAGCAATCTGTTGTCGTAGAGGCAGCTATGGTGAGCTATTTCTTTCTGTTTTGTGTTATTTAGAGCTATTTGTATATCTATGATTGTGCCAGGGCCTCTCTTTGTTAAAGAAAACGGTGTACGCGCCTACCCTGAAATTATAACTCAATTTTACAGCCCCTTTCCACGCTGCGAGGACATCCCCGGACCAGGCATGCACTGCATTCACCTCGCTCAGCCCGAGCAGCGCCATTTAAAAAGTGGTCGAAGGAGGACTTGCAGCTAGCAAGTAAGGCAGTGGGGGATGGATGGACCATACGTAGAGCTGCAGAGGAATTCAGGGTTCCAAAATCAACACTCTATGATCGAGTGTCTGGCCGTATCACTTCTGGCGCTAGGAGTGGCCCTCCACGTTATCTAAATGACCAAGAAGAAAAAGAACTTGCAAACTTTTTGATAGGCTGTTCTAAGATTGGATTTGCAAAATCATGCAAGGAAGTGCTTGTGATCGTACAATCATTGGTAGCCAAAAAGCAAGGGAAGGATCCTCAAGAGATTTTGGTGACATCTGGGTGGTGGAACTCTTTTAGAAAGCATCACCCCCAGCTTACAGTGCGAGCAGCAAGTCGTTTGTCGTATGTCCGTGCTGTAGCCCATGATCCAGAAATCTTCCAGGACTACTTCGATCTTCTTGAGGAGACACTCGTTAAGAACAAACTGATGGATGATCCTGTACGCATATTCAACTGTGATGAAAGTGGATTCTCCCTGGATCACAAACCTGGGAAATTGATAGGCATGCGAGGACAGAAGGATCTCCATACTACCACTTCAGGTGATAAAGCCCAGCTCACAGTCCTAGCATGTGTAAGTGCTTCTGGATATCCCTTGCCACCACTGATAATGTTTGACAGGAAAAGACTGAAGCCTGAACTTACCAAGGGACAGATAGACGGAACTATCTATGGCTTATCTGACAATGGTTGGATTGATTCTGAAATCTTTGAGCAATGGTTTGAAAAGCACTTCCTCACTCATGTACCACCAGTTCGACCTCTCATGTTGCTCCTCGATGGACATTCCTCACACTACCAGCCTTCCTTGGTGAAGAAAGCTTCTGAAAATGATATCATTCTCTTTTGTCTTCCTCCGCATACTACCCACTTAGCCCAACCTTTGGACAGAACCTGTTTCAGCCCATTGAAGAATGCCTGGAATGAGGAGTGTCGGCATTACATGGCTGTGAATCCTGGCAAAAAAGTCAATCGATACAATTTCACTGAGATTTTTGCAAGAGCGTGGAGGAATGCAATGACACCAAGTAATATAGCTTCAGGGTTTCGTGCTACAGGGATATGCCCATTCAATAGAAGTGCCATCAAGATTCCAGGTATTGATGACACAGCAGAGGAGCCAAGTGCACTCCTTAAGACCACTCGACTAGCCTTCATCCCTCTCTTTAGTCCTGCTCGTCCTCAGAAGCCAAAGACTGATGAGGATATTGACAAGTCCTTCACCGAAGAGGAAAACCAGCGCTTCGAGATCCGTTATGAAAATGGTTATGACCTTACAATAGACGAGCGGTACAACCGATGGCTACGAATTAATCATCCAGAGGAATCACACCGCATTCTGGAGCACAAGCGTTTGACATATAGTGATAGTTCTGATCATGGCTCTCTACAAGAAGAAACACAGTCTGTATTGCAGGTGAAGCCCACTGGGAAAGAATCTGCTGATCACAAATCCAGTGATGAATGTGATCAGAATGGCCGGTTTCAAACTTCTACCACTACTACTACATCTGAACTTTTAATCTTGCCCACCTTACCAGCCAAATTGCGGTGTACTGCAAAAGGAGGAAAAGCACGGGTATTAACCAGTAAAGAGTGCCTTGAACAGCTGGCAGAAAAAGAGCGACAAAAGCAGGAAAAGGAAGCACTAAAACAAAAAAGAAAAGAGGAAAGAGAAAGCAAGAGGAGAAAGAAGGCTGAGGAGAAAGAAAGAAAAGAAAAATTAAAACAAGAGAGGCTTCAGAAGATGCTCCAGAAGGGAAGACAGGCACAGAGCTCCATGAGACCGAGAGGAGGAAAAAGGCCAAAGAAACGGGTCACATTTGAGTCTGAGAGTGCAGAGGAGGAGGTAGTAAGCTCTAGACTGGGAAAGCGTTTGCAGAAGGAACCAGAGGCTGTGTTTCCAAAGGAGGTAGAGCCACCTCAGCGAAGTAACAGGAGACAGAGTGAAGTAGATTCCGAGCCTGTGAGTGCAGGAGAGAGAGTGTTGACTCGCAGGAGACGGGGACAAGTGGAGTCAGAGTCGGAGGATGAAAGAGAGAGTGTGTTGACTTGCAGGAGACGGAGACAAGTCGAGTCCAAATCTGAGGGTGCAAGAGAGAGTGTGTCGACTCACAGGAGAGAGAGACAAGTCGAGCCCAACTCTGAAGGTGCAAGAGAGAGTGTGTCGACTCGCCAGAGAGAGAGACAAGTCAAGTCCAACTCGGAGGGTGCAAGAGAGAGTGTGTCGACTCGCAGGAGAGAGAGACAAGTCGAGTCCAACTCTGAGGGTGCAAGAGAGACTGTGTCGACTCGCAGGAGGGAGAGACAAGTCGAGTCCAACTCTGAGGGTGCAAGAGAGACTGTGTCGACTCGCAAGAGGGAGAGACAAGTCGAGTCCAACTCTGAGGGTGCAAGAGAGAGTGTGTCGACTCGCAGGAGGGAGAGACAAGTGGAGTCCAACTCAAGAGAGAGTGTGTCGACTCGCAGGAGAGAGAGACAAGTCGAGTCTAATTCTGAGGGTGCAGAAGAGACATTGTCGACTCGCCGGAGACAGAGACAAGAGTCTGTGGGTGCAATAAAGAGAGTGTTGACTCGCAGGGGACAGAGGCAAGTAGAGTCTGCAAGTGCAGGAGAGACAGTGTCGACTTGGCAGAACACCAGGAGACAGAGGATCCGGAAAAAGGGACATATGGAGTCTGATTCTAGCTCAAGTGATGAAGTGGAAGATGGAAAGTGTGGTGCTCTACACTGCAAGATTGCTGTGTACAAAGGGTCGATCGTTAAGTGGATACAGTGCGACAGTTGTGATAAGTATTTTCATGTATATTGTGTTGGTCTTAAGATAACACCTGAAAGTGATTATTTTTGCCCTGAGTGTAAGTAGACTCTAGTTGCTGTATTTTAATTGCCCTTGTCTATGACTTGATGTGTGCTGTTGATTGTCCGAGAATACGTTGCAAAACAATGTATGAATCAAATTCACCTACTCTCTAAAGGGAAGGCAATATTCTATTCGCTTCCGCATGCATGCCGTACAGTTGTGTAACTATCTGGAGCGCTTGCCAAATCTGGCTGGTGATGACGTATTACACGATTCTGACGCATGTCCGCAATTACAATTTCCTGTCCGACGATCGGCGTTTCAGCGGATGTGATACTTGTACCGCTGTTGCTAAAACAGAAGCCTGCTTCGGGTTGAGTTTCGAGTATGTTGGCTACCAGGTATTAGCACACCTACCCTACAATTCTTACCTCCATTGGATCTCATTTCGCACAGTGGAACCGTAACGTTTTTTAAGTATCCGAGTATCAGTCATCGCCTCTACACGTGGAATTTTTCTATTTATATACACAAAGGTCATGAGGTTCTCCGTATACTATCCATAGTGTAGTCCGTATATCTCATCCGCTACAATACTGTAAGTTGTGCTTTATCCCAACAGGTCATGGTGACCACCCTGTGAGATGTAATGGTCTCCCTGTCGGGATCCGACTGTGTCCCACCTTTAGGATTTGGAGATGTGATGCCAAGCATATTGTTTACAGATGATGCCGTTTTGCCCACAGTCTCAACTTGCTCGCTGACACTCCGTATTCAACGTAAAGTTTCCCACAGAATTTGAAAAGTTCAAGAAGAAGATGGATTTTGTAATCCTTGGGTCTCAGTTGGTTCTGTGTACATGCATGTAACTTGATTTGGCTGTTATAATATTATAACGTTCACTCTTTAGAGTTTTGTTGCATTTTACATGTTGTGTTGTTCATCTTGTGTATGGGTTTATGTTTGAAAGAAGACTAGTACTGCAATACACCTTCACCCAATATCACATCTTCTGTATCAAGTGAAAATTGCAACAATGGGTCATGCACAGTTAGAGAGTATACCCAAACTTCTGCGATACAAACAGTAATTCCATGGTCAACCGGTTATGGGATCGCTTAGTACTATACCTCATGACATGTCACGAGGTCGGTCGGCTACTAATTATTATTGGATCGCTTAGTAGTTCCAATCTCTGAGGCAAAGTTTGGGGTTGCGAGATAACCCCATCGGGATGGATGCATCTACGGTTAAGGGGTTTAGCTAATTTGCTGTGCACATGTAAGGGTGTGACTTTGCACATGACCACATGCACATATACATTTACAAGCTATGTCGAACGATCATGGTCCGGGAATGAGACCTGCAAATGCCACCTCAGTGCGAGGGGGGGGGGGGGGGGGGGGGGTGGTCTCAGTGGCGGATCCAGGATTTTGGAAAGGGGGTTCTTTTACAGCCTGCCGAAGGCAGCCGCACAGAGGTGCGTAGTGCTGATCAGTCCGCGCGAAGCGCGGAAAATTTTTTCGCCTTTATTTTTCAGTTATCAGGGTGGGCTCTCGTGGCACCTTCGTGCTTTGCACAGCAAGTTCCAGATGTGAAAGGATTGCAGGACCCGGGGCCGCCATGTGCTTCCGTTTCTTGCTCAAATTTCGCTCATTCAACGTAATAGCTACGTACACGTAAATATACTAGATCGTGGTCTCGTTCCCAAGCCGTTCGGTTTCAGCCAGCTCCACCCTCTCAATTTGGAAGCGGTAAACTTTGTACCCGGAACAACTGTACTCCGCACTGTTACTGCTACGTACGTTTTTCGCAGTGTATTAGACAGCTGCTCGTCACCGCTGCAAGCAAGCGCTTGAAAGTATAGTAAGGCCATACGGTAAGTTCTTTGGTAAGAAGGGGGGTTTGACCGAACCCAACAAACTACCCCTGGATCCGCCTGGCTGTTGTTGCTGCATGCCATTGCTGCATAATCATTTTTTAGTGTTCCGCCAAAGGGGGGTGCATTTGCACCCCCTTACCCCCCCTAAATCCGCCACTGGGTCTGGGCACGAGACTAGTGCTTTAGTTGCGATGTAGTATATATAGTTGCGCTACTGTTTAAGTGTTGTCCCGCATCGTGATATCTTGGTTGTTCTGCATCTTGGTTGTTCTGCAATCCGCATCATGACGACTAATCTGGAAATAAGCTTGGTGTGTACTACAAGGGGTCGATGGAAACTGTGAGGACCACAGCGTCGGGGATGAGCAGGGAGTTGTTGGAAGGAATCGTTGGAGTGTGTCAGAGGGTGCAACGACTGGTGGCGTGTTAGGAGGAGGCCAGGGATCCAGTTGAACTGGACTGTCTTGTTTACCATGTAGGCAGGCTTCATCACATTTTGCTGGAGCTCAACACTTGCAGTAGCGAAGTTCTGGAAGCAGTTGGTAGGAGTCTGACTTTGCTCGAAGAACTCAACAGGTCACATACATGTAGCATGAGGGATGAGTGTGGGTATACACACCCGGGGTAATCCTGGAAAACTGCAGTGGACGTCCAAGATTGGATATTGAGGTAGAGCAGCTTGTGTACCTCCTACATCAGGGGTTCAAATGCCCAAAGATTGATGTTCTTAGTGTCAGCTTAAGAACCGAAGAATGAATGACTTTGGTTTTAGTTTAACTGTGTTGTACACCAGCATAACAGACCCAGAGCTGGGTATACTCATTTCTCAAGTCAAGGAAGAGTTCCCAAATTGTGGCTATCGTTTGATGCATGGACATTTGCTGCAGTGAGGGCATTGAAATCCCAGGCACGCCTTAGGGAAGCCCTGCACAGTATAGTTCCTGATTATGTATTCACAGTCGTGTAAGTATAATATTATTACCCCGTGCGCATGCGCAGCAGGGGGTAAAGTGATCAGTTTGTCTGTCAGTCTGTCCGTCCAAGCGGCCCAGTTTGAGCAGTGAAGGCCTTGTTGAAGGCTTATTTCAGGATAGAAGTGTCAGAATTCAGAAAATACTAGCGTCTACGTAACTCACAGACCAGAGATCTACTCAAGAGGCTGAGAAAAGCTGTGTGAAAGTTGTGCTTCTAATTTATACAACTTGATCACACCCTATTTCTAACATTACTGCCACAACTTACGGTATCTCATAAACTTGGACCCTACAGAGTTCATTAACAACAGATTAACGAGACCTTACAGTGTTAAAATTAATATAACGAAGGGAAATTGTTTCTCATGGATCGAGGGGCAACCGCACTCCTGGTAGCCGCGATGAAACCGGTTGCAACTCGCTGGTCGCGCAAGCTACGCGTTGAGCTCATTCCAATTAACGCACATGACACGTGAGGACCACATTCGGTCGATTGAATCGGCAATGGCGTCCAAAGGGAAGACATGAACTTATTACAGCTCTCACAACTTAGCCAGCTCGGTGAGTTTCGGCATGAAAGCGTCAGTGAACGACAGCGATCACGGCCGTGTGGTCAGAATCTTTGTGGGGCCTTCGTAAGACTGTACTGGCAACCAACGTCGAAGAGAGCGATCGAGCAATGGCGGCCGACGGCACAACAAAAGCGCTTGTATCTCCACCACCAAGGTGAGTTTCAGCACCAAAATTGTACGGTTGGGACAGCGATCATGATGGTGTAGTCAGAATCTTCGTACGCCATTCCTATCACTCGAACGAATTAATTAATTAATTAATTATATTACATTACGCGGCACAATTTTCTCTATACCAGGAGTGTAATATGACTTGCTGCACGGGTATAGCCTGCCCTATTTTGCAGGGCAGCATGAAACAACATTTTGGGCATAAAACGGAGATTATACAGGGCTACAGCATGCTCATCTTGGCTGAACCGGTTAGCTTTTGTACATTTGGGTGCCATAGCGATGAAGTACACGCTAATGCTACACCAAATCATGAGTGCACAGGCAAGATACCTACTCAGTGTGTCTGGAGCTGTGGGTGCCAAGTGTCTCCAATGAAGAGTGTTCTCCAGGATTTGAAGCCGGTCAGTCAAGGTTGAGAACTTGAATACGTCTTCCACATTCTGACCCGAGCAACCCAGAAACCTACAAGCAAAGGCAGGGCCGGACAGAGATGGTACAGCACCTTAACCAGTTTGGTTCACATTTAGCCTCAAACCCAGGCGCGGAGGAGGGTTAACCCCTCCTCCACGCCTGGGTTCGAGGCTAGGTTCACATTGCAATTGTGTCATCCACACTTACAGGACATCTCCGATGCTAGCCAGGTAGGGGTTAGTTACTCCCCTGAGGGTTGGGTAGCGGTTGGCCTGAGGGAACATGCATCTGTGGAGCGGTTGCTGGGGCAACTGGTGGTTGGTGGGGTCATGTGACCCAGACATGAGGTCCACGGGAACACAGCTCTGAATAGAGAGGAGTGAGGGGGTCACTTACACACTCCAGCTAGCCTGATTCCCAGCTGGGAATGAGGTTAAATTCTGCTGGAGAGCAATTTCCTGCACTCACAGCCAGCTGTGCAAGGACATCATCCAGCTCCTTCACAGCTTCAATGGAGTCAGCAGTATAGTTGCGAGAGAGAAACCGTGTCTGGGAGGGGGTAAGGAGGAAGTGGTCAGGGAGAGGAGGTTGTGGAAGAGGAGGGATGAAGGTGCAGCAATTGACATGAGAAAGAACGGTTGAAAACACACTACCTTGCCATCTTTGTTGGTGGAAGTTTTAACTGGTTTATCAGTGACAGAGTTACCAGCGACAATAACTCTTACGATACTGGAAGAAAACTCCTGGGCCTGTGATTTGGGGGGAGGGAGGGGTTAGAAAGAGTGAGACAAAATTATGGGCTCACTAGTTCAATGCTGCCTCACCGCTGGACCTCCCAGCTGCCCGGTGATGTAATCCACTAACATTTCAACGCTCAGCTGATCACACCAGGATGAACCGAGGTTCAGCCCCGACACCAGCACCACGTACCTGCACACGACAACACAGCTATGACACACAAAATCACTTGAGGCAGCTGCAAAAATGATGTCAACCGAATGCAACTATTCCAGTCCCCTAAACACCCTGGATGTTTGACATTAGAAAATGACCAGTAACAATTTTGCAGAGCATACAAAGACGGGCAGCACATTACACCCTCCCACCTCCCTCTCACTTGTCTTCTCCATTGGTTTCCATGGTGTTGATCTCCTCTTGCTCGGGTAGCTCAGCAAAGCAGAAGTCCTCCACTTCAAAACACCCACTGTGAAGCTCCCGACCTAGCAACCCCACAACAATGCCTGCAGGCAGAGAGGGCACACACTTCTAGTGAGGGGTTCACAAAGCCCACATCTTATTGCCATGTGATCCCCTCCCCTTCTCTCCAAATCCTACCCCCACCCCTGCACCACGTCACCTGTCACCAGCTCTTTGGACGAGATGCTCCCAGTGAGTGTAACCCTCTGCATCTGGTCCTCAAGAAGCAGCTCGTCATTTCCCCCCACATACTTCACTCGTGGTGGCTGGGGCACAAGGTGGTGCTGAGGGAGAAAGAGACATGCTTTATAGACCTTATGCACGTCTTTCAATAATTACATTCCAACGTACGATTACATCATCAATTACATAGCAACGTTCGATGCGTTGCTACGCCGCCATCTTGAGTGGCAAGAACGTGTACGACGCGACGGTGATGATGTGCGAGCGGAAGTATTCTTAGTACTACGAGGAGGACCTGGATGCAGCGACAAAGCAGAGGTACGATGAAAGCTAGATATGCTGCCAGGATCAGTGGATGACCCATACATGAACTCACGTTGGGCTGCCAGTTTTCTCTTTTCACAGCAGCGAGCCATCTATGCGCCTATCAGGATCAACAGGAAATCTGTAGAAAGGTAATCCAGTCTTTGTGGAAACGATTGGTGCATCCAACGGCACAACAACTCTTAACCATCGTGTTATTTGTTCACCTTGAACCAACAATGACGCTAAGTACGGTTCTTTTGCCACTCAAAATGGCGGCTGCCTAATTTCACGGCGGGCGCGGCCCGTTCGCTAATGACGTAATGCCTTCTGACGTCACGTGCATAAGGTCTATAGTCTCATTCCCACTCACAGGATTGTCCTGGGAATGAGGCTAGGCATCAGGTCTTACCAGAGCACTGATCTCCTTCAGAATGGTGGGCCTGAGGTCCATCTTCTTGAAGAGTGTTCCGATGATGCAGCATCGTTCCCCCACTTTCAATTCCATCAGCCGTTTGATTGGACAATCACCTACATCCAAGAAAGTAGTCAAAAAATGTTTGGTCTAGTGAAAAGTTGAGTTGAACATAGAAGAATCCATGTAGTATCAAGTACTAGCATATAAGTTCCTTAGAAGGCCTAGGCATCACAGACAATTTTCCTGAAAATTTGGACTGGAGGCTCAGGGGCCATTGTTAAGTTCTAATTTTGGTGACAACAATAACAAACATGTACTAGACCACACCCTTGTGTGCAACAAAGGCACACGACACGCTCATAGTAAAGCAGATCTACCGACCCCATTTCTTCCTGACGGCGGCTTGCACCAGAGGGGTCATCTCCATCAGACGAACGTGGTAGATGTGTGCATACTGTCGCCCATACTGCCGTTCTTTCACCACAAACTTGTCTGAGACGTTCTCGTAGGTGCAGCTGCTACGCGTGAGCGGCTTACGAAATTCCTCGCCCCCTACATCGGGTACAGAGAGAAGTTCTTCTCCTACTAGTACACCACGTGTTGACGCCATGCTGCAGACACTAGTCTCGGAACCAGACCCTTCCCACACGAAGGGTCTGGTTCCGAGACTATGCATACACATCATAAGCTTGCATTCACACTCACAGAGTCTGGGAACGAGACTAATGATACATGTAGTGAATGGGTGTGGCTAGAACTGTTTACAATCTCATGAATCTTGTTTTCGGATGGGGCGATCATGGCGGCGATGGATGCCAACACGATTGTTTTCGCGACTGGTGGCTACGATCACTCCATAAAGTTCTGGTACCCACACGATGGAGTGTGCTACAGGACAGCGCAACATCCAGAATCGGTAAGTTCTCCAAATAATGCGCACCGGAGTGAATGTCTGACTCACAATAATGCTGCGACTTTGCCCCCCCCCCACCCACCCTTTTAGCAAGTGAATACGTTGGAAGTGACACCAGATAAGAGATATGTTGCATCTGGAGGTTAGGGCACCTGTAGTTTGAGCCAATCTGAAATGTGTGTATTCATCGATACCTAGCTACAGGTGTATACATGCTATATGCCGGTTAATTAATTTCTTCTCCATCTTTTATGTAGCATATCAGCAGATCAGGATGTATGATGTTAACTCTTCTGAACCTTCACCGGTAAGTATAATGCACAGTCGCACGGGCCTGCTCAATTCCGTACGAGAAGGAAGAGTCTGCATGCATGGTGAATGCTTAGCTGATGTTTGGGTCTGGTGGTGAGACTAGTGAATGCTCTGTACAGCGATTACAACTATGGATTGTAGTCATACTTTGCATTACTCTTGTGCAGAAGTGGGCTGGTCCATGTGACTACTTTAGTTGAACACAATTCCAGCCACACATTCTGCTTGCTCACGTATAGGTGTACGTGTTTGAAGGCATGGCCAAGAATGTGACCTGTTTGGGTTTCTATGACAACGGGCACTTCATGTACTCTGGAGGGGAAGACTGCATGGCCAGAATATGGGACCTTAGGTATGTGGCCATGGTAGACATGGTTAGTCTTGCAGGCCAGACCCTTTTTCCTGTTTGGGGGTGTGGCCAGAAGTTCCGGGGGGGGGGGGGGGGGGGGGGGGGGGGGGGGGGGGGGGTCTGGTCTGGTCTCTCTGGGCTGTATTCCGTTGCAACGTGGATTGCAATAATTGGTAAAAGTCACGCGGTAGTAATGCGCTTAACGAGGCGTGCTATCAATGGAAAGCAAAGCTATTGATCAACAGAGTACTAGCCAGTGTTTGCTATGGCAAGCTCCAAAGATGCCATATGCACATGCTGTCACTGTGCTGTCCTAAGAAGTGACACCCGTCGAACGGTTGGTGAACAGCAACTAAACACCTGATCCTGGCTCAGTAATCAGAGAATTTGTGAGTGCCGTGTTTCCTGGGTCTGAAGATGCCATTCTGCCCTTGGATACTAGTGAGGAAAGTAGTGTGTTCGTGTGCAGGCCTTGTTCCAACGCTTTGAGAAGCTTCTGAAGTTAAGAAGAGACAGTACCACCCTGGAACAAGAAATTTAAACAAACATTGAACGAGTAGGTGCTTCCCTGGGCATCCACAAGCCAGCCCCAGCCCCAGTGGCTTGTGGACAAGGTTCACTTGCTGCTACTCCTTGCAACAAGAGGCCTCACCCCCCGAAGAGCAGATCACAACCACTCCGAGAGGAGATGCTTCGCAAAGACTACCCCACTACTAGATCTCCAGTGGATTCGGTAAGAAACATATCCCTTGGTGCTTCTTTTCAGTACCTGTGTTGAATGTCACTGTCTGATGACATTGATTTTATGAAACCTCTCTTGTCCATAGGTGTGTGTGAGTAGGACAACTAGCTCAGGGATCTTACCACTATGAGACAATGCACTGTAGAAGATTCATCCTTTGGCTTCTGCCCCGGAGAAGAATGGCACATACTACAGCAACAACTCTATATTTATCCGTGTCTTCGTCCGGCCTTTTCTCCTTTCGTTCTTGGCCTTCGACTGTGCAAGACAGCCACGGAGGATTGCAAGCGTGTGTGGGGCATGCATTTCCATTTCACTCACTATTGCTTGAACATTCAACTTGTGCAATATGCCCCTACTGCGTTTGCGCAGGATGGAATCGGTCTTCATGGCACACATTGCCTTCATCTCTTTGGCCATTCTCTTGCCAAGCAAGTGCACTATTCATACCCGAATATGATAATCATTGATGACTTGGCGTGCGATCGATCCTCTAGTTCTTTCTCCCTACACTCCTACCAAGACGTTTCAAGGACCTAGTTAATTCTCTACTGTGGACATGCTTCCAAGAGAGTAAGTATTCAGCAAATGTAGCACTAAGTATGCTAATATTATGGATTACTAGGTTTTCTGTTATGTGTTGAGCATCTGTTTCAATTTGTACTCATGCAGGTGTACACTCCCTTCAAAGGCTACTGTTCTGTTTGGGACATGGAACAACCATCTCCTACCTTGATGAGCTTGGATCAGATTTCATGCTGATGTTCTGAGGTGGAAGAATGTCATTGAAAACAACTTGATTGGAGACCAACCTGGTAAGGTAATGTAGGCAATTACATGTTTGTTTAGCCACCAATGTGAACAACTATTTGATGGATGATAATTTCAGTTGTCATCTCCATCATGCACCAAAATCTTGTAGGTTGAAGAACCTGCTCAAGATGATGATCCAACGGCTCCACCAGCCACCTCTGGTCATGCGCAATCTCCTGGTCAGAGTGATTCCAACAGGAGTGACTGTTTGAACTCGCAACAATCTCTCCCGAGCATGGTGACATCCTCTGAGGAATCATCCCATCCCTCCGTATCCTCATCTTCAGAGCTGACTATGTCAAGTTCTTCGCAACTTTCAGACATCTTTGGTCCAGATGTGCCTGCAGCTCCTACTTCCAGTTCCTTGACGACTTATAAGAGTGTGGGGGACGACATAGACATGAATATCAAGCCTCGTGACATGAGGAGTGACCACCAGACAAAGTCACTCCACTACTTTCATGCTTACACAGTGAGAGATCGCATCGACCTTTCGAAGTACGAGGATAAGGATACTAATCCCTTCTATACCTGACATCTGTGTTGATCAGTTGCTACCATCAGAGGAGGATGCGCAAACCTTGAAAAGGCCCAATTGAAATGGAATAGAACAGGGAATGTTCATGGACAACCAGGAAAGAACATATCGTCGGACTTACATATGGAACACTTGAACAGGGATGCAAGATGTCCATCTCTGTGATGGGTTCGAATGTAACCGAGGATTCAATTAAGTGTGTGGGTCACGCACTGGGTGCAAGCTTTTGATGAACTGTACAGTGTTCCGTCCGAGTCCAGAAAACGTACAACCAGGTCCAGTAAGAAGGATATGGACAAAGTTCTACAGCAAATCTTCTCAAGTGTTCAGAACGACACCCTGAAGAAATCATAGACATTTAAAAGTTCGATCCCAACGTCATGGCAAAACTAACTACCAAAAATTTTAAAAAGTGGATGGAAAAACGTTGTCATCTACTGCTCACTTGCCATTAATGGTTGTTAATTGTGCACATTTAATTGGCAGAAAGTATTACTAATACATTTTTCACATTGACGTTTCACCCAACAAACATCACAGCACTCACCCCCAACTATACAGAAATCATCAGATTCTGGTTCGTCAAAGTCCTTTAACAATAGCTTCCGACGACAGGTTTCATTGTCCTTGCAGTACGACTTCATCTCAGCATGGATGTAGTCTGGCTTCAAATCAGTTTTGTTGTAGTGGACAGTTCTTGATGGTTTACCATCTCTCCCGGCTTGACCCGTTTCTTGTAGGTATGACCAAGAGTTCTAACAATAAGAGTGTGCAACTACCAAGTAAACATTAATTAACAGTGTGGTCAATAGGTACATAGGCTAGCTGTGTAAACTTTGTAGTAATCACAATTTCACACTTAGGAGCAGCAGCTGCTACTACTTCACCACTGATTGAGCTACATCATACTGTGGAGATGGTGGTAATAGATACCATATGGCAGTTGCACACTCTTATTGTTATGAACTCTTGGTATGACTCTATGCTGTCAGGTGAATCGCTGTTTGGATGTCAGGGCAATTAAGCCCCATTCCGAACACTGTTGTGTCGACTACTTCTGTCTGTGAATGCTGCAACAATTGCATCCTTCACAGTAGCATGCGTACAGGCAGTGAACATATCTGGCAAACAATACTTCACCAAGTTGGGAGCTCCGATCGGGTCGAATATTTCCTTTCCCAACCTACTTTTAATAAAGAGGTATATGTGCGTGACATCATCATACCTCCAACAAAATACAATTACCCTGTCCATATTCGTTCTTTGAAGCCTTAATGGTGCAAATGTCTCCTCCATCGTTTCTGACTTGACTGAAACAGCGTACATGATGTTGGGTTTATTGGGTGACTGTGACACCACAATGGGCTTGTTCATGCCGAGAATGTGACAGATCTGCTTACGGGAAGTCACGGTAGCCATTGCTGTAAGTGCCATGAATTTAACCTCTTCTGGAATTAAGCTCCTAACTTCACCCTGATTCGCAAACTCCTTGCAGAATGACTTCCCCTACAGGTATTACAAAGTAGTAGACATGGTCATTAAATTTTGTTTCTAAAATTTTGGTAACAAGAAAATATACATGTACTGGTAAATAGCTTGTACACTCACCAGTCTTGCACAATGGGCTTCATCAACGAGAGTCGCACTAGTCTTTCTTGAAAAGTAGGTGACTGTAAACGTCTCTTCAATCAACATTCGTGAGAAGGTTTTCTGGGCTGAAGAAGAAGATTATACTCCCCTCGTTTGACCTTCTCAATGGTCAAGTCGTCAGCATCCCCGACATAGATCGCTTTGACGTTCTTTGCTGTCAACGCCTGGACCTGGTCCTTCATCAGCGCAACCAGAGGACTAACGACTATTACCATGGAGTCATCTCTGTTGTATAAGGCATTGAAGGCAGCCAGGAGCATCCAGTAACAGAGAGACTTACGGTACCGCTTCCAGTAGGCAGACTAACAAACATGTCATTGCCCTCGATAAAACTATGAGCTTCTTGTGCTTTCTTAGCTCCTTGTAGTTGAGCTGCTTCAGAGTTGAAGAGATGGCTGCCTCAATTCACTTGGTAGTCTTGTCCGCACACAGCTTTTTCGCACTAACAAACTGTAGCTTTCATGATTGAAGTGGAATGCTGACACAATTAAATACTTAAGGTGACAGCTACGATTTCATTGGATCTGCCTACATTCCTGCAGAGGCCACGGAATACAGCCCAGAGAGACCAGACCCTTTTCCTCCTCCGTGCTTCTGGCCACACCCCCAAACAGGAAAACGGGTCTGGCCTGTGAGACTAAGACGTGGTCACTGCAATATACACTATGTAGTCACAGGTCAATCCATGATCGAAGACTTGAGTCCCTCTTGCACTTGCACACTGTGATAGACTAGGCCCGAGCTTGCACGGTAGACCACAGTGATTGAGCAATGAGGAGAGAATACAACTGACGACTGAAAACTGACAACAATACACAGCTCACAGGTGCTTTAAATACTCCTACAAAACCAGATGATCTAACAGTACCATCTTGCACAACATCCTCAACAGAACCACACAGGAAAACCAAAGGGAAAGTATTACACATTCAACTCAGGAAAGAGGTGTCAATGAAAACATTCCTGTCAGCATAAAAACCCCTACATCCTGTGAGTACAAATCCAAACTACAACCAAATAAGAGCATGCAAATAATCAGTCCATTACATTCCTCCCTCCTTCTCCTGCAGCAAACTAGTTTTGCGACAGCAAACTAGTCTTGCTGAGAATGAACACGGTAAGTAATGTTCAGCTCTCAACTCAGTCTGCTCCTCGCCGGCCCCGAACCTTCTGCTCGTAATAGTACTTTTAGTCCATAGACCCGTAGCTCTTGATCCGATCTCACACTCAGTGTCCAATTGCAATATCTTGCCTGCGACCCTCGCCTTCTCTGGCAGCGACCGGCGTCCCACTCAGCGACCCTCACACACTCTTGCGGCGACCCTCCGCTCCTGACGACCCTCGCACTCAGTGGCTCACGTACTCTTGGCAACTCTGGAGGCAGTCGTTCACCAACGCTCCTCCCTATCACAGTTTCGGAGGCAGTCACTCATGCAGTGACCCTCCCTCTCTCAAACACTTGGAGGCAGTCACTCACGCAGTGACCCTCCCTCTCTTGACACTCGGAGGCAGTCGCTCACTCAGCAACCCTCCCTCTGCTACGTCCGTCAAACCACGGCTCTCCTTGCTCGCTCGGCAACCTGCAGTTCCCTTGTTCGGCGATATTACTGCTCGGCGACTCGGTTCTCTCTCCGCTACTCGGTCTGGCCTACCACGTGTGGGCCCTGCCACCGACTGGTGGGCAATGGATCCCACCACTGCCACCAAATACATCGACTGGCGGGCAGTGGATCCGACCACTGCCTCCAAATGTGATAGACTAGGCCCGAGCTTGCGCGGTAGACCACGGTGATTGAGCAATGAGGAGAGAATGCAACTGATCAGCATAAAAACCCCTACATCCTGTGAGTACAAATCCAAACTACAATCAAATAAGAGCATGCAAATAACCAGTCCATTACACACACTTTAGTCATAGCATGCTCTTTCAAACATCGTTGCCAGCCAGGTCAAGACGTTGATTTTGCAATGACCAAATGGCCAAGTGCCCTTTTTATGGTAGCCTTGTTTCCAGCCCCTACAAATTTTCCAAGCTTGCATCTAGTTATGTGCACAGATACATGTACACTCCTAATCAGACTCCAGGATTGATACATATGCTCTCCTCATCAGACACAGTGATTGATCAGTACTCTCCTGAGTGATTGATCAGTACTCTCCACAGTGACTGATCACAGATACTCTCCTTGATCTGCACAGTGATCACAGTACTTTCCTTGAGTAGTTGATCACAGATACTCTCCACACCACCTAACACACCCACCCATCCCTATCTTCTCTCCCAGGGGACGTAGTCAGCAGTGTCAGAGGCTGTTCCAGGTGAATGCTCCTGTGAATTGCATGTGTCTCCACCCTAACCAAGCCACCCTCATTGTCGGGGACCAGAGTGGCACCATCCACGTGTGGGATCTCACCACTGACCACAATGAACAGCTGGTAAGGCTTGATGTTGAGAACAGTCGTGTTCATGCTTTTCAGAGTTGCTATTTGTATGTCATTTTGATGTAGAATAATTATGATGTCATACATGACTCATCATACATGAGTTATAATGATGTAATATTGTTTATCCCCCAGATACCCGAGCCAGATGTGGCAATACACAGTGTAGACATTGACCCTGATGGAGCATACCTGTCTGCTGTGAACAGCAAGGTATGTCGATAGTGGTGCAAGTTGGACTACCGTAGTCGCGCTTTATTAAGTGCAGCTCAGTTAGCAGCTGGTGGGTCTCATCCCAAGCTACCGTAGTCGTGCGTTATTAGGCACATGCGGCTATAACTCCACAGGAAGGAAATATGAGCCTATAGAGCGAGATGCATCTAATAACGAATGACATTCCTTGAATAGGAAGTGCGCTTCAATTTGAATTATAGCTTTTTTCCACTCAGTAGGATCGAAAATGGCAGAGTTTCTGGAGGAAGACTGCAGCACTTAACAGTGAGTACCTGGGACGAGAGTTGAACCTGTGCCTAACAGTGAATATGCGCCTATAAGTGAGCTGCACCTAATAATGTGCGACTACGGTACTCGTTGAGGTCTTCTTGCAAAACTCAGCTCTTTTCGATCCTGCAGAGTGGAAAGCCATAAGCACGCTTTGTATTCAAGGAATGTCATTTGAAATTATAAGCACATTTTCTTGTTAGGTGTGTATTTCCTTCCTGTGGGGGTATATAGGTGCACGCACTACGGTATAATTATGAGTCTGTATACGTGTGGTGTAGTCATGTACCGAATCGAGTGCACTGCAGGATTTATTGCACGAAGGGCGGGTTGGGAGGCATACATGGCACAAGGCAAAGCTGAGCTACATGTACAAGTATCTGTTTGCCTTCAGACCCCACCCCAGGTGCAATAAATTCAATAGTGTACAGGAGACAAGCCTAGCCTCGTTCCCAGGCCCGTGCTCCGCTTTCGGTTGCACGAAAGAACATGGAGGGCCTGGTATGTTTCTTCATGTGCATGACGTCGAGGGTAGAAAGGTGGTAGAAAGGACTTAATTGAACGTGGGCGAACTGGGGCTCAGAACAGCAAGAAGAGCAAAGGTACGAGGTAACTTACCACATGTATTTTGCTAGCGGGGGGCGACTGTTATACACACCAAGCGTTGAACGTGTAGTTGGTTGAACAATATGCAAAACTTTGCTTTTTCGTTCTGAAAATTTTGGCCGTTTGTCGACTATGTAATGCTCGCGTGAGGAAACATACATGTACCAGGCTCTCCCCACTTTTCTTTACTGCAAGTGACGAAAAGCTGGGCAGGGCCTGGGAATGAGGCTAAGACAAGGCATTAACTGGTTTACTGCTGTATGTGGAGTATAGCTTCATTCCGAAAATCAAAACACACCAGCACTTTCATCTTCATGCAATAACAAGTGAGTCTTTAAAAGACTTGATGCGTCTCGGCACGACTTGGTATCAGCTACAATCATGCAGAGGACATGGCAGTTGTTCAACCCTTTATGACTGCAAATCCTGTTAGCTATTGAGACTTTCAGCTGAAGTCAGCGTCAGTATCCTTGGAGGTTCTGTGTGAGCAAGGGGTGGGTCAGGGTGAGGTGGGAATGTTCACCCAGAGAGTGAAAGCAGTATGGTAGTGTCTGGGCTTGATATTTAGTCAGAGCCAGTTGGGCCGTTTTAATTCACAAATGGACCTAGAGAACACCTTGGTCAATTCTTTCAGCAATTATCTAGCTAGTTAGCTATAGCTAACGTACCTACGCATCCAGCACTGTGTCTTGGCACTTCGGTGCCGAGACAAAAAGCTGTACATGATTGTAGGCATCTAACATGAAAACATTTTGGGTTCAGGGTAGGCGGATTGCAAACAGCAGTCTCATCCTGAGGTGGTGATGGCATGTGGGGTGTGGCTTGTTTCCATGGTGATGTATATGGGGTGTGGCATGTTTCCATGGTGATGCATATGGGTGTGGCTTGTTTCCTCAGGGTATTTGTTACGTGTGGAGCCTCTCCAGTGGTGTGGGCACCAGCCCCATCACTCTCACTCCAAGGATAAAGAAACACGCTCATAAGAGATATGCCGTCAAATGTGTCTTCAGCCCTGACTCAAGGTTAGCAAGAGCACTACTCCACTAGGATATCAACTGATGTAAGATTCTCTGCATGTACAGTCAAACCTCCGAACAACGGACACTTTGGGAACAATATAAATTCAAGTCTTTTGTCCTTTGTAGAGAGGTTGTCCTCTTCTCGGAGGTTCAAAATGTATTAGAACCATAGGCAAACCAATTATTTGGGACCTTGAAAAGCGTCCTTTGTAGAGAGGTTTATTATATTGTGTCCCTATCTCGGAGTGTCCACTTTCGGAGGTTTGACTGTATTCGAGGGGCAACCGCACTCCTGGTAGCCGTGTTGCAACCCCGGTTGTGATTCTGTGTAGTGCAAGCTAAGTATTGCAATTCGTTCCAATTAACGCACATGCCACGTGGCAACCATGCTCAGTCGATCGCGAGCGATGGCGACCAAAAGGAAGACAAGACATTACAGCACTCACAACTCAGCCAGCATGGTGAGTTTCCGCATGTAAGCGTCAGTGAACAACAGCGATCACGGCCGTGTTTATGTGGCACAATTTTTCCCCTACCAGGAGTGTAACTTATAGGCCTTCCTACCATCGAACCATGTCAAAAAGACCAGATACATAGCTACTGTTTTTCTCCCACCCTCACTCTTCTGACCCTTCCTCCCTCGATCCTTCCTTTCCTTTCCTCCCTCCCTCCCTGCTTATTAGTCTGCTGGCAACCGCCTCAGCTGATGGCACCTGCAAGATATGGTCGACTGCTGACTTCAGTCTGCGGAACACACTCAAAAGGAGTACAGAGAAGTGGGTGTGGGACTGCTCCTTTTCCTGTGACTCCCAGTATATCTTTACAGGTCAGTGGCTGCTGTCTCTTCTTACAAACCAGGCCAGATGAATTTTCCTTGTGGTGGGTGTCAATCTAGGTATCCACACATGTGCACACACACTATTTCACACGCACACACCACAGCCTCCAGCGACCATGTAGCTAGGCTGTGGCACATTGACCGCTCAGAACCAGTGAGAGAGTACCAGGGCCACACCAAAGCCATCACATCCATCGCCTACAATGACAGGAGATGAGAGCACGTCCAACTTGAATCAGAGCTTCTGACCTTGAGCTGTGTGAACTTGATCAATGAATGCATGGTGTACTGTGTCAGTGTTTGTACTAGTGAATGTGTTCTTTGTCACATCTTGTGTATATACGTACGCACTTCCACACTGCCTGGGAGTGACAAATTTACTGCGGAAACTAGAGGTGCTCAGCAGAGCACGTACCCCGTGCGCAACTTTGACTTGACAGCCTATAGGCCTACCACCGATAAATTAATTCATACAGCATGCACGATGCATCGATGAGCTAGGCCGGCCACGATTTACAGCGAGCGCTAGCGCTATCAGCATGCAGAGATAACGTAAGTTGTGTCAGTAATGTTAGAAAGAGGGTGTGGTTAAGTTGTATTTATAAATTAGAATTTTGGAGTTTCGCTCGCTTTTCTGTGCGTCTCGAGTGGATTCAGGTTTGTGAGTTATGTAGACGCTAGTGATTTCTGAATTCTGACGATTGTATCATAGACTCGGTAGAGTCTATATGTAGGGATACGACGTACACCCAATACATGCCAATACAAAAAAATCTCTCCAAATCTCAGAAACGGTACACTTATAAGCCTTTATAACCACGAAGGGTCTGGTTCCGAGACTACATACCGTTCATGTTCGAGTGTTTTCATGACCAACAAGACTCCTCGCGTCGCGAAAAACCGTCGTGAAAGTACCTCACCAGGTACTCGCAAAACGGGCAAATTGTTTTTCTTTCTTTCTTTCTTTCTTTCTTCTTCTTCTTCAGACAACTTAGCTCAACGTTGCCTCAATCTGTCACGATGGTTTTCGCACGAAACAGCACCATTTTCAACCGAGCAGTGCAACGTCCCATCGCTTTTTCGCTACCTCCAAGTCTTCACCACTGCCCACTCAATAACTATGGCTTCGTTTGTCACGCCATTTTCACGTTTGTACGCATGCGCGCTTAAACGATCACTTAGCAACGATACGTAATTATTTCTCAAGATCGCTGAATTAGAAACAGTGGGGAAGATGCGTTGACCGATGTGTTGTCAAACGAGGCACTCTTTATAAGACTGAGGTTAGTCCCTATACGCATGATTTAGCTAAGCTTTTATTGCTACCTATACTGTATTCTGTGAGCAGGGTGAATGCCTATCTCAACTCTCAACACCCATATGAATGTCCCTACTATAAACTGCCTATGCCATGGTCTTCAGACAGGGAGAACTCAGTGCCGGGCTTTGTCATCCATCTAGGGAACAGTTGACTTGAGATGCCCGGGCCTGATTCTTCAGCCAATGCTGGAAGTGTAATACCTGAGTAATATTGTCCATATACCAAGGCAAGGACACCTACTGCCCAGGTGCCTGTGAGGTCACTGACTTCTGCAGCAAACTTCAGCTCAAACATGCGCCTGCTGCCAAAAAAATGACATAAACAAGTAATAAAAAACATTAAAAATGTAGCAGGATGTAGGGATACCAGAACGGCAAAAAGTAAGGAAACAAGAGGGATGATCGAACATAACAGTGAAGTATACAATCACCCCTACATATCTTTTTTCATTGTACAATCATGTATATATGGAAGATCTCTGTAGGGGTGATTGTATACTTCACTGTTATGTTCGATCATCCCTCTTGTTTCCTTACTTTTTGCCGTTCTAGTATCCCTACATCCTGCTACATTTTTAATGTTTTTTATTACTTGTTGTGAAGTAAAGTCTCAACAAGGCCTTCATTGCTGCAACTGTATGGAACCAGTGGACAGACTGACAGACACAAACCAATCACTCTACCCCCTGCTGCGCATGCGCACAGGGTAATTATGCTGTAAACAGTCCTAGCTCATGCTGGCTGCTGCATGGACTACAGTAGTGTTGGCCCTCCTGTATAGACAATGCATCCTAGCTCCATTCAACATGTCACAGGTCTTCACTTCAGTATTGTGCATGTGGGTGTGTGCATAACAATAGCAAAAAAAAGAGGATTAAAAATTACAGGAACAGAGGAAGTACACCATATAATGTATACACAATTGTAATGACAATCAACTCTACTCTCCTACAAAGATAACTTATGGTGAGTGTGTTGGTGTGCAAGAGAAAGGGTAGTTTGTGTATATAGCTCGTCTCCAAGGTGTCAGCTAGGTATCAAAGTGGTCATAGGATCCCGAGGGAGGGCGCTCTCCGTGCTGGTGTTGCCCATTGGAGAAGTTGTTCTGGAGCTCGGTTTGTTCCGTGTGCTGGAGGTCAGTGTACTGTGGGAGGTGTGTAGGTATGTGTGTGTGTGTGTGGAGGTTGAATGAAATATCGATTTTGGATGTGCCATGTTTTGATAAAAACTCTACCTTAGGTGGCTCATTGCCATGCGTTGGGCTGGCCGTCAGGTTAAAGGACTCACGATATTGTGTGTACTGTCCCCCCGACCTACACAGAGTGCAGAAGAGAGCACACAAATGAAGGTGATAGCTTCCGTCACTCCAACTACACCACTGGACTAACACATAGTGCCAAACTAGAGTATGTGTGTCTGACCTGTGGTCTTGGCGCCTGGTTCCATATGACTCCCAGGGTGAGACCTCACTGTTGGGAGGAAAGTCATACGCCACCGTCTCCTCATCATAGAGTTTCCTGAGGTAGCCGGACAACACTATCTTTTAAATTATACAGTCACTATGGCAACCAGACACTTGTACTTAGACACACCTCTAACAAATTTAAAGCTGGTATCAGTGTACACAGTAATGTCTGAGATATGTCCTGATACATAGGCAAGAGCACACTTCTGATGTGCCATTTGCATACTGCAGAGGCCTGGAAACAAGCTACCGCCCGCTTAACCAGAAATTATCAGGCGACTGGAGAGTCCTACTATAGTTGTAAATGCAACAGTGCCACTCCATACCAGGGTGAAAGTGACGCACCTTCCTTTTGAGAGGAGTCCGGCGTATAGGGTGACACAAATAAGTAGCACCATGAGACCAACAGCCAGGCCACACGCCATCGAGAACAGGATGAGGGAAAACATGCTAGGATGAGAAACATCAGATCACATGACATTTGTGACTCCCACGTATTGGCCATTGGTTGCTAAAAGTCATGCAACCACAGTGTAACTTCACAGGGTGTCATGTGACAGGAAAAACTACGTCAAGAGTGGCTAAAACTTACAATCCATCCACGCAAAAGAATTGCAAGGCAGATAAATAGTTCTGCGTGTGGGAGAAACAAACTCATAGAACACAGAACGGTGGAACAAGGTTTCTCTGTTGCATTCATGTGCACACGCAAGCTAGCCTCGTTCCCAGGCTCCCATCCCCTATGCACGTGGCGAGGATTTGTCCTCGTCACGTGCGCAGGGGGGGGGGGGGGGGGGGGGGGGGAGCCTCAGAACGAGGCCACATGCAAGTGGGGTTAAGTAATCGGTCTGTTTGTCTGTGTGTCGGTGCATGGGTTAGTCAGTCAGTCATCAACTGTTTCAACAGTCACAGCACATCGGGCCATCTTGGGAGTCATCGTTCCACTCAGAGTAATGAAACAGGAGTGTTCCTGTGCTAACACAAGTTCTAATTACTAAAAATGAACAAAGGTGCCCAGTAGAGCTTGCACTGGCTTGCAGAATTAACAATGGATGCAATAGAATCTTCAACGAAAAGCAAGAGCTACATTTGTAACTAGCAATAACGCTGGACATATATAGCACAAATAAACTAGAATCCCCAATGTACTGTGTATAGTATTAAGGTTGTACCTGGTGTATAATCTGACAGTCAGAGACGTTGCCCAGTGCATTCCCTGCCCCCTGGAACTGTTGCTGCACGATGCTGAATGAAGCTTGCAGAGGCCCATTCATCTGCACAGAAAGATCACCCACATCCTGAATACCACATGAGTATCACATGAGTATCACATGAGTATCACAAGAAGGTGAAGTCCCCAGCAAGCCCAGGAAGGTGTGGAGGAAATCCTGTACTTCAGGCAACTAACAATGATTTAGATCGCAATGACTGATTGCTAAAATCAGTACCCACCAAATCTGAGGTACGTACCTTCAATCGCTATAATTATTACATTTTTAGCCAATGCAAATTTAGAGAATTCACCTGCACTCGCTATTACTCCTAAAATTAGCAGCTGCACATAAACATGCATCTTAATGTAAGAGGTAGTGTATTTGTAATTCACACCCACACACTTTGCATGATTATTGGATTGTCATCAATATTTTCACGAATGCCGCGAAATGCAAAAATTATTCATGCAATATGGAGGAAACCGAATAAATTATGGAAATGAAAAGGAAATGAACACGTGTACATTGGCCGTGTACATTGCTGCACAATTCATGGCTCTGTTTCGCTACTTGGACTTCCAGCCTGACTCAGACTGAAATACCTTCTCAATGTATCGCTCAAGTGAACCAAGAGGTTAAAAATGCGAGTGGGAGCAGCACACTGAGCACAATGCGACAGGAGCGAGCCAGAATAGGCAAGTACATTTGTCACCATGGTGGGTCCGCAGCAGCTCGATTTTTTTGTCTAAAAGTGATCCGTTGGTTGGGTCTGGGACTGAGACTAGCTTTTGATTTTTACCCCGCGCGCGCATGTGCGAAGCGGGGTTAAGCAATCGGTTTTGTCTGTCAGTCAGTCAGTCAGTCGTCTGTCTGTCAGGCAAAAAAAATTGAAATCTCCCCACATAGACCTCATAAACCATCGAAATGGAGTCAAACAACAGCAAATAGCAAAACATCTGCTCTATGTGTACCTGACTGAAGTCAAGGCGTTCCGTTTCTACTTCACAGACATCATGGCTATTGTTTCAGCTGTTTTTCCAGCTATTTCCTATTATTCGTAACATTTGGCCCCACCTCTCCAGCTTCACAATAATATGACGGTAAGCGGTCACTCCCACATTTTGGATATGGCCATACACGAACACAGTATACGCGATAGCCACTGTTCGATGCGCATCGGCAGAGATGTCACGTCGATTGTAGCTGCACTGCATGCATCCTGGCCTGTAGACGTCCAGCGCGGGGTATGTGTTCTATGAACACCTCTGAAGAAGCTGGGGCGTCATGTGAGTGAAAGTACAAGTGCTTCCATCAGTTCACAAGAAACTTTACTATGAATAATTGTCACGCGAACAATTTCAACATGGAGGATTCCCGATGTACAGTATACCCCTTGCCCTCGGGCCAAAGCCTCATGGTTCGGGTGAACAAAGCACTGCATAATGCTCTATCTAGTACCTACAAAAATAAGATGTCAGTACCAGAGCCTATTATGGCCCGAGTAGTCCCGTGAGAGAACCACAAAATAGGTCATTTCTCATACTGCGTACTCTTGGTGATACCCTGGAGTGACTCCTCACCTGAGGGGGAACATCTTGATCGATGAAATTCTGAACAGTCCATACGTTTTCGGTAATGTTGTCAAAAATAGGAACGCTTTCCCGAACAGACTGGAGAGGAAGAATAGAGACGGGACCTGCTGATACGTGTGAATGATAATATAGGGGTTTGTATTTCCTGCCTATGTCACCTCTAGATCTGACAGGTTCAAAATACTCATTTAGACCAAGTTGACCAACTGCAATCGTGCAAGATTGATGTCAATATAGCCTACCATAGGTGTCACCAAAGCAATATAAAAGTATGACAGGAGATGTAAATACACCGGTAGATAGCATCTGTGCTGTCGACCATTGCTGTGTGTCCAGTACTGTGTGTGTCCACATTCAATTATGCTAAATGAGTAAGTTATCTACAAAGGCAGAGACCTACAAAGGCAGTAAAGCAGATTAACCATCTCCACTGTCAGAAGTCATCGCATTATCATACTCATAACTGGACACAGCATTAGTATAGGCACAAGGTCACGGGGCCACAGTTACCAAATTGCCAGACGCAATGCCACTTTAGTTGGTTCGTTGTTTCTCCCCTCAGGCAAAAATGTTCTCGGAGTGGCAATTTGGTACTAACTTGCAGGGATTCAAACCTTTTATGCCGTCAAAACCGCCTCCCTATCCCCCCCTAGGCCCTCTCGCTACCTCAATTTCAGCTCTGCGCACGGGCGCTGCACCACAGGCGTCTTCTTGGTGAACGTGGGCGCCCGCAGCCCACTCGCTGCCTCTACCTTCAAGTGATTCGACCCAGCCAAGTGTTTTCTGACGTGATATACGCTCAGTGATGAGAGATCTGCCCCACGACTGCAGAGCTTCTTGGTAGGAGGACGCGCTTCTTCCACGGCCTCCGATCGTCAACGTGCTCGTCAACCTTCATTGCACGTGTCCATTATTCGTGCACCTCCGTATATCTTATTTCGCGGATCGTATACCTCCGTATACTACGCACACGTCACTATGACGTCATGGTTGATTGTTGGTTCACAGGTCAAGGCAAAAAGGGGGATTGCGTCGGCAAAAAAGTGAACGGTGGCCCCGTGCACAAGGTACATTTTTTCCAAATCTTGACGCAATACTGACGCAGATATTAGAGTGACGTAAATTTAGAGTGCCTTATAGTGACGTGTATAATGTGCATACCATTGCATAGGGTAGAGGGCAAACTGTCGTGTTGCAGACAATGAAACGGTTGACAGCTGCTGCGGAGGCTACAGAGAGAAAGCATTAGCATAGAAACAGATTGGGCAACAAAAATACTGGGTCACAAAATATGCCGAGTGTGCACAATTTAAATACCAGTTTGCAGTGCATTACGAGTTTTAGTGCACGAGGGCAATCTAGTTAACGGTCGAGGGTGAGATAATGCACGAGCCGAAGGCGAGAGCATTATCCGCCCGAGACCGTTAACTAGATTCCCGAGTGCACTAAAGCCCGTAATGCACTGCAAACTGCTATCTAAACTACTTAGTGCAACTCACTGACCCAAGACAGCCTTTGATCTTTGAAAAGCAGGGGCGACGGCACAGGGGGGGCAAGCCCCCCCCCCCCCCCCAAAAAAAAATATTTAGGGGGCCCCTAACTCCTAGCAGCTAGCTACTATTAAACAGCCAACGGCTGCCCTACACTTATTAGTACTAGGCTGACTCGGCTAACCTTGTGTACGTACGATGTACGTGAATCGAGTTGCTGATCTGGCGCAAGTCCAGCTATCGACGTAGCCAGCGGCTGGTTAGCTAAAACCGAACGGCTTGGGAACGAGACCGCTACCCGTGTACGTATGTATTACATTCGTGAGCGAAATTTGAGAAGCACATGGCGGCCCCGGGACCTGCAATCCTCGTACATTTGGAACTTGCAGTGCAAAAGCACAAAGGTGCCACGAGAGCCCATCCTGATAGCTGAAAAAATGAAGGCGAAAAATGTTTTCCGTGCTTCGCGCGGACTGATCAGCACTACGCACCTCTATGCACTGCCTCCGGCAGCGTGTAATAAATATATCTCCCCCCCCCCAATTGTAGATACGTGCTGCCGCCCCTGAAAAGTGTGCATTATCTAGACAATGCACACTAAAGTGTGCAATAAGCGATTTAATGCTAAGTCATGTGATCAATTCTGAGGCGTCTGATTCGTTGAGGGTCACGTGAGCAGCACTAAGTTCTTCATAACTATAAGTACCAAGGAGCCACAGACACATAAGGATCGAACCACAAGAATTATAGGAACTATAAGTGCCCAGTATTGGACAAAGAGTGAAAATCTTGCTAGTACGACCCTCATTTGTGAGGCACATGTATGTACAAGTCAGGGTTTTTGCTACATTCGTTAACTTATACGTAGTAGTAAATTAAAAGGCTGCATTGTTCCTATTTCACCCAAACTGCTCAATTTTGTGTCCACTGACAGACACAGCAATCACTCTACCCCTTGCTGCACATGTGCACACACTAAAGGGAGCCATGGACACCTACGGAACCATAGCAACAACATACATTTAAGGCACTTTGTAGTGCCGACTCAGCGTGTTTCATGATTCTTACATTATAGTACCATCTTGATAGGGTTCTAATGACCCCTGATTGATACATATGCACATTATTGGCTATGGCTAATGGCAGTTTACCCAAGCCTTGTTGGATAGTGAAGTTCCTGACAAGAGTGTCTGGGTCATTGCAGATGTCTGAGGAGACCTGAGAAACAAGGAACGTACGTACCAATCAGTGAACCCATGCATGTTGCAGTCAGCTACGCCAGGGGGCCTTAGTCTCGTTCCCAGGCCCCATACGATGCTAAGGGGACCTGGGGTCATACCCCCAGGCCTGATCACTTACAGTACGCAAAAAATCTGAGGGAGAAGGCCTGGGGAAGTTTACCAAGTGATCTGAGCTGCTGTACAGCTGATGTGATGGATTCTCATATTCTTACGATATCCACTGCTACAGAGAAGCTACAAATGTATGAAACCAAAACAAGCTCCCCCCATCCCGCCCAAGAACATTTTGAGGCTCTTAGGTTTGCTTCTGAGGCTGACAAGAGATAGAGAGAGAGAGATGTCTGTACCATCATGACGGTGAGGCTCCCTCCAACAGCAACCCACGCAGACAGAGTGATAAAGAAGAAGAACACCAACATGCTGTGTGCGTGTGTATTGAATGGGAAGGGGAGAAGGGGTCATGTGCCATCACAGGTGACATCCTGCTTCATCTACTCCTGTTTCATCCACTGCCATTTGGTCTTCTCCATTTGTTACAGTATCTACTCAAAATCCTGCACCAATAGTTCATGGTGCATGGTCCCATCATAACGCTTTCAGCATATGGTTAGTTCATGAGGTTTACGTATAACGGGGCTTGAGCAGCAAGCTCCACAGCAGAACATGGCTAGTGGATGAGGCTTACATGACTACAATCACTGGGCTTGAGCAGCAAGCTCCACAGCATATGGCCAGAGCCATCAGCAGAAGGAACACAGCCACAAATATCAGATAGGCAATCACAACCCAGTGCCTGGAGAGAGGAGAGATGAGCATGTGTGAAAGATGGGAGAGGAGAGCCTCAGAGAGGGGGGAGAGAGGAGAGGAGCAAGTAAGTGGGGATAGAGGTGAGAGGAGACATGAGAGAGTGCAGAGAGGGGTGAGTCAGACAGAAGACAGAGGAAATATGATTCGTAACCAAACAGAGCGAGGAGGTCTGAAACATGCTCACAACTACATATGGCCAGCTATGTACTTGGTGGTACACTAATGCACCGTTATAGTTATACCCATTACCCACCTGATCAGCTCAAAGCCATCCAAGCTGTTTGCAGCATTACCGAGCTGGTCTGGGGGGATTTGACGACTAATGTCAGTAAAAATCTGGCCAACTTCAGGATTCAGCACCATCAATGTAGCCACAGAGGACAGGGGATTACTACTGTTCCCTCCTACAGCATCTAACTCAATACGCACTTCTTGAAGGGAGCTTGCAGTTATGTTTTCTTGGTAACTGGTGGACTAGACACGAACGTGCAGGTGTGTCAGAGAGGTGTGTATGTGTGAGGGTGGGGGGAAGACAATATCATCCCTACAGTAGGACAGTGGAGAGTAAGTACAGTAGTCCACAGCACACTATACTTGTATACATCCCTCCCCCTCCCTCCCTCCTCTCTCCCCTTCCGTCCCTCCCCCTCCCTCACACCCCCTTCCCTCCCCCCTCCCTCCCTCCCTTCCTCCCTCCCGCCTTCCTCCCTCCACATATGTGCACACAAACATACACACAGGGAAAGCTGGAATACTGCACATACATAGTTGCACATACATGTACTCGTGCCCACACATAGCCTCGTTCCCAGGCTCCTCCCCAGCTTTTTGTCGCAGAAGCCTGGAAACGAGGCTACCCACACACACAGGTAACATAACAAACTAATCTGAGTAGTCACATTTGGCCCAAGATCACTGATGATGGTGTCGATTTCTTTAACAACGTCTGTGAACTGGTTTATATTTCTATTCAGCTCCACCTCTGCGTACAACCCTGCTCCGATTGTCCCCCTGTGTGAGTGTGAGTGTGTTGTAAAGGAGAAGTATGTGGCTTATTACAACACACAAACCACAAGCCACACACACACAGACACACCACCACATGCACATACACACAGACAGACACACCACCACAAGCACACACAGCACACCACATGCACACACACCACACCACTGGCACACACACCACACCACATGCACCACACACAGTACGCATGCACCCACACAAGTGACACACGCACACTTTCAAGACTTTTAGCATAATGAGTACAAGTAGCTTTGCTGGCTTCGCTCGCTTATGCAGCTACTTCCTCCTCATTCGCCTTGCTCCCCGATTGCGTCTGCTTCAGCTGCAGCTCCCCGATTACGTCCGCTTCAGCTGTTGCATGCTCTCCGATTGTGTCTGCTTCAGCTGCTGCTCCCCGATTGTATCCGCTTCAGCTGCTGCTCCCCGATTGCATCCGCTTCAGCTGTTGCTCTCCGAATGTGTCTGTTTCAGCTGCCTAGTCGAGTTCTGGAAGGTTCCAACCCCTGCACCAGCATTAACAGAGTTTGAGGTTCAGTATATTAGTACGAAGGTCGCTCGTCACTGTAGTCTAGTCCAACCCCCAGAACATCCCACATCCGTTACACACACACACACACACACACACACAGTTAAAACCTTGATACATCAGCTTTCACAAAAATGCAGCATGTAGTTCACTCATGGCACAGTAGTCACCTATCCACTCAAAACTAAAACCACTAGGTATAACAGTGACAAAGAGGGCACCAGCAATATGCATGACAGCTAATAAATGCAGAGTGGCTTGATAATCAAAACTCTGCCTACAAATCAATAAAATCAATCAATCAACATTTTATGTCACTACATGTGGGCCCGACCATACACATACCACACACAAATATACACACACACACACCACAATGCCCACAGCACACCACACAAATACACTCCACACAAATATACACACACCACACGCACACCACAATGCCCACATGCACACCACACAAATATACACCCACTCATACACACACCACACAAATACACACACACATGTGCATACGCACATACACACACCACATGCACATGCACATGCACACACACACAACCAGCAATAAAAGACTAAAGCCCAAGTGTCAAAGTGGTATGGTGAGACCCAAGGACCATACAAGAGCTCACAGAGACACAAGCATTTCATCCTTGACAACCCATCCCAATGATGTAGCTACCTGACCTAAGGATTCTATGGGCAGCTCATTCGCACACCCTTCCACGCAATGGATGCAGACAATGGGCACACATTTTGTTGAAGAGCACAGCAATAGGAATGGCATTTGGTTGCTAGGCAATGGGAACGGTATTTGTACGAACCATTCAATGACACTTCAGTGAAAGTGTTTGTGTACACTTTCACACTCAGTCTAAAGGCATTGATTAATGAGACTGACAACAGGAAGCTCTAAAAATGGTCCGAGTAAACAATGTTTGAACACTCAGGGAAGTGTAGAAAGATTCTGACTACACAGTGGACTAGAGTGATTATCGTCAAGCACTGGTTCAAGTGCAAATAACTGACCTTGGTGGTGAAGTTACAAGCGTCTTTGCTCACTTTGACTGTCGATTGTCGTAGGCTGTATGTGATGTCACGAACACCCGTTTTAATTGGGAAAACCGTAAAGCTACAAGCGGACTTGGAATGAGGCTAGCTTTAAGTACGAACCGGTGGATACGATCAGAGTGTGCTGAGGCGAGATGGTGGATGCAACCAGAGAGTGCTGAGGTGAGATGGTGGATGCAATCAGAGTGTACTGAGGTGAGATGGTGGATGCAATCAGAGTGTGCTGAGGTGAGATGGTGGATGCAATCAGAGAGTGCTGAGGCGAGATGGTGGATGCAATCAGAGGGTGCTGAGGTGAGATGGTGGATACAATCAGAGTGTACTGAGGTGAGATGGTGGATGCAATCAGAGTGCACCAAGGTGGGTGCGATCAGAGAGTGCTGAGGCGAGATAGTGGATGCAATCAGTGTGTGCTGAGGTGAGATGGTGGATGCAATCAGTGTGCCGAGGTGAGATAGTGGATGCGATCAGAGAGTGCTGAGGCGAGATGGTGGATGCAATCAGAGTGTGTGCTGAGGTGAGATGGTGGATACAGTAAGAGTGTGCTGAGGTGAGATGGTGGATGCAATCAGAGTGTGCTGAGGTGAGATAGTGGATGCAATCAGAATGAGGCTAGCTTTAAGTACGAGCCGGTGGATACGATCAGAGTGTGCTGAGGTGAGATAGTGGATGCAATCAGAGTGTGCTGAGGTGAGAGTAGGAGCGGGGGAATCATTCTGAAAAGTGAGTTTGCCTTCCGTGTTGCAGTCAGGCTGACTGACAGTGAGGACACCAGGACAGTGAGGACACCAGGACAGTGAGGACACCAGGACCATGAGAACATTAGGACAGTGAAGACACCAGGACAGTGAAGACACCAGGACAGTAAGGACACCAGGACAGTGAGGACACCAGGACAGTAAGGACACTAGGACAGTGAGGACACCAGGACAGTAAGGACACCAGGACAGTGAGGACACCAGGACAGTAAGGACACCAGGACAGTGAGGAAACCAGGACAGTAAGGACACCAGGACAGTGAGGACACCAGGACAGTAAGGACACCAGGACAGTGAGGACACCAGGACAGTGAGGACACCAGGACAGTAAGGACACCAGGACAGTGAGGACACCAGGACAGTAAGGACACCAGGACAGTGAGGACACCAGGACAGTGAGGACACCAGGCCAGTGAGAACATCAGGACAAAAATGACTACTGGTTGGCATTCGTGTATGGGAGAGCGTGGGAACAAGCCTGTGATTAGTCATAACCAAGCTGAAGAATGCAATAAAGAATGGGTCAATGCAAACCACTGCTGAGGCTGCAGTGAAGATCAGTTATCACAAGAATTAGCAGCAATTACAAACCAGGTCAATGTCCTTGTGTACTCACAACAGGGCATTGGCTATGTACACTCATACCAGTGATAGCTTCCTCTCTCTCGTTCCCAGGTTCTCTCTCCTGAAAGGAAGAGAGCGAGCCTGGGAACAAGGCTAAAGCAGTGATGCCCTATAACTACCACCCAGTCCACCTGCATAACCAACATCCTAAAAGCAAGAATCATTGAATGCCTATCTAAGTTCTAACAGCCCGGGAGTGAAATAGGCAATCATGTTGGAATACTCCACCTTCTGTGTGGGGCATATATAAAATATAGTGGAAAGGCTGTAAATGGCAAGGTCTGGGGGACTTTGACAACTAATGTCAGTAAAAATCCGTCCAACTTCAGGATATAGCACAATCAACATAGCCATAGCAGACAGGGGATTACCATCACCAATTGGCTGTTGCTATGGCAATGGTTGCTAAAGCTACCAGTTATCCTGTGCGCTTTCACTGAAAAAATGAATGACCTCATCTCAGCAGTGGAACTCCCAGTCTACAGGTGTTGGTGTTAATCACAGGCTGAGCAGAAAATGTCATGAATTTGATAAACAGCAAGTGTTTCCTCCAAGTCCTCCAACTATGGTCATGTTACCTCATGTTGACGCAACAGTCGACGGCATAACAAGGTCCACTTAATAACACAGCCAGAATGCCACCTCAGCTCATACAACAAACCTCCTACCTAAATTTTTCAACCAGCCAGGGCTGGATACCACTGATTATCTAACGATCTGCAACCATTATCATCAGTACAAGCTGGTGGACAAAGACCTGCGTTCGTTGACCTGCATGGTCCCACAAGAGGATGTCTTACACAATACACCTTCCCTTCTAAATGTACATGTATACTCAGATTGCTGCAGGAGCTCATCCTGGTCACTGTTAGTAAACACAAAGTGATGTTTTCCACTGGGAATTGCTACCTACCCCCTCCCCCAATAACTGAGATCATGTGACATCACATGATCTTAATTCCTTGGACTAGACTGTGACATGACAATGTTATGTGACATCACATGGCATCATTGTCATGCACATGGCATGTGGTATGGACGGTCATGTGGGAGGCACAAATGTAAACATCCCATTCAATGGGATATTAAGTCATGGTTGTTGTGCTACCTACACACACTGACTTCAGCAAGTACACACACTGACTTGTAGGACTTCCTGACTTCAGCAACAGGAATCCAATTCGGATATCAGCCCTCAATTCTTGGACTTAGTCATACAAGCCAGCCCCTGCCCCCTACTGTGTATAAGCCTTTGTCTTGCTGGAATGCAATTAGCATGAGATTATGCAAGACATTTCAAATGATGCACTCCCTGCATAGCGCTCGCACTCTTCAAGAAGTGAGGCTAAACAATTCCTGCCTTAGTGGCAAAGAAGTCTTGGCTCTCCGTCGGTATTATTGTGACTGTTACTGTCAGCAGAACATGTAAACAGTGATGTGATCTGTCATGTGACAATATACTGCAACCTGATTGGGTTGCACAACTTCCACTGCAGGACAAGGCTTGTATGCTTTTGACCAGACCCTTTCCCGTTTTGCCATAGGGGCCTGGATTAGAGCTTGCCTCTGGTGCAATAAAAGCACAGCTGCAGTTAGCCATGTTCACGGCAGTATGGTATTCTTAGAGCAGGATTACACTCACAGGCAGAAGGCGATCAATAGAAATGTGAAGAATCCGCACACGGCTTTGGACGTCTTTGATCTCTTCTTGTGCTCTCCAAAACAGCAGCAGCAGCAGATGCAGATGAAGTAGACCGACAAGATTATGAAGAGACAGATGCACGCAAGGATGGGCACACATGCCCAAATGATCACAGCCTGTTTGTGTATGCATATGTATATGCCATAGTGTGACACATCTGACATTGGGGCAGCATAATGCGAACTAAATCCACACTTCTGCCAAGCCATAGTAGAGTTTTACAGGTACACGCCCTCTTTTAGAGAGGTCACAACAGCGTTGGCTATCCACTTCTCCCTCCCCACCACACCCGGCCAACTCACTTCAAAGTATTCAAGAGACAGTTGGAAGTCGTCTGGGCTAGGGTTGAGGTCAATATCGACGTGTGGTATGCTGTGGAAGGCGGTGACAAGGGCACTCGGCTCGTAGCCACTGCTCAGCGCCGCACACGACATGGCGGCTGTTTCCTATGAAGTTTCTTTAAATAGTAGAACGACAGCTGCTTGATTCCTAGCAGTGTATATTTATCGAGTATGCACGGGGTCCACTCCGCTGCAGACCGCATATACTGACTGTAGTACAGCCCTTCTTGATCGATCCTTTCTCTTTCAAAATTTAATGAATATCGAATACAGGCAATTGTGACGTCATGACATTCCTCACCGGTACCAGGAGCTATATGCAGCTAGCTATAGTTACAAGGTCAAGACGACAAGAAACATTGCTTTTTCATGTACAATCAAAGAATAAAACTCACTCAGGGTTTGGAATACATAAAAGTTTTATCAATGAAACACTTAAAAGTTGCATTTTTGGGAGCCTCATTTGTGTCCGCAGTACTGTCGATATAAGCACTAGTTATAGTCGTAGTAATAGAATTGATGGTAGTTGTGGAAGAATACCCGGATGGAGATGACAATAAAGAATATGCAAACTCCAAAGACAACGGCAGAAATGCCCCAACTGTGGGCCTGCTGGGAGGCCCTCACTGCTCCAGGATAATCCCCTCGGTTGTAGCGGCGGTTCACCTGAGGAGAGAGAGAGAGAGAGAGAGCAACTTCAAACAGAAATTCATTCACAGGTCATCACCATGGGAACAGAGAGAGAGAGAGAGAGAGAGAGAGCAACTTCAAACAGAAATTCATTCACAGGTCATCACCATGGGAACAGCCCCCCCCCCCCCCCCCCCCCCCCCCCCCAATCTCATGTTCCTGCAGTAGGGTCTCTGTAAAAGTTGGACTCTGGACTGGACTCATCATGAAAGCTACCACTGGTTGTCTCTGTCTGTCTTTGTTGCTTAGTACTTAGCACGAGTGGAGGCGTATTTTGTCCAAAATATAAGTGGAGCAACATCATACAAGGTTGACATGTTAAATCTTTATACCCAGATTCACTTTCAAATGAATGGGAGAGTTGAAATTGTGGTACAGTAGGAGCACGCGAGTTACCGAAGATAGCGAAGGAGCATGCAAATCCAATAAATATCACATGGCAATGAGTACATAACAGCACCCAGTGTCCGTTGTTTTGACAGAGCTGACATGGCGATACATTCTATAGACACACCAAACAGAACGATGCTTCAATTTACACGTAAGTATGCACCTCATCTAGATTCTGATGGGATTGGAGTTACATGCCCCTTCACCACCTTCGGTGCAAGGCCCACGCAACAGCCTGGGAACAAGGCTGATCCCCACACAAGAGCCTGGGAACCAGACTCATCCCCACACAAGAGTCTGGGAACGATGCTCACCCCCACACAAGAGTCTGGGAACGATGCTCACCCCCACACAAGAGCCGGGGAACGGCCACACAAGAGCCTGGGAACGAGGCTCATCCCCACACAAGAGCCTGGGAACGAGGCTCATCCCCACACACGAGCCTGGGAACGAGCCCACACAAGAGCCTGGGAACGAGGTTCATCCCCCACACAAGAGCCTGGGAACGAGGCTCATCCCCACACACGAGCCTGGGAACGAGGCTCATCCCCACACAAGAGCCTGGGAATGAGGCTCATCCCCACACAAGAGCCTGGAAACGAGGCTCATCCCCACACAAGAGCCTGGGAACGAGGATCATCCCCACACAAGAGCCTACCATGGGAACGAGGCTCATCCTCACACAAGAGCCTGGGAACGAGGATCGTCCCCACACAAGAGCCTGGGAACGAGGCTCATCCCCACACAAGAGCCTGGGAACGAGGATCATTCCCACACCACAAGAGCCTGGGAACGAGGCTCATCCCCACACAAGAGCCTGGGAACGAGGCTCATGCGCTCCTGGTCGAGGATTGACCGTCCAGTCTGGGACCTACCTCGATTGATTTCATGACTGCGATGATTCCAATGGGGAAGCAGCAGCAGATGAGAGCAAACAGAGCCAGGGCCAGGAAGTCTCTCGGGGGTTTGGGTCTCTCGTTCCCCTCGGCCACGCCCCCAGTGCCCCCACCATCGCAGATGTATACCATGTGCTTCCCAGAGGGCTGAGGGCATAGACACAGTTGGAATAGTGTGAGAGGTTTCTTACACATGAACTCACTTCCTTGCAAATATCAGACCACAGCCATTAGAACATAAAGTAATTTACAAGTACATGTACACGCACATGTGTACGTGTACACGCACAGGTGTACACGCACATGTGTACGTGTACAAGCACACCCACACCCACACACAGACAAAACACACACACACTCTGACACACATACAAGCGCATGTGCTCTTAGTACACCATTCACACCATTCCCTATTACAGCATGGAGCTACATGTACAACTACATGTACCACCTGGGAATTGAATTCTGCAGCTAAGGCAACGGCAGAATGAAATGCACAATAATGACCTCACATTACAGCAGGTTTGGACTCCTTTGCATCTTGCTCATCTTATGGACTTGCCAGTATCCGGTGATAATCAGACAGCTACCCATCCATTCCAGTACATGATGATCAACACCCTGCCGCTTACATCCTGGACGATGGTAGCAGGTACCATGAGTCCTCCCTCCACCTGAAGCTGGACAGGGTAGCCCATGCCTGGCATCGGGGTGTACTGCGGCAGCTGAGCTGCGTACTCTGGAGGGGGTCCCATGGGTTTGACGGCAGAAAGAGGAGGAGGGGGAGGAGGAGCGGGAGTGTAGAGGGGAGGAGGGGCAGTGGGTTGTTCGTCCCCACTCTCCCCCTCTTCTCCCAAGAGCTTCTGTTGCTCCTCTGTGGATGACACAATTAGAATCAGATCCATGGAGACACAGACTTAACATAGGTATGTCTGTCATGCCATGTTCATAATCTTCCTAATGCGTACCGGCAGTAACTGAAAGGCCAGTTGTAATTCATCAGTGATGTAACAGCTTGTTCACGGGACTAACAAGAGTCATGGTTACGAACTCCCATTTAGAATTGTTTTCCGTGGCATAACTGTATACTAAGCTTGTGCTAACATCTTGGTATACCATATTACATTGGCAGCATACGGAGTATCGTGCGTTTACTAGCCTTGTTTCCAGGCTCCGCCCAGCTTTTCGTCGCTTGCAGTACGGAAATGTGGTATCTCTCTTCACGTGAGCATGACGTAATCAAGAAATGGCAAAATTTTTCACAATGAAAAGTGAAGTTTCGCGTATTGTTCAACCAACTACAGGTTCAACGCTTGGTGTGTATGACAGTCACTAGCTAGATATGTGTGGTAAGTTACCTGTTCTGAGCGCCAGTGCACCCACGTTCAATCAACCCTATCTACCATCCTTTCTATCCTGATGTCAGTCACGTGAGGAAAGATACCAGGCTCTCTCCTGCGTTTTCGTACTGCAAGCGACGAAAAGCTGGGCGGGGCCTGGGAATGAGGCTATGTAGCCATAGTCTAGCTGCTGGGGGAGGATCTAGCAACTAGACTAACAGAGCAATGGCATTTCAACACATTGTTAGTACATTATTATGTTCGCAGAGATCACCATTGAAGTTACTATCTCCAGGTACAGCAACTGTTTTTCGTTTTTGTCCGTAAAGTTTTGTATTCTAAAAGTGATGACGTCAGCTACAATGGGTCTATACTAGTGTAACAAGCTAGCCCTTTGGTTTCTTCAGCACACAATCGCTTTCAGTATGCACGTGTAGAGGTCTAGAAACTTTGGACCACTTTACTTCACACAAAAGAATGGAATTTGGCTGAAGTCTTGTGTTCTTAAATCATAATAATTAGCGCAACTGCAGTCAGTCAAATCCAGCCCACTAACGTTGATCGCTGCTTGTACTTCCGTCTGTTTGGTTGCTGCGCCAGAGAGCAGTAAACGTAGGCAACTTCAGTCAGCAATCCATGCTTGAACTGAGCGAATTAATAGATCATACGTGACAGCTGCAATCTGATTGGATCTACCGGATTTCGAGTAGAGTTCAAGCAAAGTGACTCCTTTTCCACGTTCAGTTATGTGAGTCGATCCGTGCTGGGGAAAATTCAAGGGGCTAGCCTGCTAGACTAGGGTCTACACTAGTCTCATTCCCGTCGAACGTTCCAGTTGAAATGTAATGCCATCCCACTCACATCCTGGATGTACTCATCTCGAAGGGTGTCTGGGAACAAGACTAGGTCTATACCACTCTGTTCACAGGATGATGAAGGGAAAACATGGCCAGCCCAGGTGATAACTACCACCATTCAATAGAACTGGTATACTAACGTTGAAGGTACATAATTTTGAGTGTTCAAAATTAGATACAGGTGTCAGAAACAGAGTTCTTTTGTGGAGCTTTTGTAGTCAAAGTGGAACACCCAATAAAAGCTGTATACTCCACTCTCCTCTGGGCTACAGAGCCATTGCTTCAGCTCAACAAACGAAGCTAGCTATACTATAGGTTAGATGACCAAAGTGAAAAATAATAGCACAAGTTCAACAGTTCTAATCCCAGTTCACAGAATTGGCTACGCGTTATACACAAATGACAATGTTGACGCTTCGTCAATTCATGACAGTTTACCTCTGGAGCTCATAATCATAAGTACTACCTCACTTCTCGACACAGATTGTCAGATAGCTGTTCGCGTCGATGTCAGCTAACAAAATTTACTTAGCCAGTCTCGTTCCAGGTTCCAAGTTGGAATGGGAATTAGACTGGACTGGATTTTTGCATCTGTGGTCTGATTCCCAGAGCTCAGACATACTCAGACAAGTTCGGCCAGTCCCGTTCCAGATCCAAGTAATTCATTGGTACATGGTAATACCATAGCCAGACTAGTGTAGTAGTACCTGCATGTAGCAGTATCAATATTTTCTCCATCCAATTCCATAGCCTCGTATTGTCAACGGAAACCGAAGAACAAAACGGGGTAGGCCTCCATGGGAACGAGGCTACCAATTCCAGGCTCTCTCCTCAAAATATATCGGAGGAGTGAGGCCAATCCCTGTTCTAGCCTCATTCCCCACTTCATTCAGAGGAAATGTACGTTTCCCTCCTGCCTGGGTGCTTCCTTTACGCCAAGTTAAGGGGCTAATCTTGTCTCAATCAGTCACATATACCACCCATATATCCAACCCACACAAATTTGTCACAAGAATATCTATCAGTATGGAGGGGGTGTTTTTGTACAATCATAGTTAATTTGAGAATCCCAACCCAATCCAAGTACTCATGTATGGCTTCATGCTGCACACCACTGCAGTAGTGTATTAATTTAAACCATAGACTACTGTAGCTTAATTTTGGTCGGCAAGTTCAAGGGAATTACTTACATACCTCAGCAGCCATCCTTGCTGTTTTAATCCTGCTTGGAGTAAATAATTTTTGCAAGATCACAAGATTAATTCATGTGGTACAAAACAAAACTTGGATCAACTGACAATGAATTGATAAACATGATTGAAATGCCCTCTTAATTTAAACGCTTTAAGAGGACATTAATTTTTGTTACGTGTATGGATTCAGTTGGGGCAGCCCCAGTCTCATTCTCAATCCCAAGACATAGGCAGCCCAGTCACCATTGGCTGGGGGGCGGCCCAGTCATCATCAGTTGAGGTGGCAAATTCATCATCAGTTGGGGTGGCCCATTCATCATCTGTTGCAGCTGTGTATAAGTAAGGAACAAGACGCTAAGCCAAAGGATCACCACGAAGACCAGGAGGGTGATACCAAACCCAATGGAGAGACGGTTGAAGAACAGAGAGGATTGCGATGCATTTACTGAGTCCGTATAGCGCCCCCCTTGGTAGGAGGACCGCACCTGAGGACACAAAGATACACACACAGGTATAATTCATAATTATGTAGACTACGTACCTGGTCTATTCAACACACTGCAGATTTTTTTGTAGAAGCACTTTCAATTTCAAGCGACAACGTACATGTAGTTTGTGCAACTCGCTGGTAGAATCATACCTCAGGTCTTACTCTCACCTCAGAGGTATGTGTACCCAGCAGAGTATGATTCCATCCACCAGCTCGTACTTGCAGCTAGGCTCATTCCAAGGCTGCCAGCAAGGTGGTTAGATTACAGCAGCCCGTAGGACTAGGTGTGGCAGATGCAGCGGCTGCCACACCAATAATAATCTCAGGTTTGGCAACAAGTTGTTGAAAGCTTGCCCAAAATTTTCTTGGGGGGGGGGGGGGGGGGGGGACGACATGCCCCCAGACCCCCCTAGCTTGTTTGCAACCTTGTGTACCACGCTTCCACTGCGCATACATCGTTCAAATTTTCGCTGCCAGACAACTGAACATTGTTTCCTACAGACCTGAACAGGAAGGCAAATGCTCACAACTTCACCGTACCACCAGGTTTTCAGCACATAAGCATCAGTGCATGATGGCAATCAATATAGCCAGAATCTTCAAGGGCCTCATACATTGTAATATTATGCTAAAACTCACCTTAGTGGTTCTCAAATGACTGTTAATGGCAGTATAGCGCTCAGAAAATGTTCGTGTCAGACGACGGCAATCATAAAGATTTAGTCAGATTTTTCGTACTACAAGCTTTAATTCAATTACTTACGCAGAACACCTTTTTCCCCTATCAGGTGTATAATGATTCGGCTATGGAACTGTTCCACAAGGAATAGGTAGGACCTGCTTCTACCCCTTTCTACCCTTGACGTCACTCATGTGAGGAAATGTACCAGGCCCTCCCCGCTTTACTGTACTGCACGCGACGGAAAGCTGGGCGTTGGACTGGGAACGAGGCTAGGTCGTAGGCACAAGTTGTATTGAAACTATAACCACTTAACTGCAAGGGTGCATGTGAAGTGTTCTCACCAGGTCTACATCTAGAATGAAATTCAACTGAGTGCTACGCACAACACCAGTTCCCAGATGGTCACCCTACGTGCAGATGGTCACCCATCTGAATGCTGGGTAGTCCTGAGACCCACAAGGAATCATAACTTCATAGCTTACAAACAGGGCTATGAAATCAGAAGTCAAGCATCTGTACAGTGCTAGGATTAATAAGATAGGGCACCTCAATGGACTTGACAAGTGCAAACACAGAGAGGGGCCAGCAGCAACAGACGAGAGTGCAGATCGAGAGTGCCAGGTAGTCCCGGGGCATTGGCCCTCTTGCCCTCCCACCATCACGAATGTATACCATGTGCTTCTCAGAGGGCTAAGGATACAGAGAGAACAAAACAGTCACAGCAGAGCCACAGAATTGGTGAGGAACCATCTCAGTGCATCTAACTATTTGGTCACTCCTTTGTGCATATTTACAGTTCTGTTACTATGTCACTTGCAAATTTAGTTATGGAGATTAGAGATCCCTCATTGTTTGTTATGAGTATCCATGTGTTGTGTACACCTTTCATGTGGTGTGAAAACGTTATAATAATAATAATAAAAACCAACATCCCAGGAATTACTCTGGAATTACCCTGTTATGTGATCTTTAGAAAGGAAAACCTACTATTTGGTCAAAGGAGACATTCTTTCACCTGTGTGGGTTCCATGCACTAGCAAACCCTGGAGTATTGTGGGGCGAGCCTGAGCGAGTGCATATGCAGGCACTGCAGACACTCTAAGGAGGAGTTGGAGCATCACCATCATAGCACCACCGCAGACTAAGGAATATCATGCACAAGTACAAGTACACACACATGCACAATCCAAATTGTGGGTGCTGTTTCTTCCCTGTCCGTGCTGAAATCCAATTCCACCATTGAAAAATGCAGATTTCAACTCCCAACTGTCAGAGAAAATTATTGTCAGCTGAATTTGCTAGTCACTCAGGTTCACATCGATTAAGATCACATTACTGTACCACTTGACCTCATCGCTCAGAATGTATAGGTATACCGCGACATTCTACAGTAGTAGCACATGATTGTTGCTAGCAAACGCGTTTCTTTAAGGTTACAGGTACCCACGTATGACGTGCAATAACAGCAACTACACTCATGCAGCCGATGCCATTCTCAGTATGCCGCCTAGGGTCAGTGCTGGACTCAATCCTATTCAGACCCACCTACTGCTTGAAGGACGAACTTCCTACAAAGGCGTGTAGCAACCAGAACACTTTGGTCCCTCTCACATACTTGTATAAATTCTGAACACGTGATAAATCATTCCCGTTGTGTGCAAAACTGCACCTTCAGCTTCAGGATGCAGCTAGAAGACATGACAGAGCTATAAATGGACAAGTAATTTGCCAAGCATCTCCGGCTAGAGACCAAAGTACACTGGGAAAATGGCGGGTGAGGCGACGACTTGCCTCTCTAGTAGTGAGAAACAGACTACCTAAAGCATGTACTTCCTGCCGGACCAATATCCACGTCGGTAGAAAAAACCTAAGGCCATACCGATTTCATTTTATGTTGCTTGGGTCAGAAGATCTCCGTCAGTAGGTAGACTAGTAAATGATAAGTTGTGCGATTAGTCTCACCACAAAACGTATGACTACTTTCTGCCAAGAGTCATCTATTCCCATTTGCAGCTAGCAATCCTTGTGATCTTGGCATACAAATATATGTACATTAGCTACAGTACTCAGTCATAGGCAACCCAGGAACAGGTTAATTGTTGGGATTCAGTTTCATTTTCAGTGTTAGATAATATAGAGTCTGCTGTTTCCCAGATCACATGCAGATTAGATAGCACTTTCAGTTTAAGGTCCATTGGCCAGAAGAAAATCTGATTAGCATGTATGCATATGTCCTTATCCATGCACTTTTTGTCTCCTAGAGGTGGAAGTATAGGCATTTGAATCTCTGCTAATAACATGTATCTAGTGACAGAGCTAGTTTGGTAGACAGAGTATAGGTACCAGAAACACATGCGCATCTAGAACCAGCCCTGGCCCTAATATACCCTAAACCATCGCCCTACTTCCTGCTAGTCTCGCGGGCCAGCCTCTCGCCACACCCTGGCCCGCGAGACTAACTTCCTGCCGGACCAAGGTTTTTCTACCTCACTAGTGAGGAATGATGTGAAGCCGTTCTTCTATACAACGCTCATGCATATCATTTAGGCCTAACCAGAAACAGACAACGTACAGGGGCGGTTGAAATGTAACGCCATTCCACTCACATCCTGGACTATGGTAGCAGACACCATGCGTCCTCCCTCCATCTGAAGTTGGACAGGCACTTGAGCTGTGTATTTGGGAGGGGCATCCACAGCAGCCCCTGTCACTCCAAGCTGCTCATCTTCACTCTCTTCCCCTTCCAAGAGCTTCTTGCGTTCCTCTGACTTGGTGCCTGACATCATGCACACACGCGACGCTAGCTTCTCAACACAATTGCAAGTCAAGGCTCTTGTATCTGTGGTCAAACAGGTCCGAGCAGATCGTCCGTGTGCACTTTCGTGCAGCGGTTTTGTTTTGAAATGAGTCTCGTTCCAATTCCAGATCCCCATCCCATATTTGCGAGTTGGAACGAGACTGTCTAAGCTAGGGATGAGAGTGATCACGAGTGACCACTGGCGCCCCAAGGCCATGGCCCGGGCACCAGGGACACCACCGGCACCTTGGGTACCAGGCCAGGACACCACCGGCACCTTGGACACCAGGGACACTACCGGCACCTTGGGGCACGCGCCCTCTCGTAGAAAAAGAGGCTGGCTTGCGAGACTATGGGGACCCGGGTTCCCAAATTCCCGGGAATATGGGGACCCGGTCCCCACTTTCCTGGGAAAATGGGGACCCCGGGTCCCCATTTTCGGACCCGGGGTCCCCATATTCCCGGCAATATGGGGACCCGGGTCCCCACTTTCCTGGGAAAATGGGGACCCTGGGTCCCCATTTTCCCGGGAGTATGGGGACCCCCTCTATGACAGATGGTTAGCAGTGGGAAAATGGGGATCCAACATTATTAGGTTGGAATTCAGACCTATGCAAGGCCTAGTTAATCACTAACCATGCAGTTATTATAATACAGCAATCAATTTGTGTAAATTTGTCAATAGAAAAATGTGTTATAATATTATAGACGTAAATAATAGCTCGGCGTAGTAATTATCTTTGATGAGGATTTTCAATAACAAGCTCGCAGCATTGATTCCTTTCCAGATTGCTGGAATGGTCATAGTGAGAGAGATCTATAGCTAACTACTGAGTCAGAATTGAGCATAAAGCCCACTAACTATATAGCCTGCAAGACATTGAGGAGGCCAAGTGAGTCAGTGGCTATTATTAGCGGCTATAAGCGGTGTCAAACTTACTTTAAGTTCATGATCTGCCGACATAGAAGAGACCAGCAACCTTTGCACAGAAAAATTTGGCGCATTGTCTGACTTACGCATTACAGCTACATGTATCAGGGTATGTAGCAACCATCGCGAGTGAAGGTTATAGTCTCGGTACCAGACTATTCGCGCACGGCGGAATATTCCTAAGTGAAGGTTTTGACTGATATGATGATGACATTCCGTCCATGCTCTACATGGACTAATGCTTTCGCAGACATGCTTGCAGAGATACAAATAACAACCATCCTACACAGAGCTGTGAGTATTTGATGCAACATAAAACGAAAATGGTGAGTGAGTCCCCAATTTCTCAAAGGGGTCCCCATTTTACCAGGGAAAATGGGGACCCGGGGTCCCCAAAATTTTATGACACCGGCACCGCTTGGGTACCAGGGACACACTGGCACCAGGGATACCACCGGCACCTTGCACCAGAGGCACTATAGCTAATGGGGCACCACATGCTACTTAGTAAGGTAAGGCGGGGCTATTCCGACGGTGGGGTAATTCCGATAGTTGGCTGCCTTTGTTGCCAGACAAAGTTTAGTAAACTTCTTCTGTGGTACTGCAGGGTAGGTTGAGCGTCAGCCTACCCTGCGGTACCACAGAAGAATTACCAAACTTTGGCTGGTAACAAGCTAGGGCAGCCAACTATCGGAATTACCCCAGTCGGAACAGCCCCACCTTACCTTATAATTACTTTCACTTTCCAGATACTACTTACTCCTGCCATCCCCCCAGCCTCCTTGAAAATGTTTTGCCCCCCACCCCCCTTGGAGATTTCAAACCCAGGCCCCTAAATGGCACACTGTTGCGCACTATTCATGCAATCCCCCCCCCCCCCCCCCCCCCCCCCCCCCCCCCGTGATTATATTTTATGACCTGCAGCGGCAGTCCAGTAAGTCCAGTCACACACCTACCAGTCTAGCTCGGCTCAGGGCCGGATCCCTTTGAAATGTACAGTGGAGTGCTGCCATGTATACACTGTGTATAATACAAAGTACAAAGCACAAAAAGGTATGTATGCCCAGTTCAAAATCAAACACGCAGTGAAACATGTAACCCACATGTTAGTCACACACGCTGGTCAATCGTTAACTTGAATAACAACAGCTAGAGGGATGATCCAGGATAGTTGAGCCAGTGCTATGACCACCCAGATAACAATACCAACAACAATGGAGAGCTTGTTGAAGGTCAGCGCGGTGCGAGACGCGCTCATCGAGTCCTGGTAGAAACCATTTTGGTAGGAGGACCGAACCTGGGGAACAGAAACAGGAGCAATCACTAATTTGTAGCATGGAATGTAGCACTCCTCTCCGCATAATTGGGTCTATTGCATCGTCTTCACTGACATTACATTGTATGTAGTTTACTGCTCTAGCTTGGCTGTGATTGGTCATGACATTCGCATCATAGGACCAAGCAGACACAGAGTGGGCGATTATAGCCTCGTTCCCAGGCACTCTTGGTAATTACCAAGAGCGCCTGGGAACGAGGATAGGGCAATTAAGGTCTAGGAACAACACTACAAATACAGTAAGACCACACCATAGTAACTGTCTTTTCGTATTAATAACTAGCCTCATTCCCAGGCCTCCACACCCAGCTAAGTCGCTAGCTTGCACTACGAAAAGCGCTTTACGTACTGCAAGTGACAAAAGCTGGGAGTGGAGGCCTGGGAACGAGGCCAAATAATAACCCGTGCACTCATGCACAGCAGGGGTTAAGCAATGCCTTTCATGTCTGTGTGTTTGTGTCTGTTCTGTCAGCATGAAGCAGGTTAGCTAAGGCATTTACAGACATACTCAATGTAAAACAATGTACCTGATACACGTCTAGGCAGTTTGTTTGCCGTTATTTCAGCTGCTTCCTATTATCGGTCTCTTGGCTCCACCCATTTTGAAATTGCATGTGGCATTATCGACTGCACTAGTAAAAGCACTGCACTGAGGCGCAACACAAGGTGCGTGGGGTAAATATTCTATGAATACCCTCTAGTCTTTATTTAGCCTGCCACCCAGGTCAAAATTTGGGACTGGTATACTATGTCCGAGAAACGTAAGTGCACATGCACATTGACTATGCTGTACCATCTAACGCGTGGTGGACATCATCAAGCACATTATGTTGCAGACAAAAAAAATCATAGAAGAGCACCTCAAGGGACTTGATGAGTGCAAACACAGAGAGAGGCATGAAGCAGCAGAGGAGGGTGAAGACTGTGAGTGCGAGGTAGTCTGGGGGCATTCCCTCACTCAGCTGTCCTTGTTGCATAATCACCGGCTGTAGAGGGAAGGATGGGAGTGAGAGGCCATGCAGGTGGAAGGTGCAGGAATAATAATTTTGATTCTATGAATGCACAAATATGCATGCAGTATCCACTCATATCCAAGCTCTCATCTCTAACTTATCATGCAAGGGATAGCCAGAAGGGAGTATAGAGGCACATTCGGTTGTTCTCCCACACTAGGCTTGGGTGGATTATTCCAGAATAATTTTGGGAATAATAGGTAGTAGGGAGATTCCGGAATAATGCAGGAATAATAGGTGTGGAAATTGTTATAATTATATTCATTCAATCAATGTGCACGTGCACATTGCGCCACAGTCGCCACTTCGCATGCTACATAAATAATTTGCTAGTTCTAGTCCCGATATCGATGGCTGCCAGCAGTGGTACTAGTAGTTCAGTAGACCCAGTGTGGAGTCTGATTGGGATGACATTGACTCCTCCGACGTCGAAGTGAGGTCACTGTTGAGCGTCCTTCGCTGCCCGAATTGACAATAATTAGGTACTAGGTACTGTCCATTTCATACATAATTCTTACCTGTACGACAACAGTAGGTACTTGCTGGGAATAAGAGGGTGGGTGCCCATGCACAAGATGGGCTGCGAAAATTATAGAGTTTTGGTTCATCGTCAGCACAATATCTAAAAGCTTATGGAGTGTGTACCTTTCTCCCCCGCTTCTGCTTGCTTCTCTGAACTCATTACTCGCTTCTCCAAGTAGTAAGTGTGGTGGTGCAGATTTTGTTACGCCGTCACATGACAGGGGATTTCCCAAATATGCGATATAGCCAGCTTGCACGTGAGAAAATAGGAGGGGTACCCCCCAGAGCTTTGAGTTACTTGGCAATTTTTAGTTCTTTATAATTAGTCTTTCAGAATGACGGACAACAAACGTGAGTACTGTGAGCGACCAGCCCAGGACAGTGGCCAAGAGTTGTCCGGTTTCGCCGACTTATGTAACTACCCCAGCCTTGGCCCTGAGCTATGTCTCTTTCTCTATGCAGCCAAGTTGCAGAAGATGGACTTCGGGGGAGGTGGTGGGAGTCAGAAGAGGCGCCACCCGCCTCGCCTACCAGGCCTTCGAAAAACACCCTCCACCCCCGGACCTAGCATGGACTTCAAAACACCAACTCCCACACCGTATGTAAAGCCTTTGAACATATACCTTGGGTTGTTTGCAATTGGGTTTGTGTGTTAGTGAGCATATACAAATTATGGAGGCCTTGCATGTGGTGGTTACTAAAATCCGGAACGGGACGGAACGGAATGGAACGGTTCCGCCTACTAAAATACGGAACGCACGGAACGGAACATCAGGCACAGCGCAATGCATTATGCGCTCACGTTCATGCATGGTGAGGAAAAGATTAGGCACTAGCTACATTTACAATTTTAGAGAGCTTCCCAGATCCAGAGAGAGTGATCCATGAGCCTCCGCTAGTCTAACAAGCTAGCCCTTCGCTTTGAGTCCATGGGCGCGATCGCCAGTATGCGCGCGCGGAGAAGCCTCCGCAGAGACCCAAGGTTGGCCAAGTATACCTCTTCTTTTCTCAACAGAATATGACAAGCAAGTCTTACCATGATTTCAAGCGTCCTCTAAGTCTTTGCCTGCGCTGCGAAAATTATGCTAGCTTGGCTATCGTTCCGTTCCGTGCGTTCCGTATTTTAGTAGGCGGAACCGTTCCATTCCGTTCCGTTCCGTTCCGGATTTTAGTAACCACCTTGCATGTGACAGCATCATCATTCCAGAATATGCTGACCAATATATGTGGTCACTAGATTAGGAGTAGATGAAGGGACTGTAGCCTCAGAGAAAATATGTACATCTTAGTATGTATTGTGGTGGGAGAAGTGTTACTGAAGGAGGGGGGCATTATTTTACAGAATGGAATGGTTCTCATTGCAAGTGCTAGCGTTCGATTAAACACTGCAGGTTCTGTTTCCTTATTATACATGTACTCAACAGCTGGACACACAGCTTTCAGTGGTCAATTGCTTACCAGACACCAGACAGTTTCTAGCCTATGTGTCACTCAGAATGACCACACATTACGTTCACACATTCCTTTGTACTGCTTTTGGCCTGCATGGTAGCAAATAGGATAACTTCTCTTCTCTGGGAGCTCCGAGAAATTGCTGAAATAGGCAGGGGTGAGTGTAGAAGCTTGAATACAGACTGCTCTCGTAGCACAGTGTTGGTGATGTCAAGGGCGCATCGAGCCGCCGGAGGCGGCGAGAGGGCATGCAACGCTCATAGACGGCAAAATGCTGAGTGTTACTAAATATAGAATTCAAATTTGGACAGCACGAGATCCATAGATGCGCGCCCCTTATATAATTATGCGGTCACTTACTTCGATATGCAGTGCACAATATAATTTTTAAAAGCTGGTCTGACATAATGTCAGACCAACACCGGTATTGGTCGGACATGATCTGACACTAACAAATTTGCCGGCAGGAAGCTGGGCTTATGATCTTTCGGTGTGGGGTGGTAATCTGAGGGAATGTATGTAGGTACGTATGTATGTCTGTGAGGTGCTCATGTGTCTGAAATGTTCATTATTGTGGCCCCACAGCGAAGTCACTGTCACAATACCTGTGAAACCAGGACGGAGGTAGCACTACAAACGTTATTATGGGTTTTGGTATCGCCGATTCATGAATAATATTATACCTACACTAGGGACTGTGAATACATAATCAGAACTATGAATACGTAAAGTAGGCATGGGCTATGTTCACTGTGTGGCTTCCCACTACTTATTCAATTGACCGGCCAATAATATTATGTCAGCGCAGAACAATCAGTGGACGGCATATCAGCGCTTCGCCCGCCGACTGTTATAATGTGCTCTGAATATGGCTGGCATTCCGTCTACAGCGTTCGTCTTTGATGAGGACCGAGCTACCTAGCGTGAGCCCCCTTCGATGCTATCATCCCCTCCCTCCAACTTACGCAACAACAAATGTTGAGATGTTGTCGAGAGTGGCGAATGTTGGGTTTGCATCCGGCAATACTTTCTCCGAATCTGGCCTGCTACACTGGTAGGAGAGGTACCTGGACTAGAAGAAGTAATTGGGCTAGAGATTGCTTGGATGGCGTTTCTGTACCAAAATCGGTAGCACTCATCTTCTTTGCTGCCATCTAGATCTCTTGCTGCCAGTTCTCTCATTCCGTTGAACGTCCGTAACCACCCCGTGTGCACAATTTCACGTGCTTAGCCGGAAAAGTTATTTTTAGTAACACTCAGCACTATGCCGTCTATGCGTGCACTATAGGAAGTTGCATGCCCTATCGCCGCCACCGGCGGCTTGATGCACCCTTGGTGATGTGTATGTATGCTGGTTCCATTCCACAAAATCTAGGTGCTGTTTGTAGATTCCTTTGTTTTCTACTGATGCAAGTGTAGGAATACAAGGCCATAGCGTGACATAGTATGTATGTCCACAATATCTATATTAAGATTTTAACATGTGTGCGTGCATGACGGAAGTGGGATGTTCATGGGGCTGGACTACACTAGTGACACGCGACCTTCGTACTTCAATTTACTGAACCACGAACTCCACAAAGAATGTTCGAGAAGATTGGTCATTGGCTGGAACAGCTGGGGGAGCAGCAGTTGAAGCGGACGCAATCGGGCCCGGGGAGTGGCAGCCGCAATCAGGGAGCAGTTCAAGCGGAAGCAATTGGGGCAACAGCTGGAGCGGACGCAAGCAGCGAGCAGCAGCCGCAATCGGGGAGCAGCAGCTGAAGCGGACGCAAACGGGGAGTAGCAGTTGAAGTGGATCGTTGCAGTCGGAGAGCAGCAGCTGAAGGGGGGTATATTTTACTGTTCAAAAACAGTGCTAATTATCCTGTCTGGAAACAAAGTCCTGTAATACACGAATGTATTATCCTGTCCTGAAACAAATTCTTATACATGGATGTTACTTATCTTGTCATAAAACAAAGTCATTATTGCACCGGTGCTAATACACAAGGCGTGGTCACACCGTACTTAGAGCTGCAACCAGGCGGATGGATATAGGTGTGGCTTACCATGCGACTTTGTATACTGCACATGCGGTGCAGTAAAAGTCACATGGTCACGGTAACTAAGGTTACAAGTTCACCAGCAGTTTAGCAGCATGGTCACATGGGTTTTGGATGGTCATGGATTGTGACCCGTCCACAGTTCTTACAGGAGATTCTGGGGGCAACGAAGTGGTGCTCATGAACTCCTGGGTGATATAATCACCCTACTAAACACGAATGGGAAAATATTCACATCAGTAATCAACAGGAGGTTGCTTGACTGGGCTGAGTCCACTAACATGATAAACAACTCCCAATTTGGCTTCAGAGAAGGCCGCCGAACAATTGACGCTATCTACACCCTCACTTCAGTGATGCATCTCTACAAGAAGAAACACAAGCCTCTATGCCTGCTTCGTGGACTTCAGAAAAGCTTTTGACTCCATCAACCATGACAAACTCTGGCTCAAACGGACCAAGGCAGGCCTGAGTATGAAGTTGCTGTTGTTGCTGCAAGACATATACAGAAATGACACCTCAGTAGTTCGATCTGACTCGGGAATGTCTAAGCCATTCCCATGTGAAAAAGGTGTTAGGCAAGGCTGCAATTTAAGCCCACTTCTGTTCAGTCTGTATATTGTGTATCTCAGCCCAAACGGTCCTGACGGGGTGGACTTGGGCTGCTCAAAACTAACCAGTTTGCAGACGATTTGGTCATCCTGGCTCACTCTGCGGAAGACCTTCAGAGCACTCTTGACAAACTAGCAGAGTATTGCACCAAATGGAATCTGCAAATACACAAAAAGACCAAGGTCCTTATCTTCTCAGCCAAGAGAGTCAGCACAACTCAGAGTTTTGCAATCAACCAAGAACCATTGAGTTATGCCTCTTCCTACAAGTATCTAGGAATTCTTCTTAGCACAAATGGTTCTCTAAAACCTGCAGTGCTGACCTTAGCCAACCAAGCAAAGAAAGCAATCTTTGGTTTAATGAGAAAGTCAAAATCAATGCTCCACCCCAACCCGTCCATACGCCTCCACCTATTCGACTCTCTGGTTCACCCAATAATGGAGTATGCAAGCGAATTGTGGTTCCACTCGGAGAAAGATGGCTTGGATAAGATCGAAAGAGGCTTTTGCAAATATATTTTAGGAGTTCCAACCTCAGCATGCAACATTGCCTGCTATGGTGAGCTGGGCAGATACCCACTCAAGATTCGTAGAGAACTAAGTGCGGTGAAATACTGGCTCCGGCTCACAACCCAATGGGATACCCCCCGCCTCCTGATTGAAGCGTATTCCAGCTATGTATTGGAGAACATCAGCCCCTGGGCTCAATCAGTTAAATCTGTCATTGACAAAGCGGGATTCTCTTTTATTCGGCTTAACCCAATGTAAGTGGCTGAAGATGTGAATCATTTCCTGAAAGAGCTGGAACAAAGGCTTACTGACCAGTTTCTGCAACAATGGAAAGCAGACCTGTTAGGCTCATGGAAACTAAGATCATACAGGACCTCCAAATCTACCTTCGAACAAGAGCCCTACCTGCATCTTCCCCGGCACCTGAGAATTCCTCTAACCAAACTGAGAACTAGCTCACACCAACTTATGATAGAGATTGGCCGGTATCACAGACCTCCCATCCCAGTGGAAGATCGCCTTTGCCCAACATGTAATGTAATTGAAGATGAAGAACACTTCATGTTGGAATGCACCCAATACAACAGAGAAGCGCTGATCAACTGGTGCACTAACAGCCACAAACTGTTACAACATCTCCAAAACAGCGAAAGATTCCAGTTTATCCTTGGAACAAGAAACACCAAGCTGATAAACCTAACTGCCTCCTTTGTCCAAAAGAACATAAAGAAACGAACCACTAGCTAGTTAGCCAAGCAAGCAATAACAGTCATAGTCTTAACTCATGTTGACTAATGGGTCTCACGGCCCCCAAATTGTCATTTATAATGGTTACTATGTATAGCGGTATGCAAGCATTGGTGTTGATCGATACCGAACATGATTGTGCTGGTAATGTTTGCTTTCAGAAGCTAATTTTATGGATTGGATGGCATGCTAGCACAGCTGTTTTCTTCCAATTGCAGCCCACCCACACAACTGCCGACTATCCCAAGCATTGAAGTCAAACTAGAGGAGCTTACCATTGAAGATAAGGTATGCTGACCAACATGATTTCTGAGGTTACGTTTAGTATGTGGTGTGATGACTGGATGTGTCTTCATTCATCTCTCCTAATTTCTCCTCCTCCTCCTCCCCTCACTCCTCTTTATGCTTCCCTCCTCTCCCGTCCCTCCCTCTCTCTTTCTTTCTCTCCCTCCCTCCCATCCCTCCTCCACAGAAATACAAGTTTACAGCAGAAAATCTGGTGGACATGGGTCACCTAGGAAATGGAGCCTATGGCACTGTGTCCAAGATGGTCTTCCCTCCCACTAATACAACAATGGCTGTGAAGGTGTGTGTGTGTGTGTGTGTGCGCTGTAAGGAGGGGGGCTAATGTGAGCACTTTCAGAGAGGAAATATTTGTGAAGGGCTGCATATATATCACAAACATCCTGCAATTATACCTGCAGTTTCCCCGATATCAGCTGGGAAAGCCCTTTCCTGGTAAATGAGCCACATGACTGTGAACCCTAGCCTCTGTGTGAACCCTAACTTTGAGCATTCTATGATTGCGTAACCATGACGAGGGGAGGGGTATGAAGGAGGGGGTTTGTAGGCATGATGTGGACTGATGCAGCACATAAACCCTCTTCACAGAAAATTCCGGTCCGTGAGCTGAGAGCGAGTGACAAGACCGACATTGTTGAGTTGGCAGTTGTGATGCAGACCGGCAAGTGCCCATTCATTGTGGAGTTCTTTGGCTGCCTCATCAGAGACGTGAGTGTGTGTATGTGTGGATGGGGGAGTGAGATGTGAGCTGGATAGCAACAAGTGGAGTACTTCATATGTGCTGGTGGGACCTAAGCCACTGGAGGCAGTGAAAGAGTTTGTAACTTCAGTTTCATTTTGAGGTTCATTTGTGTTGAAAAACTGCTCCTGCATGTTGTTAAAACACATCCAAAGCTTAGTCTCATTCCCAAGTCACATGGCTTGGGAAGTGGGAACGAGGCTACCAAAGCTGTGACTTAGCCTGAAGTAGTATGATCCTGAACTCACTGGCACAAGCTACACGATTAGATCGCAGAATCAAGCTGTTGGATGGCATGCTACCCATTAGTCAGTACCGGTAAATGTTCTCAATATCTGACACTGATCTCAAAGCTCCCGAACACTCCGCGGTTTGGTGACATAAGTTGTAATGACCTGTTGGAATTTTCCAAATATGGAAAGCTATAACTATGCGAAGCATTTGGTGTGTCTCTACGTATATGTGCAGCAAGTTGCATGCTCCTTCAAAGGCCTTCACTGGTTCGTGTGTGCAGCGAGTGGTGCATGCTTCTCTGGAAATGTACAGGGCTTCTGAAGTCAAATGTCTTTCTTTTCTCCTCCACCTCCAGGGTGATGTATGGATTTGTATGGAGTTGTTAGACTCCAGCATGGACAAATTATCGGAGAGGGTGTACCACCAGCTACATTCAACCATCCCTGAAAAGATACTAGGAAAGATGTCTGTTGCAGTACGTTATCCAGTCTCATCATTAGTTTACTGAGATGTCCAAGCCAGGTATACTAATTCATTAATGAAATACACAATGTACTTCATTCTCCCAGGTGATCAAAGCTCTCAGCTATTTGAAGAAAGAGCTCATGATCATCCACAGAGGTACACACAATCAGGAACTTATGAGCGCTGCAAAGTGGAACATCCAACTAGATTTACGTTTTAGGTTTCATGTGTAACAGCTTCCTATGTCTTTATGTAGCCTCATTCCCAGGCCGTTCCCACCGCCAGTATTTCATCACTTCCAGTATGAAATAAGGAGGGGGAAGGCCTGGGAGATCTGGTCACGTGCGATGACGTCAGGTAGACAGATGGTAGACACATGGACGTCAAGATTCTTCGTTGGGCACTGCCCTCCATGTGTCTACTTGATGGCATCGTACGTGACCAGATCTCTCAGGCTTTCCCCGCCGTATTTCATACTGGAAGCGATGAAATACTGGTGGTGGGAACGGCCTGAGAACGAGGCTAGTCTTTTGCAGTAAGAGTTACAAAGAAGCCCTCACATCAAGTGTTGGTTCAGGAGTCCTCAAATCACTGCAAAGTTTTGTTTAAATCCAAACAAGGTGTAGCTATTCAACATGACTGTGGTTATAACTGCCATGCTCAAAATGCCAACAGTGCAAAATTAGAGTAATCAGTTGACCTGCCGAAGATTGTATAGTCAGCATTATTGGATACACAAGGAGAAAATCTTGTTGTGTTTATGTTAGCCATCCCCCCCCCCCCCCCCCCCCCCCCCCCCCCCAGATATCAAGCCTTCCAACATTCTCATGAGTAAGGATGGTGAGTTCAAGCTGTGTGACTTTGGCATCTCTGGACGCCTCGTGGACTCCATTGCCAAGACCATGGAGGTTGGATGCAGACCATACATGGCAGTAAGTAAAACATTTCATCTGCTCATCTTATGGTAAACCAAATATGGAGTTTCTTCCTCTCTTCTATACTCTCCCTCTCTTCCTACTGCTCTCCCTCCCTCCATCCTCATCCTTCCACCATCTTCCGCCCCTCTCTCCTGTCTCCCTCCTCTCTTCCTCCCTCCTCTCTCTTCCTCCCTCCTCCCCTCTCCCTCCTCTCCCTCTTCCTCCCCCCCTCCTTCCTCCATCCTCATCCTCATCCTCCTCCCCTCCCTCTTCCTCCCTCCTTCCTCCCCTCTCCCTCCTCCCTCCTTCCTCCTTCCTCCGGTCTCCCTCCTCCACCTTCCTTTCTCCTCCCTCTCCCCTCATAGCCAGAGAGGATTGACCCTAAAAAAGCAGAGCATGGCTACACTATCCAGTCAGATGTTTGGAGCTTTGGAATCACTCTGGTGAGAATCCCCCCTTCTACATCACAGCTGACCAGAGGAATAATTGTATAGAGCCAGGTCGCATGCACTCCCTAGGAATGACATTTACATTGTGTGTACTTTGACCCTATTCCTCTCCCCCAGCTTGAGCTAACACTGGGAACCTTTCCCTATGGAAAGTGGTCCACGATATTCGAGCAGTTGAATGCGGTTGTGAATGGGCCTCCTCCTAAACTGCCAGATGACGGTAGACATTCCCAAGAACTGCGAGAGTTTGCAGGGGCATGGTACGTGGTAGGATCATAGTGCATGATGTTCTCACTCTGGGTACAAGTTGGGCTATTCATTTTGCTGTGCTACATCAAGAGCACATAATTTGTTCCCGTTCTTATGGATGTTGTCCATAAGAACTTGAGTTTCATTCCTTGGAGTTGGGACGACCTGAAAAATGTTGGATTTTGTTTCCATTCCATCCTGGAGTTGGGATGGCCTGGGAATGAGAGTAGTAGGGCTAGTGACTTGTTCAGTGGTTGTTTCTCCATCCAGTTTGATGAAGGATCACAGAAAGAGGCCCAACTACCAACAGCTACAGGTAAATCTGGAGTGGTCGTGTTGCTGCTGTTCCAGATCTTCTCTGATGCATACACACATTCTCTCTCACACACAAATATGCATACACACACAAACACACATTATCACACACACTCTCTCTCACACACACAAACACACATTATCACACACACTCTCTCACACATATCAGGAGTACACATTCTTCACCAAGTATGACCAGGCGAGTGTGGACGTGGCTGCCTGGTATCAATCTGTCAGAAAAGCATGAGAGAAACTGAATTGTTGCATGTGTTGTAATGCATTAGACTATTTTTTGAGCTTTTGCATTACAAACTATTAACTGCTTTACATAATAATTATTGTCACATGATCCATTATTGGAATAAGATACATGCACCAGTTGGTTATAGTCTGTTTGGGAAATTAATTATGAAATTGCTCAGTCCAGCCATTGCTCTTTTATGATTGTAGTTGTGTCCCATATTCATGCAGTCACCATAATCTGCAATCTGTGCATGCATACCAGTTACAAGGCTAGCTACTGTTATAGGTACCATTAATTTTCCACAATAAGTAACTCTTGACCAACCAATGACTGCAAAAGCCACGTCATGAGCTGCCATAAGCCCATAAGATAATAGGTGTTAGCTTCTTACAATCATGTAAATGCAACCTGCATTGTATTATCAATCCCAATGCTGTCTACTATAGTGTCTAGTACTAGTAGTGTAATAACCAAAGTCAAATAATTATTATTGTCTAGCTGCTATAGACGACCCTCCCCCAGAACCCAGAACTAGCTGTGGCAGATTATTAGTGGCAGTGCAAGCTGATTGGTCAGTTCAATTCTCAAATCCAATTCCGCTTATACTTTCTTCTGTTTTCCAGGGAGGAGACAATCGAGATCAAGGGTCTATAATTATGTTACATATCATCAGACTACCCTGGCCCATACCCCGCCCCCTCCCCCTGGCCCTATATATATGACCACGAGCCTATCATTATTATCTCATTACCTACTATATATATACTGCAAACAGTTAACCTTTTAGGGCCCATAGCGCCAAAAGGCGCATAATTAGCGTCCTTTCACACTATGGCTTCTCACTTCGCGAGGACGGACAGCCTTCGACTAGCACTGCTCCTGGTGTCTTGTCAGTAGTCCCCCTCTGTATAACTACAGAATTAAGGGCGCCAAGCGTCTGGGCTGGCAGCTGTTACAGGCAGAAACAAGGCAGCCATTGTAAGTTGATCAAACGGTAAGCTAAAAAGCCTTATCTCGCCGTCAGTATACGCTTACTTGCAATAACGCTCCTGATTTGACTTACTGTTGGTCTGCCCTCTCCAGCAATAAAGTAAGTAGCGATGGCCCTCCGCGTACGGCAAGACAACAGCCGAGTTTTAGCAGCTGGTCGAACGGCGCGATAACCAGATAGCTAGCTCAGTTATCGGCTCCACCCAGTGCCTCCGCCCCTTCCTGCCTTGGTCAACGGTGAGTGTAATCATTGCTGTTAACAGCCAGGGGCACCCTCCCGAGTTTTGTTGGACGCTGCATGCGCGCCCTGGGCAATGCTCAACGCTGCATGCAGATGCCATTTTATGCTGTGGGGGAGATTTCAATATATTTTGGACCCTAAAGAGAAAGAATTAAGCAGAAGGTATTAACGCCTAATTCCCTATTATAAATAAAATTAATGATTTCTTATGGGCTTATATGGGTACATATCCTCCGGGCTCATTAATTTGGCTGCTATATATAATACAGGATGTAATGGCCCTAATGGGCTAACACTGTCACTGATCATGAGGAGTCACTCCATGGATTATTGAGGTACGTCCCATTGTTCAAATAATTATTATTATAAGTCTGTGACATAAAAAAGTATAAACAAGTGGTGAAAAGTGTACAACACTCCCTCAGAAAAAGTAGTCCCACACACTGGTGGCCAAAATAAATACAATCATACAAAATGTCTGTTATATCAGTATCGTACACATCACACGCACACACACAAACGAACTTCAAAATTTTATAAATAGATCACCTATAATTTCAAAACGGTATATAAAACAGCACAGAAAGGTCAAAGGTCAACAGGCCAGTATGTCATGAGAGGGAAGTGCAGCTGTCTTTCCTGGCGTTGGTCGTTCCGCCAAGCAGAAGTCATGTTGGGGGTGAAGGATGGGTCCAGGTAGACGGGAGTCACCTCAAGTCTGTGTGTGGCAGGGGAAACACTGTCAGTGGAGTTACAGTTTGTTCCCTTTCCTTCTCCAAATAAGGGCACAGGGTGGGTTTCATGTTACACAGACAGCTGAAGCTAGAATGATATAGCCTCGTACCAAGGCCCTCATGCGGAACGCAGAAGAGGGCCTGGTGACACATGGCAAAATTCCCATATGTGCACAGTCAGCATAATTGCGTAATCGATTACATTCCTTACTTGGATGCATTCGAAATCACGCGGAAGGTAGCTGTTGGCGATGGCTAAGTAGCTAGTCCTTGCCAAGGAGCGACCAGAGGTGAGTCTTAAAGGCTAGAACAGCGGTTTTATCAAACGGCTACACTTTTCACGGGGTGAAGAATGTAATTACTACGCAGTAATTGGCAATGGACGAACGTGATTCGCCTACATGAAATCAAGACTGCTGAGCTCAGCACATACGGGAATTTTGCCAAGTGTCACCAGGCCCTCTTCCGCGTTCCGTGTGAGGGCCTGGGTACAAGGCTAAGAATGATGTACCCCTAATATAATCCATACCTGATAACATTCTCTACCAGTACATCTGAGTCCCCATCCACCATCACTGTCAGTGGCTTGTCCCGTGTCTCCACTACAAGATCATACACATGGTACTGGCTCTCTGACGATACATGGTACTGAAAAGAGATAAAATAATATCATGAAGTGTAACCAGCTTGGAGCTCAGTCTGTTCCACTAACAACTAGCTACAGATCTGGCAGTGATACATGACATTGTACCTTTGTTGATTGGAATCGTCCCTTTTCTCCCTGGGCCTTGATTATCGCTAGCTCAAAGCATTCCATTTCTGCAGGTTGAAGGCAAAGTAGCATCATAACAGCACTAATACAGCTGACGAAGCTGACAACACAGACGCATTCCTGCATTCTACTCGAGTTACACGGAAAAAGTCGCATGGAAATCATGTGCTGATACACGTCTATCACATGACTCTCACCTGGGTTGGGCACCCCAGAGTCTCCTGCCCTGGGGACATTGGATGCTCTGACGGACCACACATCCTTCATCTGCATCATGTCTGAACGGATGAAGCTGTTGTCCAAGGAGAGCTTGCAGAGGAGAGGGGAGGGATGGTGAGGAGGAGAGGAGAGAGAGGAGAAGGGAGATAGGAGGGAATAATTGGTTGCTACAAAATAATTCCACATGAACTACAATTTGGGCATCTACCTCTGTCATGGTGACATTGGCCTCAAAAGTCTTCACCTGACGATTTCCTGAAGGGAGCAGATTGATTGACATGTACATCTGAGCAACAGAGACCAAGCAACTGCTGCAGCACTAACACACACACACACACCAGTCTTCTTAGGCCATTTCAACCTCCATGCTTGGACTGCTTGCAACATGACAAAAACCATACTGCAAGCATTCAGAGACTGGAAGCAGGAGTGGTCTGGGAATGAGGCAGGATTGGCCTGATCCATGCCTACCCTTCTTTCCTGACAGTCTCTGCACATCCATCCTGTGCAGCATGAACATCTCTCGGTGCTCAATCTTGTGCGACCGCTCTCCCTTCAGAGACATCTGGAGGCACACGAAGCAGGGATAGGAGGGAAGTGATGATTTTACCTTGAAGGTTACAACATTTGTGTATGCCCTTATAAAAGTCCTATTATGATCAGTGTACCTTGAGTTTGAACATCTTGACACGGATGTAGTAGCTTGCATCACGACAATAGCTCGTCACTGTGTCAATCAGAATCTGAAGATCAAGAGGTGGTGGTGATTCCAAATCACAGGCTTCCACTGGGCAAGCCTTGCACACAATAGAACTATGGTGGAACCCTCTTGAAAGTCACACTCCAATCATATAACCAGGATGCTTCAAACTTCGTATGAACCAGGAGAGCTACCTGGACAAACTGCTACCCAATCGGGACACATTTGTGGTCCCCAGGTAGCTGCTGTACCAGAGGGTTCCACACAGTGGGATATAGCTCAGCCTTACTTTTGATGGTATGAGCATTGGTTTTGTTGTTTGCGGCGCAGTGGTGTCGTTCTCTAGAGGCGAGGAGGGCGAGGAGGGCCTCTGGTCCTGCGACCCAGAGGAGGTGTCCTGTTGGGAAAGAGGGAGGGAGACATTTGATAGCAAAGGAGGTTGGCTGAAGAATGAGTGGAGAGAGTTGGCACTCCATCATAACACTCCATTACCGATTCTTTCTTCTGACGGCCATAACTCCTTCCTACTACCCTCCATGAACTTGATTTATGGCTCGAAAGACAGCTCTCTCCAAGAGCTTTACAATGAGCTATAGAAAGTCTGTTAAGTTACCCCCTATAAGGAGTTAGTGGTAAGGAAGCTGACCACACTGCTTTCACAGGAATCCTGATAAGTGACCACCACTTATCATGTAGCCTGTGATTTTTTTATTATGTCATCGAGGGGCAACCGCACTCCTGGTAGGCGAGGTTAAACGGTAGCACAAGCTAAGTGTGACAGTTCGTTCCAATTACCACACATCACTTGAGTACCATGATAGCTATAGTCTATATAGGGAAGATCAGAAATTATTTAGAGTGCTCTCAAGTACCGAATAAAACCATTCATAGCCGCATTGCAACCCTGGTTGGCGACTTGCCGTAGCGCAAGCTAAATATTGCAATTCGTTCCAATTAACGCACATGCCACGTGGCAACCAGTCGATCGCGAGCAATGGCGACCAAAAGGAAGACAAGACATTATTACAGCACTCACAACTTAGTCAGCACGGCAAGTTTCGGCATGTAAGCGTCAGTGAACGCGACAGCGATCACGGCCGTGTGGTCAGAATGTTCGTGTGCCTGTCCTAAGAACAGTACTGCCACCGGAAGTCGATGGAACGCTCGAGCAATGGCGGCCAACAGCGAGACAAAAGCGCTCATATCTCCACCACCAAGGTGAGTTTCAGCACCAAAATTGTACGGTGAAGACAGTGCATGATAGCGATCACGACGGTGTAGTCAGATCCTTTGCAGGCCATTCGTAAGTAGTCAAACGTTAATTATTTAGTTTAGGTTAGATTATTTACGAGGGGCAACCGCACTCCTGGTAGGCGAGGTTAAACGGTAGCACAAGCTAAGTGTGACAGTTCGTTCCAGTTATCACACATCACTTGAGTACTATGATAGCTATAGTCTGTATGGGAAGATGAGAAATTATTTAGAGTGCTCTCAAGTACCGAATAAAACCATTCATAATCGCGTTGCAACCCTTGTCGCGACTCGCCGTAGCGCACGCAAGCAATTCGTTCCAATTAACGCACATGCCACGTGGCAACCAGTCGATCGCGAGCAATGGCGACCAAAAGGAAGACAAGACATTATTACAGCACTCACAACTTAGCCAGCACGGTGAGTTTCGGTATGTAAGCGTCGGTGAACGACAGCGATCACGGCCGTGCGGTCAGAATCTTCGTGTGCTTTCCTAAGAACGGTACTGCCACCGGAAGTCGGAGAGAGCGCTCGTCCACGGCGAAACAAAAGCGCTCATATCTCCACCACCAAGGTGAGTTTCAGCACCAAAATTGTACGGTTGGGACAGTGCATGATAGCGATCATAAAGGTGTAGTCAGAATCTTCGTACGCCATTCCTATCACTCGAACGAATTATTTACATTATATTATATTACATTACGTGGCACAATTTTCTCTATACCAGGAGTGTAACGAGGGGCAACCGCACTCCTGGTAGCCGTTGAAACGCCGGCTGCGACTCGCCGTAGCGCTAGCGCTGGCTAAGTTAGTTCCAATTAACGCACATGCCACGTGGCAACCACGCCCAGTCGATCGCGAGCAATGGCAGCCAAAAGGAAGACAGACATTATTACAGCACTCACAACTTAGCCAGCACGGTGAGTTTTGGCATGTAAGCGTCAGTGAACAACAGCGATCACGGCCGTGTGGTCAGAATCTTCGTGGGCCTTTCCTAAGAACGGTACTGCCACCGGAAGTCGGAGAGAGCGCTCGAGCAATGGCGGCCACGGCGAGACAAAACCGCTTGTATCTCCAGCACCAAGGTGAGTTTCAGCACCAAAATTGTACGGTGAGGACAGTGCATGATAGCGATCACGACGGTGTAGTCAGAATCTTTGCAGGCCATTCGCAAGTAGTCAAACATTAATTATTTAGATTACATTACGAGGCACAATTTTCCCTTACCAGGTGTGTAATAGAGGCTTAGCTAGATTGTTTCTGAGAGTATCCATGGATGGTATGGTCATTATCTACCCTCTCTCAGAAACAATCTTGTAGAGCAAAGCCTCTAGATGACATAATAACAAGTGAGTCTTTAAAAGACTTGATGTGTCTCGGCACGACTTGGTATCAGCTAGAATCATGCAGAGGACATGGCAGCTTTATTATGACTGCAAAACCTGTTAGCTACGAGACTTTCAGCTCAAGTGAGTGTCAATATCCTTGGAGGTTCTGTGTGAGCAAGGGGTGGGTCGGAATGTTCACCCAAAGGGTGAAAGCAGTATGGTCGTGTCTGGGCTTGATGTAAGTTAGTCAACACCTCGGCCAATTCTTTCAGCACTTATCTATAGGCCTATAGCTAGCTAGCTAGAGCTGAGTGAGCTTTAGTATGCACTTGGGATGGCTGAGTGCAGCACACTGGATGGGCCAGTGAGTATTCATTGTCCTGAATTAAGTATTAGAGCGACGTAGCAGCAGTCTTGGTAAAAGGATTCATGAGCAGCCATTCAAACCCATAATCAATTTTGAAGCTCTATTTGCAGGCTATAAATACGTTTGACACCCTATTAAGGCATGCATGCAGCACTTGCGCGGGCGCATTGCGAAAAGCGACGTACCACGTAAGTACCTACGCATCCAGCACTGTGTCTCGGCACCGAAGAGACAAAAAAATCACAGGCTACATGATAAGTGATGGCACTTATCAGGATTCTTGTGAAAGCAGTGTGGTCAGCTTCCTTACCACTAACTCCTTATAGGGGGTAACTTAACAGACTTTCTATAGCTCATTGTAAAGCTCTTGGAGAGAGCTGTCTTTTGAGCCATAAATCAAGTTCATGGAGGGTAGTAGGAAGGAGTTACGGCCGTCAGAAGAAAATGGCAAATGGCACCATGAAAATGGTAAAATCCTCCCTTAATGAAGTCTGTCTTTCTCAGAGAATGTTAATTATGTAGATGATGTATGTACACGTACACTGAAGCGTCCCTTGTTGTCCCATCAACTTACACTAGGCAGCAGGCGTAGAGTGTGGTGTACTGTCAACATCACGTTCCTCTCGTACCAGCTGTCCATGTGTGCCAGAAACCGCCCAATGTGGACGTCGTTACCGCTGGTGTCCACCTGCTCGGCCATGGGCTCTGGGAGGTCAGCCCCAGCCTGCTGGGATGCCAGAGAGAGCTCGGGGAGCTGCCAGTGGGCCATTGATGCTCGAGAGAGAGGAATGTGGTAGAATCGAACCTCCAGTCCACTCAGTAGGTTTGGCTCCTCCAGTTGTAGATGAGCGTATGCCTTGGCCATGTGGCAGACAAGGAGATCGCTACCAGCGAGAATAACTTTCAAGACCTTCAGGTTGGGGTTATGGACGGGTGAAACAATACCTGTGGATGTCTTCCGAACCTTCTTCTGCCGAAGAGAGAGATTTGCGGAGGGGTTTGGTCTCATTTTCACTCTCATACTTCCAGCATTGGGGCCCATATTGCCTGTATGTCTCCGCATCATGGATGTACCACTCCCTTGGCTGAACTGCAAGGAATGTATCGAAGGAGTGGAGTTGTCAGGTATCGCTACAAGACCCGAAGCTGTTGCTCTTCGTATTAAACTTCTATTTATCCTCTCTCTCGCCTGAGCCTGTTCCTGGCTATCCGTGTGTGATCTATGTCTGCTGTCGTCATCCACTTTGTCACCACTTGCTTTACTTGCATCGTTGAAACCTTGGCCAGGTCCTGCGAGAAAGACAGAATCATCAACGGATGACAAATGTCCTCCATTTTGGTGAGGAGTATGGGATGACTCAGAGCACTGTCTTCCACCTCCCACTGTTAGATCACTTGAAGTGGAATCTCTTTGTGCACTCGGTTGACTTCTCTCCCCGTCCAAGGTGGTGGCTGTGCTCTCAGCATCTGTACCCAAAGGTCTTGGGCTGGGAGTCCTCATTAGAGCTGGATCATGTGGGGTCACATGGCTGTCATGTGACATCCCTTCCTCCACCTCTCCACTGAAAACATGCCCATTAGGAATCAAGGAGGGTGTCACCATGGTTGTGTCCGTGGCGACTGGCCGCTCCATACTGTTACTACCTGTACTGTCCATACTGGTCCGACTAGAGTTAGAAAACGTTCTCTGGGAGCCTCCATTCTGAATTTCGATCACTTTGTCCTGTTCTTTCACTGGTGAAGGTAGTGTGGATTCTGTTCCCCTCATTCGTGGAGAATTATTCCTCTGAGACTTCACAAGGATTTCTCTGAATTTAACCAGCACGGTCGGGTACTGGCAGTTGTCAAGGGCGTGTGCGGGGATGTAGGGATGTGGGAGATTGAAGGAGACCAAGTTCTCCTCCCTGGTATGGAAGTCTCCATCACAGCTAACAGCACTGTCTCGCTGCTCCTCTGACTCTGAAGGAAGTAGACAGATGACAGGATCAGTTCTAGCAGGTCACTAGGACACTTAGATTGCCAAACCCACTATTCAACCAACATGAAATGCAAATATGGGACCAGATTTACGAAAAGGGACTAATCTCCCATTTTGAAATGCACGTGCTTCAAAAATGTATTTCCATAACGGTAGGCATGAAGCATGGGCGGTTTCTAGAGGAGGTGCTACAGTTGGGGTCAAAATAAAGGTTACGTTCCGTAATCGTAGAACGATCATGCAACGATTGTTCTACGGTGCGAAAACGGTTCAGAAAACGGTGTTAAATTATTATTACGTCAGCGTTTATCGCATCGTTTTTACGGTACGCAAGCGTGATAAAACATTTAACATTCTACCTGGGTTATGTTTTAGACCCTGGATCTCTCTCCCTGGTGGTCTTTGTTCGGCGTCTGCAGCTTTCGCAGAACCGGAGATACAGCGGCAACGCGATCGATCGCTGCCGAAACCCTGCCCACCAAGGCGAAAGTTGTTGGAACTTGCATATCCTTCGAAAGGTCTGGCTGATTTGCCTTATTGGAAGGCATTGACTATACTATACGCTGGCGTTTGCCCCTTGTCTGTAGCTTACTTGTAACTGGAGATAAAGGTCGACAAGCCTTGCCGCTTACTCGCAACGGCGATAATTGCTGAGTCAGCAACCGTAGTACGACAGATTGCGCAATAACGGAACTGACCGTAGAACGATCGTAGAACTATCGTTGTACGATCACGGAACGTAAACTTTATTTTGACCGCTACTGTACATACAGCAGCAGTGACACGTAAAGCCTATTTGAAGGAGTCTAATAGAGGTTAATGTAGAAGGTGGAGTGTGGAGGAAACCCAATATGCAAGCAGTGTCATCTTAGCACTCGCGCCGGTGGGAAAACAGCCACGGGGCGTGCACAGCAGGACAATAACTGCAGTACAGTGGCTATGGGGCATGTGCAGCAGGACAATAGCTTTAGTAAGACTGCCTTGATAAAGCGCCCGCGTGCAAGAAGTGCCACCAGTGTCAAGTGACAGCTCACAGCACTGAGAAGTCACCCACCCCCCACACCTTCTTTTGTCATCAGCATCATTGGCGGTGGAGGCGGTGCCCTATGGGCTATCCTTTCACAGCCAATCCTCTGACTCCAGCGGGCCAGACAGTGAGCCTTGGAAGGGTGTTCCGGGTGCTGCCTCCGTGGGCCCCTTTGGACGTGACCAAAACACGGAACAGACTGGAAAACGGACCAGAAAACGGACTGGGTTTCCTTGCGCTAGACACGGCGTCTATTCGATCATACAGTAAAACTACAGTTTAGCTTAGTACTGCCGGTGGGCCGTCTGTATTCGGTGGACTGGACTCGGGACTGGACTCGGGACTGGACTGTGGGACTGGACTCACAGAAAGTTGCGCTCGTCATTTCTGAAGGCCAGAAAACAGGAAATTGCGGAACGGCACTATATAGCTGCCACCGTAGATAATAGCTTACCAAGTACGCGAGGTGTACCAACACAGCTGTCACCATGTAGACAGCCTGCCGTGGTCCTACCATGCAAAACCGGTTAACCAGCTCGACTTCGTTTCGGTGCGAATTCGTCCATGATCTGACGACGACTTCGAGGAACACATGGCGGTCATTGCTAGCAAACTCTCGTATACCAAGTGTTACAACCATTTTGCAGCTTCTTGAACTGTTTCTATGCATGCTCCTGCCAAGTTTGGCTGGCGCTTCCGTTCCTGCTTTCCGCCTGTGCTGTAGGCCTATAATTATTCATTGTTCTTGTCCCCAGACCATTTCAGTCTGGGAACGAGCCGATTCAGTGCATCGTTGGCGCACGCGCTCTGGCAGAAAGGGCTGATGGAACGGCTGATATCGAGTCATGGTCGGCTACCCCGAATGCCATTCATGTCATGTAAGTATTTTAGTAGCGTTTGATGCTTCAAAATGATGAGCGCAACTTTCTGTGAGTCCAGTCCCACAGTCCAGTCCCGAGTCCAGTCCCGAGTCCAGTCCACCGAATACAGACGGCCCTGCCGGTGTGCAGTCCAGCAGACGATCACCAGTGCCACAGGTCCACGCTGCCATGGAAGAGCAATGACCAGCGCCTCAGTCCCGCAGTCAGACAATGACTCAAGTCTGGTACACAGCTCAGGTCAGTACAATTACACCACAATCTACGTAGTCTCACATGCCAACCTGCCGGTCACGAATCTATGAAATACTTCAGTGCATAGGAGCAATGCACCAACGTTACTTAAGCGTTCACGTACAGAAGGGCAGTCAAGTCCGGCGAAGCCAGACCCGGGAGGCTCGGCGATGTTGAGTGATACCACGCATAATCCCGTGGCTACTATGACTGCGGACTTGGGTGCTGATGACTGTCTGCTGGACTGTGGATCTGTGCTACTAAACTTTGGTTCGCTGCACAATCAAATATACGGTGTCTAGGGCGCCCGGGTATGAAAAAAATTGGTCCGTTTCTGGTCCGTTTTCCGTTCCGTTCCGTGTTTTAGTCATGTCTGGCCTCTTTAAAGGCCAAAGTACAAAGTTTTATACCGTGGTTGGTAACATGACGTAAAGGCTGTTCCACGCAGCAAGCCTTCTGACTTTAAATGACAAGTCTTCAGGCGATACCATGAGAGAGGTACTGGGAGGAATTCCATTTCACCAAGTTGAATACCGTATTGGCGGGAATTAAATTGGCTCCAAAAATGTCATATTATACTAACTGCACGGCCGCGTGACCGCAGAGCGCTCGGTGGAGAGCTGTGTTCGAGGTACCACGTCTACAAAAACATCTGGGATGCGAGTGCAGGAGAGGAACTGCCGTGCGAGTGGTAATGAAAACGACCCATACGCAGTAGCAGGGATGCGAAGGAGCACCATTGTCGGCCATGTACCCAGGAAGATATCAGCTGCTTGCTCGCTATTTCTGGAAGATCAGAGACAGAGGTATTATGAGTGCGTGTGAGAGAGCTTGAGCGTCGCTATGAGATCCCACTCACACGCACGTCATGACAAAATATTGGCGGTGCATTCATAATCCGCCAAACCGCCAAATTAAATTCCCCGCCAAATTTTCCGGCCATACGGCCAACTATGAAGGCACATATCCCTGGATGGGGGAAGCTTCAGACTTCTAGTGCGGGAGGGCTTTAGTTGAAGGTTAGTAGTTTTTTGATGCCACGATTAGCTGTGGAACTATATATGACAGTTTGAAAAAAAACTGGTTTCTTTTTGCAAATCCGGTCGCATATATCCTTGCACATACACTTTCCATTCTATGCACAGGGATGTTCAAGTTGCCAACTACCATATACGGGGAAATTTTGGCGACCGTTTTAAGTTGGCGATTCGGCGATTCGGAAGCCAATCATCAAATTAAAAAATCGCCAATAATTAGTGGCTGGCCGGCTAGATCGACTGTCAGCGCGCGCGGGAAGCAAGTTCACCTTTGAGATTGCAAGATCCAACGTACTACCTGCTCAGAGAGAGAGGTCTGCGGAGAAGTGCCTACTACTTCACAGATGGTGCACCGAATTAAAAGAGTAGACAGACTACAGACAGCTGAACATGCGGTCATGGCCGACTTGTACCGTCCTCTGCTAGATACCTCAGTGTCCTGGGTCGTGCATCACAGCCACAGCGTACACATCATGGGCATTGCTGACCTCCCACATAGCTGTTCGCTAATCGTGGGCCTCCAGATGCTGCTGAAAGCGTGATGGCCACCGACACTGCTCTTCGTTTCGTACGTCTTCGTCCTGATTCCCGATTCTCATGCAGTCAGTCGAGTCACGTCACACTCGTGGCGTGCATAGTGACGTCATACTTTTCCGTCGCGATCGCCAAATTTTAAAATCGCCAAATTTTTTGCCAAGCCATTTCAGGCCATTTTGCCAAATTTAATGGCCACCAAAATTTCCCGGTATACGGTATGTTCAAGTTGCCAATATGCAGCAGGAACTTTTACATGAATGCTTGGGCTTCTGAATACAATTGCATCCAAGTTTTTCACTTTAAGTGTCTGGGACTCATGCCACCTATATATACTATAGGTCAGACTATTGGGCTTGTGTCCAATGTGAACTGAGTAGTTGAACTTGTTTTATCTTTAATAATAACCGAGGGGCAACCGCACTCCTGGTAGCCGCGTTGAAACAGGTTGCAACTCGCTGGTCACGCAAGCTAGGTATTGCAGTCAAAATCAGTCATGTTGGCAATGATTGCCTCTGCAATTAAGGTATTGCCAAGTCTAGCTACAGCTGTTGCCAATAGCAACAACCCAATAGCAAAAACCCAACTTGTTGCCAATAGTGACAACACCAGCTGTTGCCAGCAGGTGGTCTCACCCACACACCTGCATGGTCCAGGATCTTCTTGTGTAGCTGGTTAAGTTCACTTGTCAGGGTGGCTTGAATGTCCTGCTCCATGCCCATCTCAGTCCCTCTCTCCATCACCTCCAACCCCTCCAGGCAGAACACCCGCAGGGCATCGGAAGAGAGGTGCTGTTGCAAGATGCAAGAGCTAGGTGAAATGTTTGGTCAGTTGGCTGCCTTGGCAGCACTTCGCTTATAGTAAACAGTTAGTTTCTTTGATCAGCTGTGACAACCAGTTATGAACACACACACTGTAATACCTTTTGTGGCTATTTATAGTGCATGGTGTATTGATAGCCTCATTCCCAGGCTCTCTCTGAACAAAATTCAGAGAAAGGGATACTCTGTCAGGTGAGAATTAAAGATAACCTGTGGGCAATCAAAACCACAAGTTATGCATGAATGATTTTATGCCAGCATGCACGGCCACCGTTCACCATTTTGCCACGCAATCCCCTTTTTGGCTTGACCTGTGAACCAACAACCAACCATGACGCCATAATGACGTGTGCGTAGTATGGCAGAGGTATACGGTCCAAGAAATGAGAGGCGCACGAGTAATGGAAACGCGCAATGAAGGTTGACGAGTGTGTTGACGATCCGAGGCCATTGAAGAAGCGCGTCCTCCTACCAAGAAGCTCTGCAGTTGTGGGGCAGATCTCTCATCACTGAGCGTATATCACGTCAGAAAACACTTGGCTGGGTCGAATCACTTGAAGGTACAAGCAGCAAGTGGGCTGCGGGTGCCCACGTCCACCAAGAGGATGCCTGGGTGCAGCGCCCATGCGCAGAGCTGAAATTGAGGTAGCGAGAGGGCCTAGGGGGGGATAGGGAGGCGGTTTTGACGGCATAAAAGCCTAGAATCCCTGCAAGTACCAAATTGCCACTCTGAGTACTTTTTCGCCTGAGGGGAGAAACAACCAACCAACTAAAGTGGCATTGCGTCTGGCAATTTGGTAACTGTGGCCCCGTACCAGCATGTATAGTTCTAGTTCGAGACGGTTGTATAGCTGACAATGTGTAGTTCTTGTTCGAGACAGTTGTATAGCTGACAGCATTATCACGGCGCCCCATACTACACAGCTGATGCATTATTCCTGCTCAAATACTCCGGAATCGCACCAGGTGCTGGCTGAGCCCGTCAAGACGGCCGACCGTTCCATGGCCTCACTCAGAAGTGGCCGATATGTACCCCAAAATGACCTTTTTCCAGGTTGCTGTGAATCGTTCTCAACACAGACTGCCAAAGCACAGCTACCGTCGATCCCCATGTAGCCAACGATTGAGCGCGAATGAGCCAGCTTCACGTTGCATATTTGCGGTTAGTTCTCTCTACGGCCTTCCCAACAAAAAACAGGGTGATGGTCTGGGAACGAGGCTAGTGTAATACCTTTGTGGCTATTAATAAACGATGGGCATTAGTTGGGGCAAGTGTATTGCACAATCTGTGTATATATGCATTTGTATGTGTGTGTGTGTGTGTGTACTGTGTGTGTGTGTGTGTACTGTGTGTGTGTGTACTGTGTGTGTGTGTACTGTGTGTGTGTGGTGTGTACTGTGTGTGTACTGTGTGTGTGTGTACTGTGTGTGTGTGTACTGTGTGTGTGTGTGTGTACTGTGTGTGTGTGTACTGTGTGTGTGTACTGTGTGTGTGTGTGTACTGTGTGTGTGTGTGTACTGTGTGTGTGTGTACTGTGTGTGTGTGTGTGTACTGTGTGTGTGTGTGTACTGTGTGTGTGTGTACTGTGTGTGTGTGTGTACTTCGTGTGTGTGTACTGTGTGTGTGTGTACTGTGTGTGTGTGTGTGTACTGTGTGTGTACTGTGTGTGTGTGTACTGTGTGTGTGTGTGTATGTGTGTGGATGACACCATACCTGCAGTTTTCCTTCAAGCTCTACGATATCAAATGTGGGAAAGACAGAGAGGAAGACGCCTGGTTTGGTCAAGGAAGAACGAACCATACAGTACACATTGTGTATGTGTACACCACAACTGAGCACATCATCTTAGCCTCATTCCTATCATTACACTCCTGGTATAGGAAAAATTGTGCCGCGTAATGTAATGTAATGTAATGTAAATAATTAACCTTACACTACCTTGCGAATGGCCTACAAAGAATCTGCCTACACCATCGTGATCGCTATCGTTCAGTGACCCAAGCGTACAATTTTTGTGCTGAAACTCACCTTGGTGGCGGAGATACAAGCGCTTTTGTCTCGCCGTGGCCGCCATTGCTCGAGCGCTCTCTCCGACTTCCGGTGGCAGTACCGTTCTTAGGAAAAGCACACGAAGATTCTGACCACACAGCCATGATCGCTGTCGTTAACTGACGCTTACATGCCAAACTCACCGTGCTGGCTGAGTGCTGTCTTGTCTTCCTTTGGTCGCCATTGCTCGCGATCGACTGAGCCACGTGGCATGTGCATTAATTGGAACAAATTGCAATAATTTAGCTTCGCTACGGCGAGGCAACCACAGCGTTGCAACGGCTACTACCAGGAGTGCGGTTGCCCCTCGATACATTAAGATTTTAATGTGTGTCTGTGTGTCTGTGTGTGACGGAAGTGGGATGTTCGCGGGACAGGACGGGACTAGACTAGTGACGAGCGGCCTTTGTAGTTCAATTTGCTGAACCTCGAACTCCACGAGGGAATGTTCGTGAACGTTGGGCATGGGCTGGAATCACAAGCAGATGCAATCGGGGAGCAGAAGTTGCTGCAGATGCAATCGGGGAGCAGCAGTTGAAGCAGACGCAATCGGGGAGCAGCATTAGAAGCGGACGCAAACGGGGAGCAGCAGTTGAAGCAGATCGATGCAGTCGGGGAGCAGCAGCTGAAGTGGACGCAATCAGGGAGCAGCAGTTGAAGCGGACGCAAGCGGCAAGCAGCAGCTGAAGCGGACGCAATCAGGGAGCAGCAGCTCTGCACAGAGAGCTGTTCGGCACCAGATTAGTCACGTAGGCAAACGAGGGGGAAGTAGCTGAGCAAGCGAAGCTACTTGTAATATTACAACACTCCATGTTGAAAACAATTTTGTGGTCATTTGAGTTGCTCTGCTCTCTAATGTCATAAGGTTGAGTACTTATTTTGTGATCAGTCTTTCGACGGAGCATAGTGAAGTTAATGACAGAGGCCGTTGAATAATCTCTATGTTGGCGAGGCGAGATATCTTATATGCTGATCATCGACAATCACTCGGTGTTGTTGCATGTACCCGTTCAGTCCTATCTTGGTGAAACAAAAACAAAAAGTGGGTGGGTGTGGTCCACCCTCCAGGTTTACTGTGGTCATTGTACGCTGAAGATTTTTTCTTTTCACCTTGGCCGCATTACTCATTCGATTGAGTCTGTGATGTCATGTAACGTGTTCAAGAGTTACTTCCTTCGATCATTCGCTCCACTTCTTTAGCCAGTGGAGATGTGTAGTTGCAAAACAAGCATGTCCTAAGAAGGTCCAGTGCAGTCATTGTTGAGGTGACCTTGGTCGAGTTCAAAGGCCATTGCGTACCAGTGGATACCCAACAGCTGCTTGTGGTAATGTGGGAAACCCAATGTTGAAACTTTGAGCCATGAGGTTACAGTGCATAGCAACAGCACACCTTCATCCAATTAATTAATTTGTCCATTCATCCACTTAATTGATTTGTCCTTAGTAGGAAAAAAACAAACAATAGCCATCCATAAAATCACCTGCATGGTTGCCAAGCAAAGCTCCAGACTCAAGAGCTAGGTTTTAGCCCCAATATACATGCAACAGGGATTTCGTTCTCCTTCAGGCCCTATTTACTTGGCTAAAATAGGCTGCTCTGCCTTCTCCAGACCCTCATTAGCCACCATTGCACACCCATCAAGGGGAAATACACTCTGCCTTCTCCAGACCCTCATTAGTCACCATTGCAAGGGGTAGGTTAAAATAGGCTCTGACTCTCATTAGCCACCATTGCACACCCTTCAAGGGGAAATACACTCTGCCTTCTCCAGACCCTCATTAGTCACCATTGCAAGGGGTAGGTTAAAATAGGCTCTGACTCTCATTAGCCACCATTGCAAACCCTTCAAGGGGAAATACACTCTGCCTTCTCCAGACCCTCATTAGTCACCATTGCAAGGGGTAGGTTAAAATAGGCTCTGACTCTCATTAGCCACCATTGCACAACCTTCAAGGGGAAATACACTCTGCCCATTAGTCACCATTGCAAGGGGTAGGTTAAAATAGGCTCTGACCCTCATTAGCCACCATTGCAAACCCTTCAAAGGGGTAGTAAAACGGAGATGATACAAAAGCCAAATCAAGGGTAGAATGGTTGCCACTATGGTTGTAAAGTGGAAGCTGCTTGTGTGGAAAGCAAGAAAGGCTAGCCATTTTGTGGGCACCACACATTACATCACACAATAAGTTTCCTTTGAGCACGCTAATTCAGATCCAAGCTAGAGCTTTCGTTCGTTGGTAACAAGTTAAAGAGGTGCTATGATTGGTTTATGATGTATAGTGTGGATTCAGGATACTTCTGATGACCTGTCTCTGCAGGCCCCACTGGTCTGGCTGCTCCTGGCAGTTTTGGAAGGTCTCATAGAACACACTGCCCTTGGAGAGAGGATCGGATGTGTCCACCATCATGTGCACCAGCTGCCCCCGGTACCTGAGGACAGAGTGGGAGGGAATCGGAATCAAATGTGACACTCGATCATGATATGGAACTGTGTGAATCAGCTAGGGAATGAGAAAGGTGTTATAGAAATGTCAGCCATGAGGTGAATTTTATGTTCCCATTCTCAGCTACATACATATATACTAGTGCATACGTGAATGCACGCAGAAGATCCTCATGGAAGCGAGTTAATACTTGCCAGCACCATAATTATTCCACAGCCTGGTAAGTATATTCATGTAGCTCACTCTGACTACCTTAAGGTCACTATTATTTGCGGGTATTAATTTTAGCGAATCTAAGCAAATTTAGAAATTTAGAACCAGTACTAGCAGCATGTGACGTTATATACGTGTGCATTAATTGGAGCGATTCACAAGCTAGCCACCTACGAAGCGATCTGCGAAGGTAGTTAGCTGTAATCAGAGGCTATCTGCGAGGTGAGAGCAAGACCGAGACGTCATTCTGAAAAGTGAGTTTGTCCTACCTGTTGCACTAGCCTTTACCAGCAGACTGAGCAGTGCGGTTGCCTCTTGAACAGATACGTTGCCAGCAGCTCTGGTGAGTTAAAACGCTAAAATTAATAGTCGCCAAATCCGCTGCATGCCCAATTCGCTAAAATTAGTACCCGCAAATAATAGTGACCTAGTAAACAGCCAGGTAAGTAGATTCATGAAACAACTCTGAAACCCATACTCATTTTTGGAGCTAAAACTCTGTTAGAAATAGCAGCCAGGTACTATCAAGGGCGCATCGAGCTGCCGAAGGCGGCGAGAGGGCATGCAACTTCCTATAGCTCACGTATAGACGGCATAGTGCTGAGTGTTACTAAAAATAACGTTTCCGGTTAAGCACGTGAAATTGCGTGCACGGTTAGGTTACGGACGTTCAACGGAACTTATTCCTTGGGCAAGGCTACCGATGTCAGTACAGAAACGCCATCCAAACGATATCTAGCCCAAGTACTTCTTCTAGTCCGGGTAGCTCTCCTACCAGTGTAGCAGGCCGAGATTCGGAGAAAGTATCGCCGGATGCAAACAACATTCGCCGCTCTTGACAACAGCACAACGCCTGTTGCGTAAGTTTGAGGGAGGGAATGACAGCAACGAAAGGAGCTCACGCTAGGTAGCTAGGTCCTCGTCAAGACGCTACAGACGGAATATCAGCCGTCTGAGCTCAGACAATTACACACGGTTACAAGCCTCTGATGAACCCTGGTGCTGCAAGAAGTGCCTCAAGGAGGCTCTTCCTTTCTTTAACACATCCAACTCAGACTCCATCTTTAATGCCTCAACCTCCAGCCTCACCAACACCTCTGAAGACGCTAACTCCTGCCCAACTAACCATAACGTCCCTCCCCACTCAACCCCTGCCCCCAAACATTCTCTGAACTTTCTCTCTCTAAACTGTAGAAGCCTCTGCCCCAAAATTGACGACCTGCGCCTTCTAGCTGAAGCCAAATCCCCCCATGTAATCCTGCTCTGTGAAACCTGGCTGGATGACTCGATCTCCAACGATGAGATATGTATCAACAACTACAACCTCATCCGTCGAGATCGAAGCAGACATGGTGGTGGTATCGCCATGTACGTTCGAGACAACATTCCCTTCTCCACCATCCTCTCACACCCATCAATTGAATTCCTGCTGATCAGCCTAAAACTAAAACACTGTAGCCTCCTCTGTGCCCTGTTTTATCGCCCCCCATCCTCTGACTCCACTGCACTAAGTCTGTTGGAATCGAGTCTTGAAGCCATCCCCCCAGCCAAACTCAAGAATCTTGTCCTGCTAGGTGACTTCAACATCGTCACAACCACCCATCTTCCCCCTCTACTTCAGTCCTTGGTGGACAAACTTAGCCTCCAGCAAGTTGTCTCTTCACCAACCAGGGTCACAAACAGGTCTTCCACCACCATAGACCATGCTTACATCTCGGACTCTCTAACCTTCAACTCCTGTGTTACCCTCCCACCCATTGAAGGATCTGACCACAACTGTATCCTGGTCTCCCTAGGAGTTTCTCCTCCACCTCTCCCAAAAACGTCTCGCCGAAAGGTGTGGCTCTACAAGAGAGCTGACTTTGACTCTGCAAACCGCTCTCTGAGTTGTATTCCATCCTTCTTTTTCCCAGGCAAGGATGTCAATGCCTTCTGGCAGCAATGGGCAGACTTATTCTTGACCACCATGTCGACTTTCATCCCCAGCAAGTCCATCTTGCCTCGCAGGAACCTCCCATATTTTTCTAAAGAGCTCGTTCTCCTTGTTAGGAGAAAACAACGCCACTTTGCCCAGGCAAAGCGTCTAAACACCCCCCGGTCCTGGTCAAAGTACAACAAAGTTCGGAACAAAGTCACCACCGCCCTCCGTTCTGCAAAAAGGGACTACCTCACAAAGCTCTCTAGCAAAGTGCAATCCCCCAAAGATTTCTGGCCATTGGTCCACAAACTGAACCCGAACCGTCAGCGAATACCCAGCGTCCTTTCCCATCAGTCCATTTCTGCTGACACTCCAAGTGAGAAGGTAAACCTTCTAAACAAGTTTTTTTCCTCCTGTTTCAGCCAGGAATCCCAAACCTCACTCCACTCCCCACAAAACCTGTCTTCTTCAGATACCTCCCTCTCCAGTATCTCGTGTTCTGAGGATGAGGTTCACCATCTTCTCTCCACCTATAAGCTCAAAACTGCTTCAGGCCCAGACGGCATTTCCAGCACCATGCTCCGTAACACAGCCCCTGCCATCTCCCCCTCACTCACCTCTCTCTTCAATCTCTCTCTAAAGTCTGGTGTAGTTCCCTCCGCATGGAAGTCCTCAAACGTCACCCCCATCCTCAAATCTGGTAACCCTACTCTAGTTTCAAACTACCGCCCCATATCGCTACTATCCCTGGTCTCTAAGGTCCTCGAGCGAATTGTGCACAACCGAGTCTCCAAGTACCTTTCCACAAATTCTCTGCTCTCCGACCAACAGTTTGGCTTCAGAGCGGGTTCCTCAACCCAGGAAGCCCTCCTGACCATCATCAACGACTGGCACCAACTCCTCTCTTCAAACCGCCAGATCGGAGTCGTCTTCCTTGACGTTAAAAAGGCGTTTGACTCCGTACCCCACAGCCAAATTCTCGACTCTCTGGCCAAGTTCGGAATCTCTGGCCCCCTCCTGTCCTGGTTCTCCAACTACCTCTCAGGTAGACTACAGAGAGTGGTCCTTGACGGTTCCTCTTCCTCTCCCACCTCAGTCACATCTGGAGTACCCCAAGGCTCCATCCTAGGGCCTTTGCTCTTCATTATTTTTATGGATTCCATCTCCAAGGTCCCCCTCTTGTCCAATGCCAAACTCTACCTGTATGCCGACGACATTGTGTTGTTCATGCCGCTCAATAACACCCGTGATGTCCACACACTGCAAGACAACATCAACCTGGTCCATCAGTGGGCCAAAGACCACGGACTTACTCTGAACTCAGCCAAATCAAATGTCCTACCAATCACCCGCTCAACCCACCCCATCCCTCTTCACCTCTGTGTCGACAGAAACCCCATCCCTGTAGTCTCGTCCGTCAAGTATCTGGGTGTTACCATCACATCCAAACTGTCTTGGTCCGAACACGTCAATAACATCAGTAAGGCCACTAGGCGCCAACTTAGCCTTATCTATCGGAAGTTCGCTAATGCCACTCCCCAGGCCCGTTCACACATCTTCCGCACTGCCGTCCTCCCCAAACTGGACTACTGTTCCTCTGTCTGGGACCCCCATCTCTCCACCTTGGTCTCTTCCCTGGAGTCTGTCCAAAAATATGCCTGCCGTGTTGTCACCAAACACTGGAGATACGACTATGAGACCCTTCTGTCAAACCTCGGGTGGCAGACCCTAAGGACCCGCCGCAAGCTCCAAAAGCTGAAGGTGTGCTATACCATTTTAAGCCATCAATCGTGCATTCCTGCCACTACCTTTACCCCCCACCCCCATCCCTCCCCTCGTCTTCACCACAACAGAGCCCTTCTCACTCCCTTTGTCAGGACCGTTGCCCATAAATCATCATTCTTTATTGACATTATTCCCCTCTGGAACTCCCTTTCTTCTGTCATTGTAAATAGCTCCTCTCCCTCTTCTTTCAAATCTAGACTCAAGCAGCACTTTGCTTCAAGGTGTCTGCCTTTTTAGTTGTTTTCTCTTTTGTTTTTGATCATGTATATCATTATATACATAACTTTTTTTGTCTGTAAATCCTGTACGCTAGTTGTTCCTTCATGCCTGTTTACCTGCTTACTGTGTGCTTTTGTATTTTATCTATCATTATCATCAATATACTTTTCCCCCTATTGTACAAATCTTTTACACTATTTATTGTACAAAGTTACCTAGCCTGCTCACTTGCTTTAATTTGCTGTATGTCTCCTTTTCGTTGTGGGGAGGACTCCCAAATTAGCCGTTTGTGCTACCGTCCAACCCTTATGCTCTTGCATTAAAATTTCCGTAAAGTTACACTCCTGGTATAGGAAATAAAGTGCCGCGTAAATAATATAATTAATATAATATATATAATGTTTGGGTACTTAGGCTTGGCCTACAGAAATTCTGACTACACCGCCGTGATCGCTATCATGCACTGACCTGAATGATAAAAGTTGGTGCTGACACTCACCTTGGTGGTGGAGATATGAGCGCTTTTGTCTCGCCGTGGCTGCCATTGCTCGAGCGCTCTCTTCGACTTCCGGTGGCAGTACCGTTCTTAGGAAAGGCACACGAAGATTCTGACCACACAGCCGTGATCGCTGTCGTTCAATGACGCTTATATGCCAAAACTCACCGTGCTGGCGAAGTTGTGAGCGCTGTAACAGTTTCTTGTCTTCTCCTTGAGCCGCCATTGCTGACTCAGCTCAATCGATCGACGTTGCGAGCAGGTCCTATCCTCACGTGGTATGTGCGTTAATTGGAATGAGTTGCAATACCTAGCGCAGCTTGTCGAGTCGCAACCGGTTGCAACGCGGCTACCAGGAGTGCGGTTGCCCCTCGAAAAAAAAAAAAAAAAAAAAAAAAAAAATCTCGATCGTAAGTACAATAAAGTGACCGCATAATGGGCGCACGTCTACGGTTCACGTGCTTATACAGTCCAAATTTGAATTCTATATTTAGTAACACTCAGCATTTTGCCGTCTATGTACGTTGCATGCCCTCTCGCCGCCTTCGGCGGCTCGATGCGCCCTTGGTACTATGTACTGTAAGGATGACATTCGATGCGCACTGCATGCATAGTGAGTATTGCCCCCGCGCACTTAACATATGCACAGTGAGTACGAGTGACGTCCTTATTGCATTCCTGAGTGCATTCCTGAGCGTTACAAACATACATATTAGACGAATGCAGAACATTGTGGGGCGAGCCTGAGCAAGTACGTGCAGGTGCTGAATGTGCATGCATGGAGCAGTTGCATGTGCTGAATGTGCATGGAGCAGTTGCATGTGATGAAATGTGCATGGAGCAGTTGCATGTGCACGTCATCAGAACGTGAGTCTGATGGAGAGCATAGCACAACTTAAGGACACAGATGACACTAAAAATATACTCGTGCACTTCACAGCGTTGAAGCAGTCCGACGGGCAGGTAGGTCCGGGAGCGGTCTCTGTCTTTGACTTCCTCGTTCTCTGCTGATGTCAGATCTGTGTCATGACTGGCCACAGTGAATTTAGTGTTACCGAGTACAGGCCAGTCAACTTCTCATCCTCTGGCGATAGCTGAAGCAGTCTAACAGGCACATCACACCGTGATGGCTTATAGTTATCATGCTGCATGCGCACACCATGACGATGTGCTCTGCATGCAGGACATGTGATGGCTTGAAGCGCTCTCCCCGTCTTCATGAACTGCTTTAGCCACTCACCGCCCCGCTATAGTATCCATCCTTGCAAGGCCTTGGTGGTTCATATAGTTCACGTTTCAGTTGGACAGTCTCCACGACATCATGATCGATAGTGAGTGGACTCCAGATGCAGAGTGGACTCAGTTTGGAAATAACGCATGACGCAAGAACACACAAAATACGAGCAGGAAGTGATTTACGGCACGACGTACGATATAGAAAATTTACAGCAAACTCGTCTATGTGGGGCTCGCTCAGGCTCGCCCCAATAATATAAATGCTAGCTCAGATTCGACTGCCCTGCTGCATTAGTTGCCTCGCTTCCCGCTCGGCAATGACTGTTAGCAGTAAAATAAATGTTGATTACGATGTGATTGGTGCATGTGCATATTTCTACACTAAGATCACAAGTGTATCGGTCCAACTAACAGCCCGTTTACACTAGCGCTCTGGATTGATCCAGCTCGAACTGGTTCGAATTATCTCGTAATGTAAACACGAACCGAACCGCCCCGATCCGCTCCGTACTGGACCACCAAACTCCATCAACTGGTTCGACCCGGAGCGCTCCCACCCCAAGTGTATACAGAATTGAACCCGTTGGTAGGGCGTGGACGGGTTGCCAATAGCATCCGAACCAGATCACGAAGGGTCCGGTTTCGAGACAAGGGGTTGTCATGGTGTTGTATATCGAACATGACTAGTCTCGTGAGAATGGGGTCTGGGCATGTGACTAATCATGAACTTCGACCCTGAATCACATGTACATGGAACGCTTGGGCGGCGTAGTGTAAACGTACCTCCTAGATCGATCTGCGTCGAACCGGAGCGAATCCACCCTTCTCGGTCTGTAGTGTAAACTGGCTGTTAATTAACTAAACATCATGAGTTTATCTTCCAAACAAGATTATGAGTGTATAATTCCAACTTAGATCACTCGTTCCAACCATAGATATTATAGCTCACGGAACGGGATTGGAAACTGATGGCGCGCGCCCACTGAACGCGCATACTTCGAATGCGGGCCACGTCTGTTATACGTTACCGACTCCAGCGCGCGACGCAGCAGCTGCAAGCAGAGACGAAAACTGAAGGCCTAGGGAAGTTCCGTACAGATTTTTGTGGACTTGGTTGATCTTCCCAGGTACGTTCAAAGCGTTTGTCTACCCACTAGTCAGTGTATTTCAATACCCTGCTGTTTCTGTGGCGATGTGGTTAATGTATCCTATAATATCAACGGTTGAAGCGGCTTTGTTACTTACACTATGGCAACTTTGAAGTTTTGTGTTCCTATATCTAGCTGTCTGAAGGGCTATGGAGTACTTTAAAATGCTGTAAAGATAATTTAGTGGCTACAGAGTAAGGATAGATCCATTGGTAAAAGAATATCTAGGTTTGCCTTGACCATCATACCGTCTATGTCCATAATCAAAGCTGTGACTATGGTCGACTTTGTGTAACTCTACTAGACCCTATGAGTGCTCTGTTGTGGTGTTTAGTGCTTTACTAGCAAGTTCAAGTCCCTGTTTCCTAGAATGAACCATTAATAGTTATAATTGTTGCCTTTGTATGTTGAGTTTCAGCCCTAAAAGTTTTTGTACCTAAGATAGTACATGCTGGGACAGGCAAATCTGTATGCATAATAATTTTAAATAGTAGTGCACATGCACCCTTAAAAATCATATAATTGTACCTGAAATGTCTGATTTACATGCCCTCTACAGCCCACTCCTTTGTTGAGCTGGTCCGATACCTGTTTAAGGTACCAGGGGTGAAGGTGTTCTTGAGCCGCCGGGTGTGTCAGGATCCACTTGAAAAGTTTTTTGGCTGTCAGCGACAGAGAGGGGGCACGCATGACAATCCAACTGTAAAGGAGTTTGAGCAGAATACACAGGCTCTTCGGGTTGTTAACTCGTTCTGCAGGGAGGTTGCCAAGGGGAATTGCCGTGGCAACAAGGGAGACTCTCAGCCTGTGCTTGAGCAAGAGAACAACCCCTTGCCGAGGAGAAAGCAAAGCAGAGCCAAAAACCATCAAAATTCAGAGTAAACCTGTTTTTGTGTATGCAGCATGCAGTTTCGAATTCACTTTCACTGTTCACATTATTATAATATTATTATGAAGTATCACATGTGCAATGTACAATGTAAACATTCAACTTAACAAATGTTTTCTAATTCCCTTTGACTTTTGTGAAGTTTTCTTGGAGCGTTTCTTGTGCTTCTCAACCCAAGCACTGGCAAAAGCAAATCCACGCATTGTTACCCATAAGTCAACGATCATTGGGAACAGAGCCTGTTCCTCCTCTGCCTCCCAGTCTGCAGACAAGATGCTCCAGCGCAACAGCACATCCTTGTTGGCCTGGATGCTAGCAATGGCTTTCTCCTTTAGTTTGATTTGCTGAGTTCCAGCCTGACGAAGAAGAACTTGAAGTTCTAGCTCCATTGCAGCCATCAACAAGTACATGTTTGAGTTAACATGCTTTAAGCCTCCCCGGTCTATTTCCTGCAACCAGTCCTGCGATTCATCAGCAACTCTATCTTCATCTGTGAGGTCTAGCATGCAAAGTATCAACTCCTCTTTGAGTGGATGACTGGAACGCTCAAGCTTTGAACGCAAAGCTCTTGGAATATAACCAGCAGCATAACGAACAGCATTCTTTTCTTCATAGGTGAGGGATTCCTGCTGGATAGTGGCGGACGGAGTAACTGTCGGAAAATGTTCTCTGATGAGGTCTTTGAAAATATGAATAGTAAGATACTGGTAGAGAATAGGGTGGGGGGGACATTTAGTTGAGACCTTCAGGAAATCCTCCCACAGTGTTTGAAAAGTTTTTGCCGTTCTTAGTTGATGAAACTTGCTCCACATCTTCTCCCGGCCAGCTTGAGAGCTGTTTGCTGGCAAACACTGCCTCAGGCTCTGCAATAACCTCCTACTAAATGCGGAACACGCAGCTTGGTTGGCCGGGCATTTGCTCCACTGTAATAGGGAAGTAGCAGCTGTTAGTGCATCCGCTGCATGAGGTGATGGCAGTCGAAATCCGTCGTCTGAAGGCACAGCACAAACGGCTCGAAGGAATAGTTCGGAGTCGCCTAAACACGCAAGAAGACATTAAGGTTATAATAAAAGCAGACAAGGTACAACAGAATATTGTCCAACTTACCGCACTCGCTCATTTCACTGTGTTCTGCCATAGCCATCACCGTATCGCGTAGCAACGATTTGCTTCCAATTAATCCACACCCGTAACAGACGTTGATCGCATTACGTCATCAGTTTCCAATCCCGTTCCGTGAGCTATAATATCTATGTTCCAACTTAGATCACTCAGCATTCCAAGAGGTTGTAACTCACTTTCTTTTCTTCAGCTTGACCCCGAGGTCATGCTCAGCCATTATCTTTCTCCGAAACGTGGTCCCCTTCACCCTCCCCTCCAGGAGGACAAGGTCCAATGTTCGCTTCGCAGGCTCTGCGTAAGTGACTGGAAACATGTAGAACGGCATCACCACCTGATATGCCTCCACTAGGTCCACACTTGTTAGCTGTGCGAGTGCGTGTGTGTGTGTGAGTTCATGTGCAGAAGGATGAATGTGTGAGTGTGATGTGTGCATGTGTAAGAGTAACCAGCTGCATGTGTGTGAAGGGGAGGTACTGTGTTTGTGGGGATCTTGCAAAATAAACACTATGGAATGCAGGCCATGTCATCCAATGAGATTACACTTGACGGTTGTTTGAATTTTGAAATTGGTCACAATCCCAGGTGCAATTAGTGCTCATGTCCAAACGTTTTATCCTGGTAAGACCAGAGCAGGCAGTCAAATGGACAGTGGCTGACATGGAGCACAGCTGTCACCAGCCCACAATTGGATTAATCAGCAGCCATATAGGCTAGCAAGTCCATAATGACTTCATGCTGGTAGCCTACCGCTGATTTATGTAGCTTTGCAAGCGCAGCAGCTTGACAGTCTTCACCACAAAGCCACAGTAGTGCACACAAATTCAATTAACTAGTAGCGCAAGGTAGACGTCAAGCCATACTACAGCCATAAAAGCTACTCAGCTAATTAAATTTTGTGCGCACTACTGTGGTTTTGTGGTGAAGACCGTTGTGCTGCTGCGCTTGCAAAGCTACATAAATCAGCTGTATCAGATAAATTAAATCATCTACACCTGCATTTCTTGGGGTTAGGTTAATGGTGTCAACCACCTTGACCTGACCACACTCCAGGTTGACAACCTTGGAGTACTCAATCTGTAGCAAAGGCCTTGGTACACCCACATCTTGAGAATTGCTTGCCAGTTAGGTTGCATTCCATATACAGGGTGTATACTGTACGTAAGATTTCATGGTTGATATACATTATTATGGTTGATGTATATTTGTTCATTCTATTTCAGAATCTCAGTGAGGAAGTAGTAAAAGGATGTCTGGCAGCTTCTCCTTTGTGCATGTACTATTTCAAGTGTAGGTCTGTAAATTTGCCAGAATGGTTCTTAATTGGGATGGAAGTTGTATAAATGCTAATTGCATGTGTTTTGTACTGTAGGATTTATACTTTGTACCTTGTATACAGGACAGAGGAAGGGGGACATGACTCACAGAGTAGCAAAATCATGTTGTCAATTATCGCTCCAACTTAAGCATACTTGAATCAGCTGTAACACCAAGGCATTTGATAAGCAAATGCTCTACAGAGTATCAAGTACTACGACTGAAAATATTTCAGAAATGCTGAGCTAGGGCACCCCAACCAAATTGACTTTGCAGTCCAAGTGCACACCCTATGCTTCATGAATTCAATTATCAGTGCATCACGTGGTCACGTCCAGAGTCCCCTCTGCTTAGAGATTTCGTATGATATACAGAACCAGTAAGTTGCGTTTTCAAGTAGAAATTGCACTCCAACTGGTAGAGCAAACTCATTCTTCAGAATGATGCTCATACCTTGCTTGCAAGTCTCAATACATGTTCAAGTCAGTAAAAAAGCCCAGGACCACGACAATGTAGTCAGAATCTCCATTACAATGTTTTACCTACCAGGAACGTAACTACTGGCTAATTTTTCCCATCTGAACGTTTTGTGTAGGGGAGCAGGGTGGGAATTACGATATTAAAACTGTGGAAGCAATCTGCGTACCATGGTGAGAAACTCCCGGAAAAGGTGCAGCAGCGGCAATAGCACTTCTCTGTCACCGTAGTCGTCGTTCGCAGGCAACACCTCATTCTTCAGCTTGCTTAGCACATGGTGCATGGCTATGTTGAGTAGGTCGGGGCGCCTCAACACCAGCATCTTTAGTCTGATGTAGGAGATGCAATCTATGACTGTGTGTGTGCGTGTGTGGTGTGTTTGTGTGCGTGTGTGGTGTGTGTGTGCGTGTGGTGTGTTTGTGTGCGTGTGGTGTGTGTGTGTGTGTGTGTGTGTGTGTGTGTGTGTGTGTGTGCGTGTGTGTGTGTGTGCGTGTGTGTGTGTGTGCGTGTGTGTGTGTGTGCGTGTGTGTGTGTGTGTTGGAGGAGACAGATGGCATGTCTAACAGAACCTGACAATTGGCAGCTGGCAAGTGCTTCCATTAGGGCCATTTTAAACTGCGATTGTCAGCTGCAAATTACACTGGGTGCAGCCGGCAACTTCACTACAGCTGCTCTGTAGCAGGAGAGCTGTCTCGGAGAGGCACATGGCTAGCCTCGTTCCCAGTCCCATGCCCAGCTTTCGTCGCTTGCAGTGTGATAATGCGGGGTGGGGGGCTGGTACATTTCCTCACATGAGCATGACGTAATCGACAAATGGCAAAATTTACGTGTTATCCAACCATCTACACGCTCAACGCTCTGTGAGTATGACAGTCGCCCCCCGCTAGCTAGATATGTTCTGCGCAATTTAGGAATTTGCGCAATCTCGAGATTGCGCATTGCATTCTCGGAATCCTGAAATTGCGTGCCAATCTCGAGATTGCGCAATATTGCTGTGCAATCTCGAGGTTACTCAGTGACAAGATTGCGCAATCTCGAGATTGCGCAGTGACAAGATTGCGCAATCTCGAGATTCCTGACTAAACCCCGGCTGTTTCACCAAAAACTTGAATCAGGAACCACAGGTACGTCTGGAGCAGGAGACCGCTTGTCACGTCTGGAGCAGGAGAACGCTTGTATAAACGGTTTCCGTCCCGCGAGCACACTAGCTGTCAACCACATGGCTAAGGTCAAAAGTTCGAAGATTGCGCAATACGTTTGCGCAATCTCGAGATTGCGCAAACGTATTGCGCAATCTCAGGATTGTTTGCACAATCTCGAGATTGGCACACAATTTCGGGATTCCGAGAATGCGCTGCGCAATCTCGAGATTGCGCAAATTCCTAAATTGCGCGGAACAGATACGTGTGGTATGTTACCTGGTGGTACCTTTGCTCTTCTTGCTGTTCTGAGACCAACATACGCCCACGTTCATTTAGGTCTTTCTACCCTTGACGTCACTCACTTGAGGAAATGTACCAAGCCCTCTCTGCTTTATCGTACTGCAAGCGACGAAAAGCTGGGCATGGGACTGGAAATAAGGCTAGCATATGGCCAGGCATCACTTAGTTAACCCTTTGATCAGTCAGACTGTTTACGCGTGTCCTGATACAAGTGGCCCCGCCCCACCTTTGGAGGGCAAATGTTGTGCATCAAAATGGCAAAACTCTTGGTCACGGAACCCCTATTATCCTGCCCCCCCCCCCCCCCCCCCCCCCCCCCCCCCCCCCCCCCCACCCCCCCCCCACCACCACCACCACCACCACCTCTATACAAATTTTAATGCAAACATGAATAGCATGGCTCCCTCAGAGTACACATGTACTCACTGCTAGTGTAGGTAGTGAGCTTGCACTGCTCAGGTGGCAGTACTCCGAAGGAGGCTCTTCGGTGGTTCAGGCAGCACTCGTCCACGAGGCCCCTCACTGTCTTGCCTTCGTTGGTCTCCCCGATGGCAGTGGACACGTGCTGGGGAGAGTGCAGGAGCTGGTGGGAAGCTGCCACCGAGAAGGAGGTGATCACCTGGGGAGGAGGAGGAGGTGGAGGGAGAGGAGGGAGGGGAGGAGGATATGGAGGAGGAGGATATGGAGGAGGAGAGGGGAGGAGAGGAGGGAGTGGGAAGGAAGGAGAGGAGGAGGGGGAAGTGGGGGAAGGGGAAAGGGTGGAGAGGGGGAGGGGGAGTGGGAATGAGGTAGGAGAGGAGAAGGGTGAAGTAGGGGAATGGGAAAGGGGAGGGTGGGGGAGGTAGGGGCGAGGGTGGGGGAGGTAGGGGCGAGGGTGGGGGAGTGGGAGAAACAGCAGGAGGAAGGGGAGGAGGAGGGGGGAGGGAGAAAGAGGGAAACAAGTATCTGAGAAATGGACAAAAAACGTGGTGATGCCCTTTCCTTAAGGTGTACAACAATTCTTGTTAGGCGACTTTCACTACAAACATTGTTTCTGGGGAATGGCCCATTGCTACGTATACAAATCTACTATCAAAGGTCCACCTGTAGCCTATGGTTTCAAGTAGCCAGTGCGGGTAAATGCCAAGAACAGTCATCTTGTTTCTGACAACAACTCAGGCCAGCAGGGCAGCACATACAGTACTAGTGTATATACATATTTGGCCGGCAGCTGCAAACACCAAGGCAACAAATATGTCAAAAGGTAAACAGACTCTTGAGTATAAAAAGATATCCCAATGTGCTTCATTGTTTTTGAGTGGTGCGTACAATTTACCTTTTCTTCATGGGTGTTGGCTATCTTTTTGAGCCCATCAGCAGCTGAGTTACGGGCTGTAGAGTGGTGGTGTGTTGTGTGTGTACGTGTGTGTGTGTATGTGTATGTGTGTGTATGTGCGTATGTGTGTATGTGTGTGTATGTGCGTATGTGTGTATGTGTGTGTGGTTGTGTGGTGTGCGGTGAGACTTGGTATACCGTAGTCGCGCGTTATTAGGCGCATGCGCCTATAACTCCACAGGAAGGAAATATGCGCCTATAAGTGAGATGCGCCTAATAACGCGCGACTACGGTATATGCAGAATCATGACTACACTAAAACTGGTCAATTAAAACGTCATTAGCCTCATTCCCAGGCTAGTACGGGCCTGAGAACAAGGCTATCCAGTGAGTCATGTGACTAGAGCTTACCGAGGTTCCAACGGAGGTACATATGTCTGAGGTGGATGCTGGGGGAGTAGCCGTACATTTCCTTGAGGAAGAGGATGGTGCTGAGGATGGCGTGCTGCAGCGTCAGTACAGATGAGTCAAGGAGGCAAGGAGGAGGATGGTTGTGATCCTAGACCCTCGGTGAGTGCACGTGCTGTAATGGTACTACCAATATCTCTAGCCACGGCCCTACCAAATGTCCCTAGTAACTGTAACGGTTCACCCTCACAAACATCAGCAAGGAATGCTGCTGTTCTGTGGGGCACAGAGGGAGAATTCAGGGTTTCATCCAGTGGGGGGTGGGGGGGAGCAAGCAATTAATAACTAGGTGAAGACATGGATCGGATGGAGAACAACCACAAACAGTTGTAACGACAGGAAGTTGACAACCAAAAAAGCAACCCACATTCTTAGTGCTGAGCTCCCCCCCACCAAGGGAGGTGGTTGTGGTGACAATTCTATTCGCAAATGGTTTTGTTCTTCAAACATCAGAATGTCATGGGAAGTACAGGCATTGGAAGTTTGTTATGATTCATACGAGAAGAACTCTACTGAGAGTGTCTCGTTATCTGATTGCTCCTCCAGTACTCTGCATGCCAATACTACTGCAGCTGGTCATTGGGAGATTTGCCTATCTGAGTAGTCAGCATATTCATGGAGCTCCCCACTATTTAAAACCACCTGAGGAACCTGATACAGGAGAGCAGTCCAAAGCACAATATTCATATCAGGATGAAAAGGGGGTGTAACGTACACTTTGTAATTGGACATGTGTTGTCTAGGAAAATCAGTTTCATATATTTACCACAAAGGAAATCTGGTAGCTGTGTTTGTACACAGCAACAAAATGGCCAATCAGCAGAATGTGCAACCACAGAAAGCATGAGAAAAGCTCTAGCCTGGGTTCCAAGCTCCGCCTGGGTCCCAAGCTTCATAGCAGGTCAGAAACGACTGATGTAACCAACATGAGTCAGAAGGATCAATGGTAATGGGTGCCAATCAAAAGTGAATCAGAGGGGATTAAATCTTGAAACAGTGGGTGGACATCAAGCAGGGTGTGTCTGCTAGAAATGCTGTGTTTTCACTGACCATTTGCGGGAGGAATTTGTGTTTGAAGTGTCTTTCATTTCCAAGTGTACACACACTTTATTGGTGGACATAACATACTGCACATCCTGTTAGTAAGCTGTTCACAAAGTGATAAAACACACAGACATTGTGCTAAAGCCAAACAGACTGGCTATCATGGCCACAGTTCCAGTCTCAGTCTGGGAATGGAGTCATTGCCCTGACCACAGTCTCAGTCTGGGAATGAACCATTGCCCCTGACCACACAGTTCCAGACTCAGTCTGGGAATGAAACCATTGCCCTGACCACACAGTTCCAGACTCAGTCTGGGAATGAAACCATTGCCCTGACCACACAGTTCCAGACTCAGTCTGGGAATGAAACCATTGCCCTGACCACACAGTTCCAGACTCAGTCTGGGAATGGAACCATTGTCCACATAGCACTGAGTATGCAGAACATTTTCAAACAACATTATCAGTTCTAATTGATCCCATCAGACACACCCATTCCATACATGAATTTCACATGGATTTCTGAAAGTTAAGTTCAGAAAGTTCAAAAGCAACCCAAATATTGACTGAAAAGCTGCTGAAATATGTACTGCTGAAACCTTACGGACAAGAGCCCTTCACCCATCACTGCTAGGAGACTCCAGCCATCACTACCAGGAGCCTCCAGCCATCACTACCAGGAGCCTCCAGCCATCACTACCAGGAGCCCCCAGCCATCGCTGCCAGGAGCCTCCAGCCATCACTGCCAGGAACCTCCAGCCATCACTGCCAGGAGCCTCCAGCCATCACTGCCAGGAGCCTCCAGTCATCACTGCCAGGAGCCTCCAGCCATCACACTGCCAGGAGCCTCCAGCCATCACTGCCAGGAGCCTCCAGCTATCACTGCCAGGAGACTCCAGCCATCACTACTAGGAGCCTGCAGCCATCACTGCCCGGAGCCTCCAGCCATCACTGCCAGGAGCCTCCAGCCATCACTGCCAGGAGCCTCCAGCCATCACTGCCAGGAACCTCCAGCCATCACTGCCAGAAACCTCCAGCCATCACTGCCAGGAGCCTCCAGCCATCACTGCCAGGAGCCTCCAGCCATCACACTGCCAGGAGCCTCCAGCCATCACTGCCAGGAGCCTCCAGCTATCACACTGCCAGGAGCCTCCAGCCATCACTGCCAGGAGCCTCCAGCCATAACTGCCAGGAGCCTCCAGCTACCACTGCCAGGAGACTCCAGCCATCACTACTAGGAGCCTCCACCATCACTGCCAGGAGCCGCCTCCAGCCATCACTGTCAGCCACCCATCATACCACCTACATAAGCTCCATTCCCCAGCCAACACAACCCAAGCACACTACCACTACAGACGTACTGCTACTCCAGACATCCTGTAGTAGGGCTTGTTCACAAGATGATAAGACACACTGACCCTGTGGTAAAGCATTGCCAAAGCATTATCCAGGGATAATGCATCTATACTACCTACACTCCCAGTAGGGGGAAACCGGTTCTGTGTAGCAAATAAGGTTTGAGCGCTAGGAAAGGCACACAATGGGTTTGCCGTCACGCACTGACTCATGAAACATTGCGCTGCAACTATAGCCTTTAGTCTTCTGGCTGGCCACCATTATGTGACGTCACATAACGATTGTGTTAATTGGGGTGAGTCATAAGCTAGTTGCCTACGAGCAGCCTGGGAACAAGTAAGCATATGCTGGTGGATGCAATCAGAGTGTGCTGAATTATATTACCACGAGGTGAGAGTAAGGCCTGAGGCATCATTCAGAAACTGAACTTCCCCTACCAGTTGCACTACACGTACCAGGAGCACCACTGCCACTTGCAATGCTGTTATCTATATTTTCTTGTGTAGATGTGCCGATGTGCCGATGTGGCCTTGACTAACTGCACACCATAGCCATGTGTTATTAGGCACAGCTCAACTACAGATGCATATTCGCTGTTAGGTGCAGGTTTGACTCTCGTCTCAGCAAAGTAGGATAAAAAATGGAAGTTTCTGGAAGAAGACCTTGGGGTGGAGTGGAAAAAGCTATAATTCGAAATGAAGCACACTTCCTATTCAAGGAATGTCATTCTAAATTAAGGAATGTCATTCTAAATTAAGCGCATCTCGCTTATAGGCACATGCTTCATTCCTGTGGAGACATAGGCGCATGCGAACCTAATAACACACGACTACGGTATGCAATCTCTTTCCTCATCTCAATGGAAGTATGCCTGTCTGAATGGATGGAGGTCATGCCACACAGCTAAACTGATGAATCGTAAGAGCTGCTCAGAAGCCCTGAAACTGAATGGGTTATAGGAGCATCACTTACTGGGAGACACAAACATACAAGTACCATATTTATTTCTGGTCAGCAAAATGCTGTACTAACATACAAGTGGTACAGTCACAAGTTCCCCCGTACAGTGTAGGGCTTGTTCGCTAACTGGTATGCTTGTCATCAGAGTGAAGGACTGGTTTAATCTTGTAAAGCAGCTGCATGTCAAGTCATGTGACTCACATGCCTGCCTGTCACACCTACCTGTGGACATGTGGCTGTTGCACAGGATATCAGTATCGACATCACACCAGAGCTGCTGCTGAACTGATACCAGAGAATTTCAGTAACAAACTACCTGCTCTGGCATGGATAGCATATCACATGCACCAATCACAAATATGTGGGACAGGCAGCAGTACTAGTGTAATATCATATACATGCGTGGTATGATAATGAGGGTCACATGACTTGACATGACAGCTACAACTGCAGCAGTTGGTCTGAAGAGGGTGTGGCACGTGGCCACTATATTGAGTGCAGTACTAAATAATTTGTGTACCATAATTATAAATGTTTAAGATCCAATTGCTACGAATAAAGTGTACCTTCTAGTGTACAGCTGTGCAATCCAGATGGCAACTGGGTCATACTGCCTTGTGTACGTACCTAACTTAGAGTGTTGAGCATCCCATGGACTATATGGTATGTGTATGTTGGGAGGATATGTGCTGAAGCCCTGGCACTGGTAGGAAGTGCTTTTGAAGCCCACAGCTTGTACTTTGAGTGGTCGACCGACATCTCAACAAGATCCCGGTACACCTCCGGGAGGCCCTTGACTCCTGTGTGAATAGGTGTGTAGGGTGTGTAGGGTGTGTAGGGTGTGAGTGTGTGTGTGTGCATGTGTGCATGTGTGTGTGGGTATGTGTGTCCACGTGTGTGTGTGGGGGTGTGAGTGTGAGTGTGTGTGTGTGTTGTGTGCAAGTATACATACACATACATGTATGTGTGTAGGGTGTGTGTGTCTTGTTTATAATGTGTGTTGTGTGTGAGTATGTATATGCTTGTCTGTGTTGTGTATATCTGTGTGAGCAAACGTTGAATGTTTATCTGTACACAGCCAAGCAAAGAAATCAGAAGAATTTCTTTGTCCAGCCGTGTGCAGCCAATAAGCATTCAGCATTGTTATCATCATCCCCCAGCACTACGGTTCAGTGTGATCACATTGTGCGTGAGTATGTACACATGAGTGTGTGTTGTGTATATGCATGTGAAGGTGAATGGTAGTCTTCAACAACAGCTTCACAAATCACAAACAGTGAGTACTCTACTAATACTCTCTCTCACACACCACACTATCGACACAACGTGCGGCCTATAACCACAAATACCATACAGATCACTCAGTAGTAAGAGAGTCTTCTAATGGACAGCTCACTACACAATTCTTGTTTGGACAAGAGGTAAACAACAATGATGTACACTGAAGAAAAACAGAGGTATTCATTTGTCAACAAAGCAGCATTTGAGAGAGTTGCAATATGAATGGCAGGATCACAAAAATGTGAAGTGTGTATTATATTACGTCGCAACTCACAATGTCACTGTCCAATATCCTACAGTAGCTACGAGAGTGTGACAACAGGCAGAAGAGAGCTACCCTGAGCTAACAAATGCATCCAAGCTCCATCAATGTCCTACCTTCAACAATGAGCCACAAGTGTTGCCATTTTCTGGAGCAATGGTTAACCACAACGAGCATACAAATACTCCAGCTCTACTCTTAGAATCATAGCTGTCCATCAGCAGCTGTTCCTTTAACCTAGAGGTAGGAACTGCTTCTTGCCAACTCTGAGGGTGAGCATGGGAACGAGGCTATGCATAGCCTGGGAAAGATGCTACGTCTAGCCTGGGAACGAGGCTATGCCTAGCCTGGAAATGAGGGTACGCCTAGCCTGGGAATGAGGCTACACCTAAACTGGGGAACCACAAGCATGGAAGGGAGGCTGTACCTAGCCTGCATGGGAAGGAGGCTGTACCTAGCCTGGGAAGGAGGCTGTACCTAGCCTGGGAAGGAGGCTGTACCTAGCCTGGGAAGGAGGCTGTACCTAGCCTGGGAAGGAGGCTGTACCTAGCCTGGGAACCACTAAGTGCAGGGCTCAATATAATTTTTCAAGTGCACCTTCCATTGCAGACTGTATGCTATCTCAACTGCAGTACACATCTTTCAAATTGATGCCAAGATTCGGAAACGCTTTTCCAACATGTGTTTGCAGTGCAATGACAGACCACTCGGACCTGCCATAGAAACTCCGGCTCCAGCGTTTTAGACCGGCCATTTTGACAGGCACGCATTAAGAACGGGCGGTCATCTAACACGCATGCGTGGATTTTGACCGATGACCGACCGTTATATTGAGCCCTGCACCAGCACAGGAACCACAAGCAAGGGATGCACTATGCAGCCTGGGAAGGAGGCTGTACCTAGCACCTACTTGTGACTTCACTTCTGGGACAATGTCAAGAGGGGATGTGGTAAGGTATTAGCAAACTGGACACCAGCTTCCACATAGGAAGAAGCTCCTCACAGCAAGCTTGAATGGGTGTCTATAGGCTCTTAGCATGCTGCAAGAAGCCTTACACAGAAAGAAACCAGTCTCTATAGCCTACACACCTCACACCCACACACCACACACTCACAACTATTACACACTTCTAATTCTCTTAACACTCACTTATTACAGGCAGGCAGTCACACCACAAGCACATTCCAGGCTCACTTACCATGGACACTGTCCAGGGAGATCAGCTTGGCAATGAGGCAGACAATGTAGCTGCAGTGCAAAGATACAGATACAGTATGGATCAGCTTGGCAATGAGGCAGAGAGTGTAACCGCAGTGCAAAGACACAGGTACAGTATGAGCAGCTGCCATCGACTTTTTAGTGCACAAAGGCCATTTTGGTGAACCAGTATTCCACTGAACTACATGCTGGACTGTATACCTAATGTTATATTCAATCCTTGAGAGGCAAAGTCATCCGTCTCCACGTCTGGAATGCAAAACACTATGGAGTCATACTACAGAAAACTCCACTTGTCCAGTCCACCTAAACGGCCATCATGCAGGTGTTGCTTGTACCTCCTGAAGCACGGTATGAAACTGCTCTATTGGAGTATCGTGTGAGCGGTTGTCCATTTCAAGTGTTTTCAATAACACACTTCTAAGCAAACTAGGGTCAAGAAGGAGCCTTCCAATACGTATACAAAAAGAGCTCCACAGCCAATGTGTCCTTTAATTTGGGGCCATGGAGAAATCACGGACCAGAATGCTTCCACGTGCAGAGAATCAGAGTTTACTACATGCTGAATTGCACAGTAATACTTTGGATCGTGAAGTAGCTACATGCAGAAAACAGTTTAGTCTCACGAGTTGGCTGAGTTGCACAGTACTTTGGAGCCGTGGAGCGCTAGTAAGTCCGTGGCTACCACTGCAGGTCCAAGTCTGCCGGCCATCCTTTGGGAAGTCTAAACTCACTTCTACTTGTCCAACAACAGCTTGCTCAGCCATGAGGAAGTTTATTAAGGCAGCATAACAATGAACTATGTGCTCACATAATAAGTACTCAACGACTCAAATAATAGTAGATAGTAAACTAAGAATACGCTCATTGCTGATGGTAAACTAAGAATAGGCTCTAGGGGATACACAGACCATTTGTTGTGTACATGACCATGGCCATTGTGCCTCTGTAGGCCATGGGCGGAAAACGTTGTCCAAGTCCTTCATAACAAACAGTAAACTGACAGGCACAACTCAGTTTGGCAACCATGAATGAAGTTTAATACTAGTCCTCCCCCATAACAGCTGGCTTGCAGTTTTGAGCCTTCTGTTGAGTGAAGCCTTTTGCTTTCTGCTTTTCCAGAGACACCCGAGCCTAATCTGAAAATCACCTGCACATCTGTTCAGGTATCTTCTATTTATTTTCAGTCTGAGAAATCCTCGGAGTCAAAGAATCGACCAGGGAGTAGGTGGTGGTGTCCAACACAATGGAGCTAGGCAAGACAAGTAGCTAGCTAGCAAAAATTAGGTAAGAATGTTTCGTGCACCTGCTAACAGTATCTTGAGACAGTGTGAGCTCCCTCCAAAAGTCCTGCGGCACTGGAAGCGGCCTCCCGACCGCATTCTCCAGACTCAGAAACGCGTCCACCTTCGTCGTGAGGTTGAAGCACTTCGAATCGATCTTAGACGTCGGCATATTACATATTACTGAACAGACCGAGAAACCAATATCGACATCTTTCTTCTCTGACAGGTTCTGTACACTATATGCAGTTCCCAGTCTCTTGGTGGGCGATATATTGCCACGCCTGTGGTAACAGCAACTTCAATAACTATACGATTACGATCGCAGATAATAGCAGTCTACACGCAAATCAAAATTTGCCATAATGCGCTATGCAATGGGCTTGGCTGCTGGCTACAATTAATTGTACAATTAATGATAATCACGTGAAAAATTCGACCAATTACGTTACACGTTTGGCATTAGACTATAAATACTGACCTTCATACTAACAAATTATTCATAAGGGCGCGCGCGCGACTGGTTGCTATGGACTGTATCTCGGTTAGAAAAGCATTTATAAACACGCAGCTTGCTGCAGCCTACCGTCCGTATGGACTACATGCAGAACACAGAGAAAAGTTCATAACTCTACCTTGCCCTCAGGCGGGACACTGGAGCAGCCAAATCCAGACCTATTTCTTGATCTCAACAAAGCGACTTTACACCTTCACAACGTCGCCTACAGGGCTAGGGCTGTTTGCACGAGGGGAATCCAGTAACGTGGCGTTTTTCACTGTAGTCTCGTTCCCAGGCCCCGAATGTCTAGTCCCGCCCCACGAGCATCCCACTTCCGTCACACACACACACCCAAACACCAAGGGCGCATCGAGCCGCCAAAGGGAGAGGGCATGCAACTTCCCACGCGCACGTATAGACGGCATATATGCATTAGCCTCGTACCCAGAGTTCCGTGTGGGCCTGGGAACGAGGCTATAATATACAAGTAATGAAAAACATAATACCAGAACGGCAAAAAGTAAGGAAACAAGAGGGATGATCGAACATAACAGTGAAGTATACAATCACCCCTACAGAGATCTTCTTCCATATATACATGTACAATGAAAAAAGATATGTAGGGGTGAGTGTATACTTCACTGTTATGTTCGATCATCCCTCGTTTCCTTACTTTTTGCCGTTCTGGTATCCCTACATCCTGATACATTTTTAATGTTTTTTATTACTTGTTTATGTAAATTTTTTGGGGCAGCAGGTGCATGTTTGAGCTGAAGTTTGCTGCAGAAGTCAGTGACCTCACAGGCACCTGGCCTTGGGCAGTAGCTATCCTTGCCTTGGAATATTACTCAGGTATTACACTTCCAGCGTTGGCTGAAGAGCATCTCAAGTCAACTGTTCCCTAGATGGATGACAAAGCCACTGAATTCTGAAGACCATGGCATAGGCAGTTTATAGTAGGGACATTCATATGGGTGTGGAGAGTTGAGATAGGCATTCACCCTGCTCACAGAATACAGTATAGCCATAGGTAGCAATATAAGCTTAGCTAAATCATGCGTACAGGGAGTAACCTCAATCTAATAAAGAGTGCCTCGTTTGACAACACATCGGTCAACGCATCTTCCCCACTGTTTCTAATTCAGCGATCTTGAGTAATAATTACGTATCGTTGCTAAGTGATCGTTTAAGTGCGCATGCGTACAAACGTGAAAATGGCGTGACAAACGAAGCCATAGTTATTGAGTGGGCAGCTGCAGCCGCCTGGTGAAGACTTGGAGGTAGCGAAAAAGCGATGGGACGTTGCACTGCTCGGTTGAAAATGCTGCTGTTTCGTGCGAAAACCATCGTGACAGATTGAGGCAACGTTGAGCTAAGTTGTCTGAAGAAAGAAGAAGAAGAAGAAGAAGAAGAAGAAGAAAGAAAAACAATTTGCCCGTTTTGCGAGTACCTGGTGAGGTACTTTCGCGACGGTTTTTCGCGATGCGAGGAGTCTTGTTGGTCATGAAAACACTCGAAGATGAACGGTATGTGGTTATAAAGGCTTATAAGTGTACCGTTTCTGAGATTTGGAGAGATTTTTTTTGTATTGGCATGTATTGCGTGTACGTCATATCCCTACATACAGAGTCTACCGACTCTGTGATACACCCTGCTCATATTCATTTCTTTTCATTTTATACTCACGGTGCACTACCACTTTTGTACATGTATGTGCGATGGCCCCCATGGCTCAGCATTCTCATCATTAAATCATAGTTGTATGACAACAAGTTCTTAATTGATATTATAACAAGTAATAAAAAACATTTGAAAATGTAACAGGATGTAGGGATACCAGAACGGCAAAAAGTAAGGAAACAAGGCAGGGATGATCGCACAAAACAGTGAAGTATACAACCCCCCCTACAGAGATCTTTTCCATATACGTGTATAATGAAAAAGATATGTAGGGGGATTGTATACTTCACTGTTTTGTGCGATCATCCCTGCCTTGTTTCCTTACTTTTTGCCGTTCTGGTATCCCTACATCCTGTTACATTTTCAAATGTTTTTTATTACTTGTTTATGCCCTTTTTTTATCAGCAGCGCATGCAATTTGCCATCACAGAGCAGAAGTCGGTGTCCTCACAAGTAGTAGGAGCCCTTGCTTTGGTATATGGACAAATTATATTGACTCCGGTATTCACATTGGCTGAAGAATCAGACACAAGTCAACCCTTTCTGGATGGATACTAAGGCAGTAATCCCTGTCTGAACTCTGAAGACCATAATATTATATACCAGAAGTAGCAAGTCTTTAGATAGGCATTCAGCCCTCTTACAGAACACAGTAGGTAGTATACTAGTAACACAACGGCGCAAGACACTTCTAATTCAGCGATCTTGAGTAATAATTACGTTCGTTGCTAAGTGATCGCGCATGCGTACAAACGAGAAAATGGCGTGACTAAAGAAGCCATAGTTATTGAGTGGGCAGCTGCAGCCGCCTGGTGAAAACTTGGAGGTTGCGAAAAAGCGATGGCCAGGTGCACTACTCGGTGTAAAATGCTGCTGTTTCGTGCGAAAACCATCATGGGTGATTGAGGCGACGACGAGCTAGCCCGTCTGAAGAAAGAAGAAAGAAGAAGAAGAAGAAAGAAAAACAATTTGCCCGTTTTGCGAGTACCTGGTGTGGTACTTTCGTGACGGTTTTTCGCGACGCGAGGAGTCTTGTTGGTCATGAAAACACTCGAAGATGAACGGTATGTGGTTATAAAGGCTTATAAGTGCACCGTTTCTGAGATTTGGAGAGATTCTTTTGTATTAGCATATATTGCGTGTACGTCGTATCCCTACATACAGAGTCTACCGACTCTGTGATTTTTGTTTTGTATCATTTTTGTACAGGAGTGTGTCTATTTATTTTATTATTATTATTTTGTGTAATGTACTGTTCCTGCATTGTATCTAGTTAATTTAATAGTAGTCCACTATTCAGTTTTTGTTTTTATCTTCTTGTTCAGCAATAATCACTATAATATAAACCATTATCAAAATTCCATCACGGGAAAAATTTATATTGGATAGTGGCTGAATGAGCGTATGGACAAGCAAATATAGAATTATGGTGTATTGAAAGCTAACAAGTCATCTGAATCCTGATTTGAGGGTCCACATGCCATCCCCGTGGTACCGAGAGAAGTCACAAATCTCATGCAGCAATGATCGAAACACAGCAGTTGAAGAAGATGGCAAACGACACGAAAATCTGTCTAGAATTTCACCAGTTGTTGCTCGACCATCCACCTTGCACTGTGTTGCAATAAATTCTCTCATTTCCCTGAGGAGTCCATCGTGAGTGTCCTGGTGCAGACCACTGCTGCCTCCGGTGGGGAGTTCGTGGGTGTTTCGTGATTTCATCCGGGCCAGCAGGACATGAGAGGAAGTGTTGAGAGATCCTTTTCTCCAGGAAGATGAATTCGCTGACTTGCCATCAAAATGACTTGAAGACTGGACCTGAGAAAGGATATCTTATTCACAGCCCACCACTATAATCATTCCAGAAACTATGGCAACCAGGAGCCCAAGAAGCCTTCCTTTGGCTGTGGGCTCTTGGAATGTTCACAAACCTGTGCTGATGCCGTGGAACTCTTCCCCTTTGAGCCAAACCTGTGGAGAAGGAGGGGATTCAAGAGCTATATTGTGGACCCAAAAGCGATAAGTAGGTCCCACCAGCGCTCTTGTATCCCACACCAAGCTGAGGCTAGACATTTACTACACTACAATGTTTGTCAGGTCAGCTGGTGTACAAACAACAGGGTCATGAATAACAGACCTCATGGTTGTCTAATGTACGTAGTATATGAAACCAAAGCTAGCCTTAGCCTCGTACCCAGTCCCGTGCCCAGCTTTTCGTCGCTTGCAGTACGGTACTGCAAGCGACGAAAAGCTGGGCGTGGGACTGGGAACGAGGCTAAGCTAGCCTCCTGCAGCTGTAGAAACTGAGGCTCTTACCCAGGCCTTCCCATTTTCGGGTCCTTATGCTCTCTGCAGGTGCTGACTGGTTTAGCCCAGGAGCCACATTCACAGCAGCTAGCTCACCGTGGCGTGGGTGGACCAACCACCCCATGCTGCCCAGTAGCTTGCTCACTGGGGTGTGGGTGCACAAACCTGCCCAGTAGCTAGCTCACTGTGGTGTGGGTGCACAAACCACCCCTTGCTGTCCAGTAGCTAGCTCACCGTGGTGTGGGTGGACCAACCACCCCATGCTGCCCAGTAGCTTGCTCACTGGGGTGTGGGTGCACAAACCTGCCCAGTAGCTAGCTCACTGTGGTGTGGGTGCACAAACCACCCCTTGCTGTCCAGTAGCTAGCTCACCGTGGTGTGGGTACACAAACCACCCCATGCTGTCCAGTAGCTAGCTCACTGTGGTATGCGTGCACAAACCACTCCATGCTGTCCAGTAGCTTGCTCACCGTGGTGTGGGTTGACCAACCACCCCATGCTGCCCAGTAGCTAGCTCACTGTGGTGTGGGTGCACAAACCACCCCTTGCTGTCCAGTAGCTAGCTCACCGTGGTGTGGGTGGACCAACCACCCCATGCGTTCAGTAGCTAGCTCAGTGTGGCGTGGGTGCGCCAACCACCCCATGCTGTCCAGTAGCTAGCTCAGTGTGGTGTGGGTGGACCAACCACCCCATGCTACTCACTGTGGCGTGGGTGCACCAGTCATCCCATGCTGTCCAGTCCATGTGGGTCGCCCCAGCCTGCCAGCCACCATGCAGTGCTGCCGGGATTGCTTCATGGCACGGGCAGCACTCTGAGCCACTTTTTTTGCCTCCAACTCCACCAGCACATAGTCTGGGTCACTGCTGTTCATGATGGTATCGTGCTGCATTGCAGCATGGACACCTGCAGAGAGTGGGGAGGAGTCGTCGTTGGGGAGGGAGAGGAAGGAGGAGAGTGGGAAGTTGAAACATGCATATTGTACCACAAGACAAGATTCCCAAGGCTTCAAACATGGTGCCGACATTTGTCACATTTTGTAAGTGCATGTTCTGTCATTGCATAGGGATGCTTACCAGATTTCCTGAATAGCTTCCTGAGAATGAAGTCATCCTGCTTGCTAGTGAGAGCATCTCCATCACCTGCCTCAAATATCCCTGTTCGTTCCACTCCAGTTATCTCAGCATCCTCCACCACCGCATTCTGCTGCTGCTTCCTTCCAGCCTTCTTCTTGGAGCTAGCCTTCTTCCCCTTGTGTTTACCTCTGCACTTCTTTTTATGCACGGCAATAGGACTAGAAGCAGATTGCTGCCCATTCCCAGGTGAGCTTTGCACAGGTTCCGTTCTAGCGGAAGACACTGGTTCACACTCCATTTCAAATGTACTGGTGCTAGCCTGCTGGTCCAAGACAGATCTTGATGTTTCTGCACTAGTGCCAGGTTGGGAACTTTCAGACACTTGTGTCTCCATTACAGTATTCTCAACTTCATCTCCTGATTCAGGTGGACCACATGATCCTTTGTTTGAATCAACCAGTGAGATTTCAAAATGAACTCTCTCCTTTTTCCTCCTCTTCTTTGGTTTAGAATCCTCATTAGTATTATGTGACTGCCTCTTCGAACCTGCCAATGGGATTCTCTCCTTTCGGTGGTCATGTGATCTTTCATGTGACATACGCTTTCTGCTTGGCAACACCTCAGACCCAGTGCCAGCAAATATGGCACTAGTTTCTGTGCTGCCCTCAGAGGCACTTGAACCAAGTGAGAAAAGCTCATGGAGATTATTGGCTTTGAAGAACCGTCGTTGCCTTGGGTCCTTCAGCACTCTGTTGGTCAGAAATTGCTTGAAGATTTGCCTGGAGAGAGGAGAGATTTAAAGATAGATAGGTAGATAGACAGACAGACAGACAGATAGATAGATAGATAGATAGATAGATAACTTCAATGCCACACCCCAAAGGTAGTGGACCAGTTTTGGCCTATGCATAGATACTTACAACACGGATGGCCTACGCATACACGTGTATGAGACAAAATGTTAAAGTAATACCATTACATATGGGGAAAAAGGAAAGATAGTCATCTTTCATTTTTCTTTGTGAATGTAAGGCATATACACGTACACACCCCCCAAACACACACCGATGATAAATCTTCTCTTCAATAGTTCCTGAGGTGAGCAGTCGGTACACAGTCACCTGTCGCGTCTGCCCAATTCTCCAAGCCCGTTCCCGAGCCTGCAGGGGGAGATGGCTGTTATCACAGACACACTAAGGAAGAAACTGTCACATGAAGATGACAGGGGTTTACCCTCTCACCTGTGTGTCTGTGCTGGGGTTCCAGTCAGGGTCGTAAATAAGCACTCTGTTGCCTCCCACCAGGTTCACACCAAGACCACCCACCCGAGTCGTCAGAATGAATACGAAAATGGAGGGGTCCTGGAAGATGCAATATCATTATATTAAGATTTGAGCGTGTGTGTGTGTGTGTGTGTGTGCATGTGTGTGTGTGCATGTGTGTGTGTGCATGTGCATGTGTGTGTGTGTGTGTGCATGTGTGTGTGTGTGTGTGTGTGTGTGTGTGCATGTGTGTGTGTGTGTGTGTGTGTGTGTGTGTGTGTGTGTGTGTGTGTGTGTGTGTGTGTGTGTGTGTGTGTGTGTGTGTGTGTAATGATGTGGGATGTTCTGGGGGTTGGACTAAACTCTGTGAACAATGCTTGATAAGATTGTGCAGGGGTTGGAACCTTCCAGAACGCTGCCGGGTAGCTGCAATTGGAGAGCAGGCACACATAGGGGAGAAGCAGCTAAAGCGGATGCAATCAAGGTGCAGCAGCTGAAGCAGACGCAGCTGGTGAGTGCCACAGCTCTGTGCAGAGAACTGCCCAGAGTGCGTCAGATTGCTCACATAGGCTAACGAGGAGTGAGCAAAGATCAACATTTCCAGTTTCTACACGTAATAAGTCATCAATCCCTAAAATTCCTAGTCTTGTACGAGGGGCAACCGCACTCCTGGTAGCCACGTTGCAACTGGTTGCAACTCGGCTGGTTGTGCAAGCTACGTATTGCAGCTCATTCCAACTAATGCACAATGGCATCCAAAGGGAAGACAAGAACTTATTATAGTGCTCACAACTTTGCCAGCACGGTGAGTTTTGGTAAGTGAGAGTCAGTGGACGACAGCGATCACACCTGTGTGGTCAGAATCTTTGTGGGGGCCGTCGTAAGGGCTGTACTGGCGACGAACTTCGAAGAGAGCAATCGAGCGATGGCGGCTGACGGCACTACATAAGCGCTTGTATCTCCACCACCAAGGTGAGTTTCAGCACCAAAATTACGGTGAAGACAATGCATGATAGCGATCACGACGGTGTAGTCAGATCTTTGTGCGCCATTCCTATCACTGGAACAAATTATTTACATTAATTACGAGGGGCAACCACACTCCTGGTAGCCGCAATGCAACCGGCTACAACTCGCTGGTCGCGCAAGCTACACGTTGCAGCTCATTCCAATTAATGCACATGTCACGTGAGGACCACGTTTGGTTGATTGAGTCGGCAATGGCGTCCAAAGGGAAGACAAGAACTTATTACAGCGCTCACAACTTTGCCAGCACGGTGAGTTTCGGCATGTGAGCGTCAGTGAACGACAGGGATCACGGCTGTGTGGTCAGAATCTTTGTGGGGCCTCCGTAAGACTGTACTGGCAACCAACGTCGAAGAACAATGGCGGCCGACAGCACAACTAAAGCGCTTGTATCTCCACCACCAAGGTGAGTTTCAGCACCAAAATTGTACGGTTGGGACAGTGCATGATAGCGATCACGACAGTGCAGTCAGAATCTTTGTAGGGCCTTCGTAAGTAGCCAAACAGTTATTTACATTAATTATTTAGATTACGCGGCACCACGGGGCCACAGTTACCTAATTGCCAGACGCAATGCCAGTTTAGTTGGTTGGTTGTTTCTCCCCTCAGGCAAAAAAGTACTCGGAGTGGCAATTTGGTACTTGCAGGGATTCTAGCCTTTTATGCCGTCAAAACCGCCTCCTATCCCCCTCCTAGGCCCTCTCGCTACATCCACTTCAGCTCTGCGCACGGGCGCTGCACCACAGGCGTCCTCTTGGTGGACGTGAGCGCCCGCAGCCCAGTCGCTGCTTGTACCTTCAAGTGATTTGACCCAGCCAAGTGTTTTCTGACGTGATATACGCTCAGTGATGAGAGATCTGCCCCACAACTGCAGAGCTTTTTGGTAGAAGGACGCGCTTCTTCCACGGCATCGGATCGTCAACGCGCTCGTCAACCTTCATTGCACGTGTCCATTACTTGTGCACTTCCGTAAATCGTATTACTTGGACCGTATACCTCCGTATACTACGCACACGTCATTATGACGTCATGGTTGGTTGTTCGTTCACAGGTCAAGGCAAAAAGGGGGATTGCGTCGGCAAAAAGGTGAACGGTGGCCCCGTGCATGGCACAATTTTTCCCCTACCAGGCCGGAGTGTAACATGATTTTCTCCTGAATTTGATATTCCCCTTGTTTTGGTCTTGTAAGTATTGTAGTTTACAGTGAACTATGGCATCACCCACATGGCATCACCCGGCCCAGCATTTGTTGAATGCACTGCAAGCAAAAAATGCTATGATATTTGAATGAGAGTTACTTGGTGTTGCAACCACCAATAGTAACTAAAGTGAGTGGGTGTACACTAGTGCACTAGTCAGTCTGCGATGGTCTCCCTAGGTCTCCAGTAGTCTCTGATGGTCTCCAGTAGTGTCTGCTGGTCTCCAGTATTCTCTGATGGTCTCCAGCAGTCTCTGATGGTCTCTGTAGGTCTCCAGCAGTCTCTGTAGGTCTCCAGCAGTCTCTGTAGGTCTCCAGCAGTCTCTGTTGGTCTCTGCTGGAGACCAGCAGAGACTACTGGAGACCATCACAGACCAGCAGAGAACAACAGAGACCTGCAGAGACCATCAGAGACTACTGGAGACCTACAGAGACCGCAGAGACCAGCAGAGACTGCTGGAGACCTACAGAGACTGTAGATTAGTGCACTAGTGTACACCCACTCACTTCAATTACTATTGGTGTGTTGCAACACCAAGTAACCCCCATTTAATGAACCATCCTCCCTCTCTAGTTGTGCCCGGCACCCAGGAGCTCAAGCTTAGGCACCATAAAACCATGGTTTAGCAATTAAGAAAGACAGTTTGGCCATCCAGTGGTACATGTACATACAAATGTTACGATTCATACAGGGTCATCTTTGTCATGAATTCTCCACCCACCTGATTGAACTTGTTAATGAGGGGTTGCCGGGCAGAGATAGAAGTTCCTCCGTCCATCCTCTGGTAGCTGTACCCCCGAGAGGACACAAACCTCTCCAGGATGTTCAGCATCTGAGGGGGAGGAGTCACTCATTCACACACACACACAGTCCACACAAGTAACCACAGCAGGCACATACGCATGTACGTTGCATGTAGTTACAGTAAATGTTCTGTGATACAAAACAATTATTTTAGAACTTCAGACAGGCTACATCCATGATGACCACCATTCCCAGTTTTATCTTGAGAGCTAGTGATGAACCAAAATGGAATAACTAAACGTGTATATAGATGATAGCAAATCTGCGCATGAGAGGAGATCCAATCACCTGCTTGGACTGAGTGAAGAGCAGCACACGATGGCCCTGTGCTTTCCACAGCTTGAGAAGGGACTCCACTACCACCATCTTCCCAGACCGCTGCCAGTAGCCATACACCTCTTCACTCTCCAGACCCTCACCACCACACAGACCTGAGGAGAGAGAGGGAGGGGAAGGGGCCAGTGGAATTGAGGGCTCCTTGCCACAATTTGGCTCCAACAACTGTTAACCTTGTGTTATACTTTTTCTCTTCTTCTTCTTCTTTCTTCCAGAGATATTGATAATCTCAAAGTCTTCCTCCTCCTCTCCCTTCTCATTTGTTATCAGCTCCGAGTAGTCATTAGTCACCAGGTCGGGATGGTTGCACAGCTTGCGTAGTGTCATCAATCCCGAGAAAACCTTAATGAGCGAACACACATCCATACCGAAATGCACACAACATTCGAAATATGATCATCATATACAATGTACCACTGATCCAGGAGAACAAACGAACGAAAGCATGCACACACACACACACACACACACACACACACACACACACACACACACACTCACTCGCTTCCTCACTGCCAGCATCCTCTCCACCCCCGGACTGTGAATGAAATCCTCGTACAGCTCCCTCTGGTAGTCCGTCAGTCGACAGAACAACACCTGAAGCAGGTGGAGCAGTAAAGCACTCAACTCTGATTGGATGCGAGTCAGGTGATCAGATCATCAGAGTCTACCCAATAGTATTACAGAACCTGTTCGTTCTTGTTGGGTAGCTGTATCTTCACATCTGCCTTGAGTCTACGTAGGAGGTATGGGTTGATGGTGTCTCTCAGGACGCACGCACACCTGTATGCCGTCTGGACCTAATGGGAGAGCTAGGGTACTGCTAAGCCATACAATGAACAACGTTAACAGTTTACCCTAGCCCACACACATCCCACCCATCCACACTCACATATCCACACCTGGCCTCGTTCCCAGGTGCTTGGTAAGGGAGCCCCTGGGAACAAGGCTAATCCACACCCACCCACTCACCCCCCCCCCCCCCCCCCCCCACCCACCCACCCACACACACTTGCACTTCTGTTGCATTGGCGTATCCTCCCAGCGTGATTGGCACGGAGAACTGCTCCATGAACACAGGCAAGGTGCCCAGTTTGCCAGGAAACACAAAGTCAAACAGTGACCACAGCTCCCGTAGGTTGTTCTGCATCGGTGAGCCTGAGAGGATGAGGCGATGGGGGGTCGTAAACTGGAGGGCAGAGACAGGTGGGCAGTGAACATCAGTCCACATACATAGCCTCATATTACACCCAAATATACCCACACAATCACACACACACGCCCACACATGTACACACAGACATGTAAATTCACATATATGTACACACACATAAAATATATGTACACACACATGTGCACACACACACATGTACACACGCCCACCCACACAAACACATATACATGTATACACACAAATGTGTACACACACATGTACACACACACACACACACACACACACAGACACACACACACACACACACACAGACACACACACACACACACACACAGACACACACACACACACACACACAGACACACACATGTACACACACACACATGCCCACCCACACAAACACATATACATGTATACACACACATCATATATGTACACACACACATGTACACACACACACACACAAACACAGAGAGAGACAGACACACACACACACAAACAGAGAGAGAGACAGACACACACACACACCTCACATACAACTGTACCTGCTTGCAGGCGAGTGTCATCTCAGCATCAGGGTTCCTGATCTTGTGTCCCTCATCCAGAATGACGTAGTCCCACTTGCATCCCAGCAGCAGGTCTCGGTATGTACGCATCCCAGCATACGTTGTAATCAACACACCATCACCTTCAAAGTATTCATGCATGTATTATGAAAACGTATATAGACAATAGACAATGATGCATATTAACAAGAGGAGCTAGTTGCGCCTGGCAAGACTGGAGTGCCCGCTCCCTCCCTTTCCTCCCTCCCTCCCTCCTTCCATTCTCTCCCTCCCTCCTTCTCTCCCCCCTTTCCTCCCTCCCTCCCTCCCTCCCTCCCCACACGAGGTTTTGAAGTGTGAAAGCCTGTACAGTCTGAGCATAAGCAGCTGTAATGCTGAATAAGTAGGCAAGACTGACAGGAAGTGATGTAATCACTTCCTTTCTGATGAGATTCATCTAAGATGAATCTCATCAGGCCGCCATTGGGTGGGCAACCCAGATGGGGCACAGCAAGCAATGCCAGAACCTGGCTGGCACCAACAGCCATACGGTCGTTTAGTTTGGCACTGGCACAACCCACCACAGAAGTGGGGGGTAAGCACTGCATCTCCGCCGAAACCATCCCTCCCTCCCTCTTCCTCCCTCCCTCTTCCCCATCTCCTGCCTGCCTCCCCCCTCCACCTACCTGCCACTATCCTGTCCACGAGGATTCTCTTGTGACCCACGAAGGTTCCAGTCTCATGAAGGACGGCTACACGGAACGGGGGCCACCAGGTATGGAACTCGGACACCCACTGGTGCATCACTGTGGCTGGGCACACAATTAACACCGGACCCAGACCAAGTTTCCTATGTAGAAGATCGAAACATGTGACTCACTGTAATGCATCAATGTCTCATAATTTGCTCATTGTCATCATAATGACATCAACACAATGAACCCTCCACCTGGTGACATGGCTGCGGAGATTGCTCTCTCTAAGTCCTGCCAGGAATGCAATCATCTGTATGGTCTTGCCCAATCCCATCTCGTCCCCAACAATCCCCCCTGCCTGCTGGCAGTGGAGCTCCCAGAGCCACTTCACACCTGTCTGCTGGTACCTGAAGTGAAGCAAGGGGTCAGGGGCAGGTCAATTAAGACAGGAGGAACGTAGGGAGGAAGGGACCACACCCACCTGTACAGCTTGCTCCAGATACTTCCAGGCACTCTGAGTCCTCCCTCAAATGTTGCAACTGGTCTATCCTGGTTTTCCTCCTCCTCCTTCCCCTCTTCATACTGCCTGCAGTACAAAATCAATACCACATACAAAATGTGTACAGACATGCATACAGACATTGTTGCATGCAGCCTCAGATACCCTATCCTCATTCTGTACAGCTCCTCATCACCATCATCCTGGTGTTTTCCAAGCCGGACAGCAGAAGACACCAGCCGTTTGCACCTCCGCCCATATCCCAGTAGCTCACCATCACTGTCATCACTGGACAATTCACGTAAGTTCCTCTTCCTCCTGGATTTCCCTTCCACACCACTCACACCCTCACCACCTAGTTCTTCATCGGTGTAATACTCACTCTCTTCACTCTCCTCCTCCTCAACCATGCTCGGCATCCAGGTCCCACCGTCGGTCTCTCCACTCTCCCCTTCCTCCACAGTGCTCGGCATCCAGGCCCCACCGTCGGTCTCTCCACTCTCCCCCTCCTCCACAGTGCTCGGCAACCAGTCTCCACTGTTGGTCTCTCCACTCTCCCCCTCCTCCACAACACTCGGCAACCAGTCTCCACCGTCGGTCTCTCCACTCTCCCACTCCTCCACCACACTTGGCATCCAATCTCTACTGTCAGTCTCTCCACTCTCTCCCTCCTCCACCACACTCGGCATCCAGCCACCACCGTTGGGGGTGGGGCCAGTCAAGGACAAACCTTCACTAAGACTCTCCCACACCTCAGAGTCGGCTACTTTCTTGTGTGATCTCAGCACGCTGGTACTCCCTCCCTGCTGAGTTGGCTTGACTCTTTCCTTCCCTTTGCGACTTTTCCCTCCATTTTCCAACTTTCCTCCACTCTTCTTCACGCTCTGTGTAGCAGGTAAAGAAGATACCGGGTCGGCAAAGAGGCCATCGAAGCTGTCCGTACTGAGCTTAAGGAGTCCCCTCCCTTGGCTTCCAATCTTCCCCTGTCTTGGTGTCACGTGCTTGGAGAGAGTAAGCGTTTCAGCGATTGCAAAGGAACCATCAGTATGGACACTACTGGGTGGGGAATTGCTGCTAGAAGTGATGTCGGCTTCGTGAAAGTCACCTGCACTTGCAGAACACGAGGGTATTGGCCCAGTAACTGAGCATTCACCAGAGATCAGTTCTACTGGAGTTTTGCTCAAAGTATCAGTCGTTCCATCACCAGGAGTCGTCTCCTCTACTCGGCCACCAAATGGCGTGAGTTGGCCGGTCTGAATGAGCCTCTGCTGCTCAGACGACTGATTTCCCAATGCAATGCCAAATGCAACATCTGGAATGGACTTCTCCCCAAGCTGGCCACTATCACCTGTGTATGTGTGGAGAAAAGAAACTTTCTTCAGTGCAGCCAAATAAACATATTGTACTTCAGGCACAGATCCGTCCGAGACTGGACATGACTCTTAATGTCCACTGCCAGAAACTCAGGCCCAACAAAGGTGAACAAACCTGCATCATCTTTTCCAGACACCTTCCTCAAGAGCTGCAGCTCCCGGGTTTCCAGACTGCGCAGCTGCTTCCTCTGGGTAAGGCAAGAATTCAATATTGCAGATTTATCTGCATTCAAAACTTCAAATGTGAGTGTAAGCATGCATATTCTACCTTTTGATCTTGTGATGCTCTGAGCTTCCTCAAGTCCAACACAACGTCACAGAGACGGCAGGAGAGGAGACCAGCTATCGACTTGGACAGATTGTTCAACTCCAGCCGAACACCACTGCGGAATAGACATGATTGACACTCAATTTCCATGACGTCATCGAGGTCAGTGGTATAACTACACATCAATAAACTCACCCTCCCTGCTTCAACTGGGTAACTACAATGACGCCACTTCATGCCAGGTTGTTTACATAAAACAACGAGATAACATTATTCATAGCAGAACGGTACATGTAAACGTGTTACAAACTCAGATTAATGAGGGCATATACTTGTTTCTCAGTGTTTTGACTTGTTGCACTGTACATTGTATTTTGCAGAAAGAAATCACGAAATTTGGGCACGAAAAAGAAGATTATGCATGCCTAGAGCACGCTCTTCTGGATGATCCGGTAAGTTTTTGTGCAGATAGCTAAACAGCAAAGTTACCAGCAAAAAATTTAATCAAATAGTACATCGTAACGTACATTAAAGTTACGATGTACTATTTGATTAAATTTTTTGCTGGTAACTTTGATGCTTTATATCTCAAGAACTATAACAGATATTAGTCTGAAACAGGTTGCATTCCAACATTACAACACCAAATGAAACTCCTGGAACAGGAAAGTAGGGTATTTGGACCTAGGCAATTAGATTCATTGCTAAAAAACTTTTGTGTCAAATTACTGACAGGCAGACTGGAGTCCAACCCTCAAAACTTCTCTGGCACTACTACGCAGTATTTGCTATGTCGTGATGAAGAGATATTCGGTGATCTGTGTATACTTTTAGCTATGTGCACAAAAGCTTACCGGATCATCCAAGAAGAGCATGCTCTAGGCATGCATACTCTCGTTTCATGCCCAAATTTTGTGATTTCGTTTTCATGCCGCCCTGCAAAATACACCAGGCTACCTGTGCAAGAAGTCAAAACAAGTGAGAAACAATTTCCCTTTGAAGCGAAGTGTAAGGCCTCATTAGTTTGTGGTTAATTGAATTTGTAACATGGTTACATCTACCATTTCCGCTATGAATAATGTTATCTCATTGTTTTATGTAAACAACCTGGCAAACTTTCCCTACTAAGCAATCCGTTTTGTCTGTCAGTTGTGTCTGTCTCAAAAATTGAAATCTCGCCACATACATGTAGACCCTCATAAACCATCGAAAGGGAGTCAAACAAATAGCAAAAAAAACTGCTCTATGTGTACCTGACTGAAGCCAAGGCGCTTTGTTTTGCTATATTTCGACTATTTCCTACTTTTCATAACTATTCATAACATTGGCTCCACCTCTTTGTGACCGTCCCATCAACAACAGGACACGTAGTGCATTTGGAAACTTCATGCTTCGAGATGACCGCTAGGAAACACTATTTTCCTATGATTTATCAGAGAACGCGGTAGCGTTCTCTATTTAGGGATGGCCAAGGAAATTTCGATTTTAGCATACTGATGCACCAGCAGGATAACGGCCAAAGAAGCTACAACCCCACAAACCAAACATGCAGACAGAATGATACTGCCTAGCGGTTCACAAAAACACTCACAAACGTACCTTAGAGTACGCGGGAGTCGATGAACATGTCGCGGAGAAAAGGCCGATTTCGTCATCTTTCTTTCTTTCTTTCTTTCTTTCTTCCTTCCTTCCTTCCTTCCTTCCTTCCTTCCTTCCTTTCTTTCTTTCTTTCTTTCTTTCTTTCTTTCTTTCTTTCTCATAACAAAACTTTGCCCAAGGATAGCTTACCAACTAAACCACTTCTTGAGCTAATTTACGTACAGGACAACACCACTATCGCCGTAGTACTCACCACGACCATGTTTGTCTGCAAAATGGCAAGACCAGCAGTTTTAGCTTTTAGCATCAGCCCGCTGCTACGCCCCCTAGAAGATGCCATTCACCAACAATTCCTTCCCACTCTGACTGGCCGACCCGCTTGCAGTCCCGAGGAACGTGAGCTATTGTCACTACCTGTCTGCCTTGGTGGTTTATGAATAAACGATCCCACAATGTCAGCACACACTGAGTTTGCTACCTCCACACAATCTCATCCCCCCTTGTTGCCTTGATCATTGCCCAAGAAAACCATTGATCAACGAGAGCTTAGAAAAATCAAGGCAGACACAAAATCACTCAACCGCAGGAGACTAGAAGAAAGAGCCAAGGAGCTGAAGAAAGAACTTAAACCACCATTACAGCGAGCCATTGATCAAGCGATGGAGAAAGGAGTCTCTACCTGGCTCTCAGTCCTCCCAATCGATGAACACGGTTTCAGTCTCCACAAGGGTGCCTTCCGCAATGCTCTGTGCCTAATATGCTTGGCAGATCCCACGACTACCTCAGACATGTGCATGCGGGAACAATTTTGATGTCAATCATGCCATGATCTGCCCGAAAGGTGGATCCCCAAGCATTCATCATAACGAAGTGAGAGACCTCACAGCCGATCTGCTGACCGAGGTGTGTCACGATGTTGAGATAGAGCCGAAAATGCAAGAGCTAACAGGAGAACACCTTTTGCTCCAGACAGCCAATACAGAGGATGGAGCCCGGTTGGACATAAAGGCACAGGGTTTTTGGGAGAACAGGTGGCAATGTGCATTCTTTGACATAAGGGTGTTCTACCCAAACGCAAAAAGCAACCGATCGACCTCTGCCTACACCAAACATGAAGCCGAAAAGAAGAGGACCTACGGCCAACGTGTTCGTGAATTGGAGCACGGATCTTTCACTCCCCTGGTCTTTGCCTCGACTGGCGGAATGGGAAAGGAGGCAACCATCTGCTACAAACATATCGCCTCTCTCCTTGCCCTCAAGAGGAATACAACTTACTTGCACATGATGGCCTGGATTCGCTGCCCCCTCTCATTTGCTCTGCTCCGTTCCTCACTCATGTGCATTCGTGGCACCCGCTCACACCTCCACCGTGCCAGTGAAGTCTCCATCGAACTTGTTCGATGTGAGAGTCACCTGTCCTGAACAGTGACTGACAATCTTGTTTCATAAAATTATTCTTGTTCCTTATTTTTTGCCTATTCTGCATATTTCATACCTTGTATAATACTTTTTCCTCTTCCATGTACTTGTACACTTGTATATATGCACCAGGAGTGTATTATTTACCAGGAAAAAAAAAAGCAGTTTTAGCTAGCTACGATCCGATGGCATTCTAGCACGACGCCATTTTGAGGCAATGAGGTCACGTGTTCGCCAATTGCGCACGTGCAATCCAAAATGCAAGCACATTTTTGTGTTCTTTTGCTTGTGATGGCTGCGTTTGGTACACTAACAGAATCCCTGTGAATCCGTCATCTGGTGGCTCCTACTGCTACGAGGAAGTTCTACCAACCTGTTCTTGTCAAGATGTATTGTGACTATGCCATCATGGAGGTGTGGCTTTCTTTTCATGACGTAACTACAGTGCAGAACTAACTGTGAGGTTATAGTTTTGGATTTCCATTGCAAGCACATGACCTACACGGCTGCCATCGAGCTGATGAAGGGTGAATGCCCCACCCCCTCACCCGCGAAGGCAACAATAAACATTGATCACAACAGCAACATCAAATTATTAATGGAAACTGCATTAAAGCCTGCTCAGTGCCCAGCAGAAGGTCCACGTCCATCAAGAGAGACCATCGCTGTTTTGTTGACATGGTGATCGCCTCGTAGTCTCGGGCCTAGGAACGAGGCTAACATGGTGATTAAGTAACAACACCAGTCTGGCATACATCCAGTTCCCCCGTGGTGACGTGATGTTGCACGTATCATGGCTAAGAAGTTATGCATTTCATGCGCTCGAAAAAGTACGCAAACTAGTAGCAAAAAATTTCTAATAAAAAGGATTTAGTGATGGCCTGTCACATTTGGAATTATTCCACCTCTCGAAAAAGCTAAGAAACAAGGAGAAATGCCTTTAGCCAGGCTCAGTCCCATCCCTTCCCTAAATTCTACATTTTATAATGGATGGGACTGAGCCTGGTTAAAGGCATTTCTCCTTGTTACTTAGCTTTTTCGAGGGGTGGAATAATTCCGAATGTGACAGGCCATCACTAAATCCTTTTTTATTTTTCTCAGAAAATTTTTTGCCACTAGTGTAACTCATAGACATCGTGAGTATTAATAGTTCAGGCTGTCTATTCCAGCTATTTCGTAACATTTGGTCCCACCTCTTCAGCTTCACAATATGCACGCTGTTGTATATACGGTAAGCGGTCACTCCCATACCTTGGATATGGCCATACACGAACACAGTATACGCAATAGCACCTGTTCAATGCGCATCGGCAGAGATGTCATGCCGACTGTAGCTGCACTGTATCCTGTAGATGCTCCACGCACGGGGTATGTGTTCTATGAACACCTCTAGTTTAATTTGCCATTATGAATAATTTATTTCTCGAAAACCACACATGCATCACCTGATTTCATGCTTGACAAGGTTGTATTCCTTCAGCAGGAACTTCCTCTGTTGCTCGGCGTTCCTCTTGGAGACCTCCTGGTCAATCTGCTGCAGTACGCCAGCTTCAAACTCTTCCTGGTTGTACACACTCACCCCCAGCCCACTCAGCTCACTCTGAACATCACTGCCACTGGAGGCTGGTGTGGGGTGCAGTGTATATACATATTATTGGGTGTGCACATAATTATGTTCCTCTCAAAACCAGACCTTCACATGGTGAGGATTCACCTACATTTGAGTTGCCCACATGCTGGAAAGCTGGTATGACCAATCAGATTCATGGATTGCAAATTACATCATGGAAATGGATTCACAATCTCGCCAACTGCAGGCTTACATGTCCCTACCGATTGCATACAACAAATCTCTGTGTATGAAATATTACCTACGGGAGATTGGTAGTGATCAAGGCATTGCCACTGACCATTAATAAGTATGGAAAAAACTGCAGCTGGCTCATGCAATTACCCCACTCAACAACTCGAATGTAGACCTGTCACGTTAAATTTGGACCCCCGTAAAATACGTTCCCCCTGGAACGAATTCTTCAAAACAACTCTGAAATTTTTGGACCTACCTCGAAAAATTAGTTCCACTTATGTGTACGTATAATATGCGCACTTGCAACCTGTTACTTAGCCTATTGTTTGTCTGTACAAGTAGTTAGCGACTGCTGGGCCGTTAAGGACAGGGATATCCACGCTACTGCAGCATCAGCAACTCTCATGATCTGTTTGGACACTACTGCATAGTGAGATTATTTCAGCTGTATTCGAACCTCTGCAGGTGAACGTGCGCTTGTTCTCGATGGTACAGTAGCTTGGATGGCTCAACAGCCGCCCAGTTCACATTACTTGTTGCAAAGGCTCAGGCACTGTAGTTGTACTGCACAGGTCGCAATCAGGTAAGCATGAGGCAGAGCTCTGTGCGGCCTTGATCTTTGACCTATTATATGGTGACGTCATTATGACAACACTGCCCGTTTCAAGCTTCACAGCTAGCTACAACATCCAACAGTTACTTTGCACGGCCCTATACAACTGGGGTCCATATATTTCAGCAGTATGCGTTCCAGGAGATTTCAACAAGGCTTTGAAACATAATGGATCCATGGGGCGGTCCAAGTATCCACAAGGGGTCCTTTATATTTCTGAAAAATTAGTTCCAGGGGGTCCATGTATTTCAAGTGTTTACTGAAAAATTAGCTCCAGGGGGGATCCATTTTAGGGGGGTCCAAATTCAATAATTTATGACATCCTTCCTCCCCGTGCAAACGATCTGGTTCCGAGACTACATGTACATTGTATGTGTAGTGATTGAAGCTTGGTACTGCATGGTCAATTCCAATGAATCTCATCTTTCATAAACACCCCGTACATGTGCAGCTACCTGTAAGCAGTATACACATGATACATACTGGTCTGTCACGCCATGGACAGTCCCCCCTGAAAAGTGGTCCCCCCGGACTGTCCACGGCAGAATAATCGGTCCCCCCGAACCAAATATCGCAGCCATACCTGGTCCCCCCTTGCTGTAGATGGTTCCACCACATAGATGCATGATCTGTGACGAGCGCTCGGCAGGGTACGTACAGGTAAGGTTGTCCAGCTTCGCTATTCAAGTTGAGAAGAAATCAGGCCCTCCTTCCCCGTGAGTGATACTCCAAGTGATCCACGTTGGGCGGTCGTTTGAGTCTGACAACAAGATTAAGTGACGAATACCAACCTCCAACAAATATAAGTATATTTCTGTACTTATAGAGGCTAGAGACTACGAAGGTATGGTTTTTCCGCATTTTGTTTTGTGTATTATCTTCGTTGCATACTCCGAGCTAAAATATGTTCAGGCGCGTTATTGGCTCCTGATACTATAACTTGGACTACAAGGCCTCCTGATGGACGGTGCAGGCTCTCCATTCGCGTCTGTTTATTCATACTTCCTTGCTTCGATAATTCATAGTTGACCCTGCACTGAATATTTGTGACTTGGGCTAGTGAACAAGTGGGACCAATTACAGCAAGGGGGGACTGCTTACAGCGCCATGGATAGTCACAAGGGGGACCACTTATTCTGCCGTGGACAGTCCGGGGAGACTGCTTTTGGGGGGGGGGGGGGGGGGGGGGGGGGGGGGGGAGACCAATTATAGTATGACAGGTCAAGGTTAATACTCAGTATAATATAGACTGAGTATGATACTGTACGTATACGTACCTGTGTTGATGAGGCTGGAGTCAATTCTAACTCCGTGGTTGTGGTTCTTTCCTTTAGACCCTCGAGGCTTTTCGTGGCCAGAGGCGGCCATGTTGAAACCTCAGCACCTCGGGTTAGGGCGCGCGCTGGTCTGGACGTGACTAAAACACGGAACGGACCGGAAAACGGACCAGAAAACGGACCGAGTTTTTTTCATGCCCGGGTGCCCTAGACACCGTATATTTGATCGTGCAGTGAACCAAAGTTTAGTAGCACAGGTCCGCAGTCCAGCAGACAGTCACCAGCAATTGTAGCTACTGATCGACCAGTGATGTCGACCTGAGCTGTGTACCAGACTTGAGCTGCGAGGCGCTGGTCACCGTTCATCCATGTGATCCCACTCTGCCATGCACCCAGCCCCTTTGGAGATCTTGTCGGTGCCAAAGCATTGCGTCAACAGTGGGAGGGGGGGGGGGGGGGGGGGGGGGGGGGGGGGGGGCTGGGTGGGTAGCCTCAGTCCCAGGCTCTCTTAGAGGAGAGAGCCTGGGACCGAGGCTACTGGGTGGGTGGGAGATGATGGTGAGTATAGAGTTAGGGGTTCAGAGTACTCCGGTAGTGGATGCTAACTGATGTCCACAGAGAACAGTTACACAAGAACTCAACTCACATGGACATTACAAGATGACATGATGCATCCACGTATATATGCATACACCAGTCACTGGCATGCACATGAGTCTACATGCACAAGTACGCATACCTCAGGATGATTACTGCACAAGTGTACATGTAGTATCGTAACTTAAAATGGGGTAACCCCCTTGAGGACGGGCTTAATTTGAGTTCATTTTCTTATGAATTTCATTCTTTACACAGATGACTTTTTGACTGCCACCAACAGAAACAGAAACCTACCGAATGTAAAGCAGCAAGCAAAGTTATGGCCAGTGTGGGTGGCTGAAAAAAGATGCGTACAGGACTGGTTGCAAAACTATTTTGTACGGTGTTACCATGCTCATGTGCACATGATGGGCTCAAGTTCAACTAATTCCAACCAATTAAATCAAAATATAAACCTGCCATTGACAGTTTGAATGACTACCATTGCAAAGTAATGATCAGGGGTGCCAGTTTCATACACTAGTCTCGTGCCCAGCGAGGGGTGGGGTCTGGGCACGAGACTAATACACCCTTGCATGGGTGGTTACTAAAATCCGGAACGGAACGGAACGGAATGGAACGGTTCCGCCTACTAAAATACGGAACGCACGGAACGGAACGATACTAGTATACTAGTAGCCAAGCTAGCATAATTTTCGCAGCGCAGGCAAAGACTTAGAGGACGCTTGAAATCATGGTAAGACTTGCTTGTCATATTCTGTTGAGAAGAGAAGAGGTATACTTGGCCAACCTTGGGTCTCTGCGGAGGCTTCTCCGCGCGCATACTGGCGATCGCGCCCTGGACTCAGCGAAGGGCTAGCTTGTTAGACTAGCGGAGGCTCATGGATCACTCTCTCTGGATCTGGGAAGCTCTCTAAAAATTGTAAATGTAGTGCCTAATCTTTTCCTCACCATGCATGAACGTGAGCGCGAGCGCATAATGCATTGCGCTGTAGTACCTGATGTTCCGTTCCGTGCGTTCCGTATTTTAGTAGGCGGAACCGTTCCATTCCGTTCCGTCCCGTTCCGTATTTTAGTAACCACCCTTGCAGGCTATAGGCAAGGCACTAATTAGAATTTTAATTTTATGGTGGGAAATTTGAACTTTAGGAGGCTATAACAGTGCAGTATGAACAAATTCTCTGAAGTGTATAGAGAGATGTGCCTTTTGCGATTGAAGTATGAACATCTGACGGGAGTCTGTAAAACGATTCAGAAACCATGGTAAGCCAATAGTCTCGTCTGGGAACGAGACTACAGGTAAGCCAATTGCAACACAATCAAGCGCAGAACATGCAAAAAGGACACGCATAGCTCTGATTCAGATGCAAATTGGTCTGCAGGCCGAATCGCGATACTGTTGGGAGGCCAATTACAGACGGAGTGAAGAAGGAGATGGCTACTGTTGGTGAATATACGGGACAGGAGAAATGCCAAAGTTCAGGTATGGCTACCAGTGGAGTCCCACGTGGTCTAGTGGTTAGGATCCGGTGTTCTCATCGGTTCGATTCCCCGCATGAGAGACAACTTTTGTACAATCATAAATGGTCCCTTATTAGCACTTCACAGCTATCCTTGTGCCCCTAGACTCCTTTTTTATATCTCTCTTTCTAGCCCCGGTGCATGTGACAAGACGCAAGAAAGACGAAGTTGGAAGCTGCAAGGAGGAGGTACTTTCGAGTCTACCATGTGGGGAGCATAAGGAGCTGCCTTCCTCCACCTCCACTGCTGCCGAGGAGATGCTCCTGTTGGATGAGATCCTCAGCAGGGCACAGAAGCTCAGAGCTGTTCAGCCACCTGAGGTATATACATGCATAGCCCATCTCATGTTTCCTTCAAGCATAACTTAGTCTTGTTCCCAGACCCTCAGAGGAGGGTCTGGGAACATGGTAAATTGGACGTATAGACACTGTCTGTTGTATGATCATCCCATGTAGGATGGAATACATGCAGCTGCATGTAAAAGGGGATATGCCTCCAGAACTGTGAAACTGGCAGGAAGTGCCTATGGACCCCAGGCTCCCACAAGGCCTGCTCATGGGTTTTCAGCAAAGAGACCAAGGTCTTCAATATCGAAGTCGGGTACTGAGAGCAAACAGACCTCCTTTCTCTCAAGTAGAGGTTCTCTTGGCAGCTCACAACGAACATCTAAGACAATGGGAGTGTCAACCAAATTAGTAAAGCCTACCTCCCGAGGCAATGAAGACCTTAGCAGCAAAGCAAGGACATCTGGGCAGAAAGTTAAGAGTTCTCCTCAAATACTCCAGCTTGTTCCAAACCGATCCTGTATGCCACAGAAGTCTTGTCTGCCAGATGGTTTTGAAATCAGGAGTACCAGCAAGGTTGTTGGGGGTGTAGCACACAAGACTGCCTCGCTTGGTCAGCATGCAGCACCAGTTGATGTCGCAGCTCAGGACATTGATCACAAGGACAAACTATCACTAGACAAGGAAGGACTCCATATACAGCAACATGGGTGAGTGTGCTGCATTCCAGCTGATAACATTACGAGCAACCTTCTAATTTTGATCATATTATTCCTCACAGTTCAATGTCCTCCAAGTATCACAAACTTCACAGTGCGCTGACAGAGTAAGTCTGACACACTCAGGGATTATTTCAGAAAGATCACGGAGGGGGGGGGGGGGGGGGGGATTGAATAGTGTGCAGCAGTGCACCATTTAGGGGGCTCTGAATTTGAAATCTCACATTTTCAAGGGTGGACGAATGCCCCCCCCCCCCCCCCCCCCCCCCCCCAAAAAAAAAAAAGAGACCCTGCACACTTCTCATTAGCCTCGTACCCAGGCCTTCAATCGCGGTGGGAAGGCCTGGTATACACTGTTTGCGCATGCGTTTAATTTAAATGTGAATATTACGTCATTTTTAATTGTGACGTTTGCGAATGGGTTGGGCTTAATCGATGACGTTTGCGTAAACACACCCGCGTACGCGTGCATGAGAGCGATCAAAGGGCTCACAACAAGCACACCACAGCTCTTTCCACTGTCTACAAGTCCCTTCTTGTAGCTAGACTCCATGAGGAAAGGGAGCGCTTGGTAGCACAGGCTCTTGCCATAGCCAGTAGGTAGCTAGCCACACTAGTGACGAACACGTCGCTGCCTTCGTACACAGCTCTCATGGAGCAGCGCTGCTCTTCTTTCACAGTCATCCGTGTCATTTCAGCCTTCGCAAAGCATAGGTAAGAGCCTCAGAGAAACTACTACCACCAGAACTTTTGCACGCCATATTCATATTGCTACTCGTCGTTCGTTGCGGTTCTTCTAGGAATGTAAACGTGGACATCATTCGACGTCATCGTTTCACGGAAGAATACCGAGATATCCTATTTTCCAAGATTTTGGGGGAAATTAAGCGCATGCGCAAACAGTGTATACCAGGCCTTCCCCCCGCGATTGAAGGCCTGGGTACGAGGCTAACTTCTCATCAATACACTACATGTGCATACTATTATTACTATTATTATTATTACTACTACCGGTACATGTTGAGTTCTTTGGCTTGCACACACTCACACACATGCGACTCTACATGTACCTACATGTATAGACTAACAGATCACTTCAGATCACAGAGTGGTGAGTGCTTGGGCTCAGCTGCAGCAGAGCACTTCTCTCAGAGACTAGTTCCCAAGGTAACTGAACTGCACAGCCTCCTCCCTCTGCTCATGATCATAATATTACGATGAACTTGGTGTCCTCATTTGCATCCAGGAAGCAGCATCCCATTCTGCCAGGGTAATCCAGTTACAGCTGGCACAAGAGGAATACCACCTCCTGCGGGAGCAGATTACTTCGATTACACCTCAGGAATGGGAAGGTAAGGCTCACAGAGTAGTGTACTGGCCATTTTTTCATTTACAATAGTTTTCACTCTAGCTGGGGAGGGGGGGAGGGGGGGAATTTTGAAATAAGAGTTGCCTTAGTGGGCACTGCACTGGGGTTGAGGGTGTGTGAATGCCCCACTCCATGTTTGTATCACTTGTATTCTGCAGTATCAGACCGCAGTCCATTGCAGGACATTCTCAGAATAAAATCCAAGTTGGACTCTATTACTAAATGCACTTGTGCTCTTCAAGAAGAACTGACAAGAGAGTCATCCATCCCTTCTCCCACTGGCCATGGTGCTAAAGGGAGTTTTGTCTCCACCTTACAGCCCACAGGTAGTGATTCTAAACCTGAAGAGCCATTTGCCTATTCTTCCCTGAAAGACTGGCAGACAGTGGCTGAGTGTGATCATCGCCGTCAGTTGTACACATGCGAAGCAGAGCTGCTGGACCTTTGCGAGCGGCTAGTCCTTCCCAGAGCCACAGACACATGTGCCATACAGACAGGTAAATTTGAGGCACATCCTTCTTCATTTGTGCACTTCTATAAAGTCCTCAAGAGCGCATAAGTAGATCGCCCCCCTCTTGGCTCACTCCATACGAAGTTTTGATGTGGTGTGCAGTGTTCTCACTAGGCCTCTACGGAAGGGCACTGTGCCCTTTGGGCTTCTAATGTGCCATTAGTCTCGTGCCCAGACCACACATGTGTCTGGGCACGAGACTATAGAAGCACAATGTGCCCTTTGCCCTGCAGCCTCTGCAAGTTGATTACTTTTTAGCAACCACTTGAAATACATATAGCTGTTACTGATAGGTATGAATCTTATTATGTGCCCCTCACAAATTTCTTGCCAGAACACTGGTGGTGTCTGCTGGATTTTAGAGACCTCATTGAGTTCAAAACAACTAAGCACATTATGTATACCATAGCCATGTAGGTTGTATGTATACTGGTTTCTCCTTTCTCTGTGGCAGTGTAAAGAGTGTCTCCACATTTCGGGCGGTCGGGCCTGGGTACGAGGCTACTCCACATGCATTTGAACTCTCATTCCTCATGTTTGCATACACCCATGCATTAGCCTCATTCCCAGGCTCCCCCTGCGCGCGCCGACGGGAAATACGGGAAATTGGCGTATTTTTGTTCACCACGCGCACAGGGGGGAGCCTGGGAACGAGGCTACCCATACATCATCAATGCTGTTGCAGGTCCTACACAGCTGTCCTGCAGTCTGTGCATGCATCACTAAGCATGGATACTACCCCACTGATTCTGTTGGTGGAGCCTCACCACCAAGAAATGAACTGAACAATCATGACAAAGTCCAAACACAATCATACATTCCACTGTGAAATGTGTACGAATAAAAATGAATCAATAATCACTTTCTCAGTGTCACCATTTCACTTCAGGCCCATCTTCCATTTGGGGCTGTAGAAATCCCCCGTACTACATGTAGTATTATTGCATGATACCCTACAACTTCAAAGGCTCAGGTGTGCCAATATCTGGCATATGCCACTGCTGTGACATCATCACTTAGCAACCCACATCACGAAGCAACATCCAATCAGGTGCATGCAATAAATTAGTTATAGCATGGCAATGCGGGCTGCATGCCAGATATATATTGGCACTGCTGTGACAATATCTGGCATACAGCCCTTGTTGCCATGCTATAACTAATACATAATACCCACATCATGGCAGGAATTTAAGCTACTACCAACCATAATTGTTCTCATCTCCACCACTTTTCACATCATGCTACATATTCATATTAAAGTGGAAATAGAAATACCAAGTGAAGTTAGCTTAGCCTTTCCACCAACAGCACTATGCACATACACATCACTTCAGGATGCATGTCACATACTGGTAGTGAGTGTTCAGTAGCTATCTCACCGTGGCATGGGTACCGGTGCACCAACTGCCCCATGCTGTCCAGTAGCTATAGCTCACTGCGGTGTGGGTGCACTAACAACCCCATGCTGTCCAGCAGCTAGCTCACCATGGTGTGGGTGGACCAACCACCCCATGCTGTCCAGTTCACTATGGCGTTGGTGCACTATTCACCCCATGCTGCTCACTGTGGCGTACAGTTGCACCAGTCACCCCATGCTGTCCAGTCACATGGGTGCCCTCAGCCTGGCAGCCACCATGCAGTGCTGCCAGGATTGCTGGTAGCACTCTGAGCCACTTTTTTGCCACTGACTCTACAAGCACGTAGCTAGCCCAGGTCACTGCTGTTCATGATGGTATCGTGCTGCATTGCAGCATGGACACCTGAAGAGAGAGGGGGGAGCCGGCGGGGAGGGAGAGGAATGAGAGTGGGACGTTCATGATCAATCATGCATACTGTACCACAAGACAAGATTCCCAAGGCTTCAAACATGGTGATGACATTAAGGGATCGTTTTACCATTTTCATGGTGCCATTTGCCATTTTCTTCTGACGGCCATAACTCCTTCCTACTACCCCCCCCCATGAACTTGATTTATGGCTCAAAAGACAGCTCTCTCCAAGAGCTTTACATTGAACTATAGAAAGTCTGTTAAGTACCCCACTATAAGGAGTTAGTGGTAAGGAAGCTGACCACACTGCTTTCACAGGAATCCTGATAAGTGACCACCACTTATCATGTAGCCTGTGATTTTTTTGTCTCGGCACCGAAGTGCCGAGACACAGTGCTGGATGCGTAGGTACGTAAGTACGTACGTGGTACGTCGCTTTTCACAATGCGCCCGCGCAAGTGCTGCAAACGTATTCATAGCCTGCAAGTAGATCTTCAAAAGTGATTACGGGTTTGCATGGCTGCTCATGAATCCTCTTATCAAGACTGCTGCTACGTAGTTATAGTACTTAATTCAGGACAATGAATACTCACTCATCCAGTGTGCTGCACTCAGCCATCCCAAGTGCATACTAACTCACTCAGCTAGCTAGCTATATAGATAAGTGCTGAAAGAATTGGCCAAGGTGTTGACTAAACATCAAGCCCAGACACGACGGCCAAGGTGTTGACTAAACATCAAGCCCAGACACGACCATACTGCTTTCACCCTTTGGGTGAACATTCCTGACCCACCCCTTGCTCACACAGAACCTCCAAGGATATTGACGCTCACTTAAGCTGAAAGTCTCATAGCTAACAGGTTTTGCAGTCATAATAAAGGGTTAAGCAGCTGCCATGTCCTCTGCATGATTCTAGCTGATACCAAGTCGTGCCGAGACACATCAAGTCTTTTAAAGACTCACTTGTTATTATGTCATCTAGAGGCTTAGTTCTACAATGTTAATGGACAGAATGTTTCTGAGAGTATCCATAGGGTAGATCATCCATGGATATACTCTCAGAAACATTCTGTCCATTAACATTGTAGAGCTAAGCCTCTAGATGACATAATAAAACTAGAGGTGTTCATAGAACACATACCCCGCGCTGAACGTCAGGCCAGGATGCATGCAGTGCAGCTACAGTGACCGCTTACCGTATATACTATATTGTGAAGCTGGAGAGGTGGGGCCAAATGTTACGAATAATAGGAAATAGCTGGAAAAAACAGCCGAAACAATAGCCATGATATCTGTGAAGTACATAGATCGTGAGAAAGCACTGTTTCCTAGCGGTCATCTCGAAGCATGAAGTTTCCAAATGCACTGCGTGTCCTGTTCTTGAAGTCACGAAGAGGTGGAGCCAATGTTATGAATAGTTATGAAAAGTAGGAAATAGCCGAAATACAGCGAAACGGAGCGCCTTGACTTCAGTCAGGTACACATAGAGCAGTTTTTTGCTATTTGCTATTGTTTGACTCCATTTCGACGGTTTATGAGAGTTTATGAGAGTAGATTTCAATTTTCAATGTCTCCCCAGGTATTCCATGTTTGGAGGCTTGTACACCACACTGCAGATAACAAAGGTAGACTAAATTAGTCTATTAACCTACACATATTTGATGAAACTATTGAACACACTTTTCACCTTGTATTTTTGCTGCTGGAAGAAGGTTGAGTAGTGTCCATGAACTCTTCATCGGAGGACAAGGTTACTGGCTGTCTCTTCTTTGTCTTCTGCGTGGCTCCAGCATCAGTGGATTTGCGATTGAAGTTTTGTTATTAATCAGTATAAGCAGAACACACAAACACACAATGAATGCTGGTATATCTACCATCTTACCGTTTTTGGCCAGCCTTAAAATGACATTGCTTATCAGGACGACCATGTAGTGCCTGCTTATCAGAGGTATATTTCTGTCTTTGCTTCTTTCGTGATTCATCAGAGGTAGATTTCTGTCTTTGCTTCTTTCGTGATTCAGCGGCTGAGACCTTTGCAGAAGTAGACCTGCTGTTGTATGAAATCACACTACCACTGGCAGCTGCAAGATATTTAGCAACGTATGATTTGTCTTGTTTATACAAGTTTATAATTGCTTGTTGAATGGACACTGGGATGCAGACGTCCTTTGAGTCCCTGTTTTTTTCTCTCAACTGCATTTGTATCAGCAGGACATCTGGACCACACATCATCAACCATATGGGTAAAATCTTTGTGGAGCATTTTTTCAAGGGTGGACGCATCCACCACTTTGCCCAATGTTTGCATGCTGTCGTCCAGTTGCATTCACTAGCTAAAAACTTGGCATCTTCTACAGTCAACCCATCAACGATTCCAACTAAATCCTGAACTGAAGGTGATTCACTGCATAGAGCTTGAAAGCAGTATGCAACTCTCTGACTTTAGGAATTTGTGATGTCTGTCGCTGGGACTCATTCCCCTTGTGATCTTCATGGGCGTGGCTTTTAGTGTGCCGGTATAGTAGCAGCTGTCTCTTACTTTCATCATCGCATTTCCCCACTATTTCGGAAATCATGCAATCCTCAAATTCCTGGGAGGCTACTATATTTCTTTGTGACGGTTTCTCTCCAGGCCCGCACAATATGACCACTGTCAAACACTACTCTTGTAGAGACTGGTTGAGTTTATACACCCTCCTACACTTCCCTTGCAAATAGTTGGAGCGTTTCACACACCTTCTACATTTTCTAGTACCACTTCCTTCACCAGCACCACTAGAAAATGATGACTCAGAGCTATGTTCAGAGTCACAAGACGAGCTAGTATGGGGGCTTTCATCCATGACTTGCCTGCAAACACAAATCCACACTTAAAATTACCACTGACAGGCAAAACATCCCTGAAGTACTCTAAAGTACACTGAGACTGTAACCGTACCACTTAGAAGACAGCATTTGCTTCAACAAGCTAGCTTCTCAGACTATTGCTCTGTCAGCAACCACGTGGTTGATATTAAGTGGGCAATAATTAGAATTACAGCCAGATGCGTTGCCATGGTGATCACGTTATATAATAATATTATTACATCATACCTGCACAGCTCCGGTGTCATGGGAAAATGGGGACCCCCCAAAATGGGGACCCGGGGTCCCCATATTCCCGGGAGTATGGGGACCCGGGTCCCCATTTTCCTGGGAAAATGGGGACCCCGGGTCCCCATTTTCCCAGGAGTATGGGGACCCCCTCAGTGAAAATAGGGACCCCCTCTATGACAGATGGTTAACAGTGAGAAAATGGGGAACCAACAATATTAGGCCTACGTAGGCAGACCTATGCAAGGCCATAACAGTTAACCATGCAGTATTATAATGTAGCAAATCAGTTTTTGAAATAATATTATTATTTGTCAATAGAAATGGTAACACATTATAATAATAGCTTGAAGTTATCTTTAATGAGGATCTTCAAAAACAAGCTGGTCTGAGCATCGATCCCCTGCAGATAGCTAGAATTGTCATAGTTAGAGATATGTAAGTATACTTATGAGTCAGACTTGAGCATATAGCTAGCCCACTAACTAGCCTGCAGTGCAAGACAGTGAGGAGGCTCTTGCAGCTAGTGAGTGAGTGGCTATTATTAGCTGCTACCTACGTGTATAAGCAGCACGTGTAAGGACTCAAGTTCATGATCTTCCGACATAGAAGAGATCAGCAACCTTTGCACAGAAAAAAATTGGCTTTGTTGGAGGGCTTGCATTGTCCGACTTGCGCATTACAGATAGCTATCAGGGTACGTAGCAACCATCGCAAGTACTAGTCTCGCAAGCCAGCCTCTTTTTCTACGAGCGCGCCCCCTCGTAGAAAAAGAGGCTGGCTTAATTGCGAGACTACGCAAGTACAGGTTTCGACTGATATGATGATGATGATATTCCATCCTTGCTCTATGCATGGACTAATGCTTTCGCAGACATGCATGCACAGAGGTTATTTGACAAACAAACCATCCTACACTGAGCTGTGAGTACTTGTAAAACGAAAACGGTGTGGGGGTCCCCATTTTCCCAAAGGGGTCCCCATTTTACCAGGGAAAATGGGGACCCGGGGTCCCCATTTTCATGGGGTCCCCAAAATATTATGACACCGGCTCCGGTGTCATGGGAAAATGGGGACCCCCCAAAATGGGGACCCGGGGTCCCCATATTCCCGGGAATATGGGGACCCGGGTCCCCACTTTCCTGGAAAAATGGGGACCCCGGGTCCCCATTTTCCCGGGAGTATGGGGACCCCCTTAGTGAGAATGGGGACCCCCTCTATGACAGATGGTTAACAGTGGGAAAATGGGGATCCAACATTATTAGGTTGGAATTCAGACCTATGCAAGGCCTAGTTAATCACTAACCATGCAGTTATTATAATACAGCAATCAATTTGTGTAAATTTGTCAATAGAAAAATTATATAGACATAAATAATAGCTCAGCGTAGTAGTTATCTTTGATGAGGATTTTCAATAACAAGCCCGCAGCATTGATTCCTTTCCAGATTGCTGGAATGGTCATAGTGAGAGAGATCTATAGCTAACTACTGAGTCAGAATTGAGCATAAAGCCCACTAACTATATAGCCTGCAAGACATTGAGGAGGCCCAGTGAGTCAGTGGCTATTATTAGCGGCTATAAGTGGTGTCAAACTTACTTCAAGTTCATGATCTGCTGACATAGAAGAGATCAGCAACCTTTGCACAGAAAAATTTGGCTGACTTACGCATTACCGCTATCAGGGTATGTAGCAACCATCGCGAGTGTAGGTTATATAGTCTCGGTACCAGACTATTCGCACACGGCGGAATATTCCGCGAATAGTCAGGTACCGAGACTAAGTGAAGGTTTCGACTGATATGATGATGACATTCCATCCATGCTCTACATGGACTAATGCTTTCGCAGACATGCTTGCAGAGATGCAAATAACAACCATCCTACACAGAGCTGTGAGTATTTGATGCAACATAAAACGAAAATGGTGAGGGGGTCCCCATTTTCCCAAAGGGGTCCCCATTTTACCAGGGAAAATGGGGATCCGGGGTCCCCAAAATTTTATGACACCGGCTCCGGCTCCGGGGCCCGGGGTAGGTTTAGATCACGTGCACTGTCATTTCGTATGACGTAATGCAAAGTCGTTCTACTGCTTTTCTCCGTGAAAGAAGGCTGCATTGCGCTTTCAATGCATCCTGAAGTGTAACCTCCATGCAAAGACTGTGACCGAACTGGGTATAAGCCACTACACACTACTACGTGCCTGTACTGAGCAGCTATGTAAGTGACCATGCAGACTCACCGAGAATATCAGCGAATGCAGACTTGTCGACCGCACTCAAGTGTTTAGCATCAGGTAGGAAGTCAATAAAGCGATCGAACCCCATCGATAAGTCAGCGCTAGAGCTGTTACTAGTCTGCTAGTTCTGCATACTTCCTGTATATTATTGTGCACTATACCTATGGAATGTTACTTGTACCACGTGCGCACGGACCTTGTCCCACCCCCCCTGGCCTGATACATGCACACTTTCCACCCAATACTACACAGGCTACACAGGTTACTCGGCCCTCCGTATTTCCCGGAACGGAACGGACCGGAACGGAACATTCCGGATCGGAAACACCACCTTATTCCACGGAACGGACCAAGGGTCAAAGTACAGCTAGGACTGTCGCCCTGAAGAAAGGTGAACTGAAGCTGTCGTGAGGAACGGGTTTTTTTGGACACTTTCGATTTACATGTAGGATAGAGTGGACGAGTGTTTATGGAAGTTGTAACAGAGACTGAAGGAGCTGGTATTTGCCGCTGAAAGACTAGTCTCGCGGGCCAGCCTCTCGCCACACCCACTCCGTAGTGGGTGTGGCGAGAGGCTGGCCCGCGAGACTACTGAAAGACCCCACGATCTCAGCCTGGACCCCCTGACTTGAAACTGGCACCCCTGATTATTACTTTGTCATGATAGTCATTCATTCAACTGTCAATGGCAGGTTTGTATTTCGATTTAATTGGTTGGAATTAGTTCAACTTGAGCCCATCATGTGCACATGAGCATGGTAATACCGTACTAAATAGTTTTGCAACCAGTCCTGTACGCATCTTCTTTCTTCAGCCACCCACACTGGCCATAACTTTGCTTGCTGCTTTAGGTAGTAGGTTTCTGCTGGTGGTAGTCAACAAGTCATCTGTGTAAAGAATGAAATTCTTAACACGGATGAATCGGTAACTCAAATTAAGCCTGTCCTCAAAGGGGGTTACCCCATTTAAGTTACGGTACTACACTTAATGTACTTGTGCAGTAATCATCCTAAGGTATGCATGTAGACTCACTGTGGTATTGTGTATGCCAGTGACTGGTGTATGCATATATACGTGGATGCATCATGTCATCTTGCAATGTCCATGTGAGTTGAGTTCTTGTGTAACTGTTCTCTGTGGACATCAGTTAGCATCCACTACCGGAGTACTCTGAACCCCTAACTCTATACTCACCATCATCACCCACCCAGCCCCCCTCCCACTGTAGACTATAGTAGATGCAATGCTTTGGCACCGACAAGATCTCCAAAGGGGCTGGGTGCGTGGCAGAGTGGGATCACGTATGCACAGTCATTCTGTGAACATTTTCCCCATGGGAGAAGGCTGCTCTGCACTTTCAAAGCGGTCTTATACTGACTGTGAGTAAATTACTTGCAGACAACTACGTGCCTGTACTAAAAAACAGTATGTAAATATGCAGCATCACCAAGAATATCGGGTTCAATTCACTCTATACCTGATAGTTGAGTCCAGTAGAGAAGTCTGATATTGTCAGTAGACTCAGTACTATACAGCAAAATTCTTTCAGTGTGCTACCTTTGTCAAGGTATTCCATCATACATGTCCAAGATCATTGGTACAAGGTGAAGACTCCTCAGGACAACTTTGGTAGTCTCACGGGGCCAGACCTAACTGGTGGGAAGTTGTGAAGTCACACTCAATCCACATCTACCTTCATTGTTTCTGTCTGTCGTCCTGAAGAAAGTATTGAGAGCGAAGCTGTAGTCCTAACTGTACTTTGACCCCTGGTCCGTTCCGTGTAATAAGGTGGTGTTTCCGGTCCGGAACGTTCCGTTCCGTTCCGTTCCGTTCCGGGAAATACGGAGGGCCGGTTACTCACAGGAAACACTGTAACAATAAGACAACTTTGAACTCTTCTTTTAGAATTTAACAAGTGCATGTACATGTGAACAATCCTCCATTTCTACTTTTGGTGCACACATACCATAATTATAGTTAGTCATACGGGTTGTCAAGATGTGCTTAATAGCTGTGGGAGTGTAAAGAGCGTCTCCACATTTGAACTCTCATTCCTCGTTTGCATACACCTTCGCCACTCATAAGCTCCTGCATATATTATACACCCATGCATCAATGCTGTTGCAGGTCCTACACAGCTGCAGTCTGTCAGTGTGCATGCATTACTAGGCACGGATACTACCCCACTGTTGCTGTTGGTGGAGCCTCATCACCAAGAAAATTTAATGATCTGAACACGCAATCATGACAAAATCCAAACATACATTTCCACTCTGGGAATAAAAATAAAATTGAATTCAGTGTCGCCATTTGAATTCATGCCCATCTTCCATCTGGGGCTCTAGAAATCCCCGGAACTCTGATCCGTCCAGAAGCCAGCGAGCTCCATACCCTGCACACACAAAATATCAACCATCACAGTCTCTCAATCCACACCCTACATGCAGCCACCTCGCCCTTGGCTTCCAGACCCAGAATACAGCAAGCTAGGGCCACAGCACTAAAAATGGGCACATGCAAGAATATCACAGAGTCGGTAGACTCTGTATGTAGGGATACGACGTACACGCCAATACCAAAAAATCTCTCCAAATCTCAGAAACGGTACACTTATAAGCCTTTATAACCACATACCGTTCATCTTCGAGTGTTTTCATGACCAACAAGACTCCTCGCGTCGCGAAAGTACCACACCAGACACTCGCAAAACGGGCAAATTGTTTTTCTTTCTTCTTTCTTCAGACAAGCTAGCTCAACCTTGCTTCAATCTCTCACGATAATTTTCGCACGAAACAGCAGCATTTTCAACTGAGCAGTGCAACGTCCCATCGCTTTTTCGCTACCTCCAAGTCTTCACCAGGCGGCTGCAGCTGCCCACTCAATAATTATTACTCAAGATCGCTGAATTAGAAACAGTGGGGATGACCGTTGTAAATTGTGTTGTCAATCAAATGAGGCATTCTTTATAGGACTGAGGTTAGTCCCTGTACGCATGATTTAGCTATAGTCTATTGCTACCTATACTGTATTCTGTGAGCAGGGTGAATGCCTATCTCAACCCTCAACACCCATGTGAATGTCCCTACTATAAACTGCCTATGCCATGGTCTTCAGACAGGGAGAACTCTGTGGCTTTAAATTGTCATCCATCTAGGTAACAGTTGACTTGAGATGCCCGGGCCTGATTCTTCAGCCAATGCTGGAAGTGTAATACCAGAGTAATATTGTCCGTATACCAAGGCAAGGACACCTACTGCCCAGGTGCCTGTGAGGTCACTCACTGACTCTTGCGGCAAACTTCAGCTCAAACATGCGCCTGCTGCCAAAAAAAATTACATAAACAATAAAAAATGTAGCAGGATGTAGGGATACCAGAACGGCAAAAAAGTAAGGAAACAAGAGGGATGATCGAACATAACAGTGAAGTATACAATCACCCCTACATAAGGTAGGGCGGGGTAATTCGGGTCACGTGGTAATTCGGGCCACTTCAACAGGAAAAGAAGCATCCATTGGATTCTTGCTCTAGTGAGTTGTAGGCAGGTTGAGTCCCTGGATATACATGGCCAGAAGTTTGCCTAAAGTCTGTCCGTTTTTAGTTACCGTTGACCTGAAGTTGAAGTGGCCCGAATTACCCCACCCTACCTTATCTTTTTTCATTATACATGTATATGGAAGAAGATCTCTGTAGGGGGGGGGGGGGGGGTTGTATACTTCACTGTTATGTTCGATCATCCCTCTTGTTTCCTTACTTTTTGCCGTTCTGGTATCCCTACATTCTGCTACATTTTTAATGTTTTTTATTACTTGTGGCCTTTATAACTGAACCCACACCATGGCAGGAAGCTACTACCTTCAATTGTTCTCATCTCCACCACTTTCACATCGTGCTACATATAATGCAGAAATAGAAATACCAAGTTATAAGTCCTTTCCACCAACAGCACTATGCTATGTTTGCACATACACATCACTTGAAGGATACATGTCACGTACCGGTAGTGAGTGGATGTTAACCCACGTGGCCTCCCGCATGATTCTACTGATGAGCCTCCAGGCATGAGCATTCTTGTCAGCCTCAGCTAAGAAACATGAAAATAAAACGTTTGCTGCTTGAAAAGGGAAGGAACAGCCATTTCAGATTATATATGTGCCTGAGTCAGATAAAATAACAATACTAAAAAGGGGGTACAAATATTATGTTATGATTATAACGACCCTATTTCCACAGAGTGCAGCGTGCAACATGCCCTCCAGGGGCCAGGAGTGACTGGAACTTGTAACTACACAAACTAGGGTCAGGGATACTCTCCTTTTCATTTCAAGTACTGTAGGTGCTCTAATTATGCATCGCTCAAAGAATATGAATATGGTTTGCAGTGCATTACAGATTTTTATGCAGCAGTGCACTAAATCATGTAATGCACTGCAAACTGGCATCTAAACTACTTAGTGCAACTCACCGACCCGAAACAGCCGTTGATCTTTGAAAAGTGTGCATTATCTAGATAATGCACACTAATGTGTGCAATAAGCGATTTTAGTGCTACTCACGTGACCCTCAACGAATCAGACGCCTCAGAATCGATCACATGACGGAGCATTAAATCGCTTATTGCACACTTTAGTGTGCATTATCTAGACAATGCACACTTTTCAGAGATCAAAGGCTGTCTCGGGTCAGTGAGTTGCACTAAGTAGTTTAGATACCAGTTTGCAGTGCATTACGGGCGAGTGCATAATCTGCCCGAGACCGTTATTTACTTAAGTTAACTAGATTGCCCTCAGCAATCTAGTTAATGGTCCCGGGCAGATTATGCACTCGCCTTCGGCTCATGCATTATCTCGCCCTCGACCGTTAACTAGATTGCCCTCGTGCACTAAAACCCGTAATGCACTGCAAAGTGGTATTTACAAAACGTATCTAATGCTCAGTCATGTGATCGATTCTGAGGCGTCTGATTCATTGAGGGTCACGTGAGCAGTACTAAGTATTTTGCATAGTTTCAAAGAGCTCGGTTGGCTGTCAACAGTATAATAATTATGAATTGTTACTCATCGTGCCAAATGAGCATCGATAGATTATTATGTCAGTTTAACATTTCGGCCTTAAGGTTACGATGAACAGTTTAAGAGGCAGCTGTCAGTTTGTTTACATAAAACAACGAGATAATGTTATTCATAGCGGAAGCAGTACATGTAAACGAGGTACAAATTCAATTAACAACAGACTAATGAGACCTTACAGTATTTGAAACCTTGCGCCAAATAGGCTGTATACAATCGGTGGACTGGACTACTGGACTGGACTACTGGACTACTGGACTCACCCAAAATTCCATGAAACGCCCTTTTCAGTGAGAAGCTAAACGTCCTTACTCAGCCTATTAGTTCGCTAAAGTTGCTTCCTAGCCAGTTGCGGCTTCGTCTCTTCGATTTCCGAGGTCAAAGGTCACGTGCATATTTAATGAGCTTCAACAATTCTTGTGGGTTCTGTATTGGCTTTGGGCTAGCCTCGTTCCCAGGCCTACCCGGACGCGGAAGAGCTTTGAGCATCCATGCTAGCTAGCTTTGAGCATCCATGACTGGAGGTCACATGCATTTGTTGGGAAGTCAAACTTAAATTGTGCTCCAGTTAGGATTCTCCGCCTGCTTGAAGGATTAGAAGAGCAGTTAGCACGTCATCAGCAGAAACCAAACTCCAGCCTGCCTTCAAGTGTAGCTAACATGTTATCCATGAGTACAGTATAGTTCGAGCTCGCTTATTAAATATGCACGTGACCTTTGACCTTCGGAAATCGAGGAGACGAAGCCGCAACAGGCTAGGAAGCAACTTTAGCGAACTAATAGGCTGAGTAAGGACGTTTAGCTTCTCACTGAAAAGGGCGTTTCATGGAATTTTGGGTGAGTCCAGTAGTCCAGTAGTCCAGTCCAGTAGTCCAGTCCACCGATTGTATACAGCCCGCCAAATATAACGAAGGGAAATTGTTTCTCATGAATTTTGACTTGCTGCACGTGTAGCCTGATGTATTTTGCAGGGCGGCACGAAGCGATATCACGAAATTGGGGCATAAAACGGAGGCTATGCATGCCTACAGAATGCTCATCCTGGCTGAACCGGTAAGTTTTTGTACATGTAGTTAAAAGTAGACACAGATCGCCGAATATCTCTTCGTCACGACCTAGCAAGTACTGTGTACTAGTGCTGGAGAATTTTTGAGGGTTGGGCTACCCTCTGCCTCTCAGTAATTTGGCGCAAGAGCGCTTGAACAGTGAGTCTAATTGCCTAGATCCAAATGCCTTGAGGCATTTTACTTTCTTGTTCCAGGTGCTCATACTTCTTTCATGTGGTGTTGGAATGTTGGAATGCAACTTGTTTCGGATTGATATCTGTTGTAGTTCCTGAGATATAAAGTGGCAAAGTTACCAGCAAAAACGTTTATCGAATTGTACATCGTAACCTTAATACCAAAGCCATCATCAGGGTGTAAACAAGGCTTTTGCATAGCGGTCATGTTTGTTCACAGCTGTCAGCCTTTTCTACACGGGACGAGATGTCCATACCTTTGGGGACAACCAAAGGTATGGACACTGATGTCCCAGCCATATCGCAACTGAGCCTTTAATGCTCACAGGCAGTAATGACCTCTCTTCGCCGATGAACTGTACTGTGTGCGCTTTCGATTGGGGTAGCCGTACCGTGCCATTATAATTGGGTGATGGGAAATGAGTCCCTGGAGTGCGACACATTATTGAGAGAATTTTGACGCAGAATTTGAAAGGACACATAACTAGAACGCCTACAGTAATTAGGCTGGTACGTAGTCTCATACCCAGCATTTTCACCCAAGTTTGTCACTAGCAGTTCGGTAGCACACACACTTCGAGTCCTTGCATAAGAGTGCCTGGGAACGAGGTTTTTACTTACATTTATTCGAGGGGCAACCGCACTCCTGGTAGCCACAGTTAAATGGTAGCACAACCTAATTGTGACAGTTCGTTCCAATTATCACACATCAGTGAGTACCATGATAGCTATAGCGCTATATAATGAAGATTAAGAGTGCTCTCAAGTACACATTCATAAAGCAGCCGTGTTGCAACCCCGGTTGCGACTTGCCATCGCGCAATCGCAATACGTTCCAATTAACGCACATGCCACGTGGCAACCACGCTCAGTCGATCGCAAGCAATGGCAACCAATACAGCACTCACAACTTAGACAGCACGGTGAGTTTCGGCATGTAAGCGTCAGTGAATGATCAGTGATCACGGCCGTGTGGTCAGAATCTTCGTGTGCCTTTACTAAGAATGGTACTGCCACCGGAAGTCGAACAGAGCGCTCGAGCAATGGCGACTAACGGCGAGACAAAAGCGCTCATATCTCCACCACCAAGGTGAGTTCCAGCACATAATCATCAGTTCGTTCGAACCCCTCCTCCCTACGGGCCTGTTTAGTCAGAACCGTTGTAGCTAGGGCATTCGTAAATAGCCACCGCACAACTAGTACTGGTGATTGGACCAGGTGCATCTCGCCGGCAGGGCAAGCTCACCGTTCAGAATGGTACTCTGGTATTACTCTCACCCCGAGTAGACTCTGATTGCATCCACCAGCTCGTACTTACAGCTCCAAGGTTGCCGGTCGGGCATAGGCTGGATCGTCTCAATTTAATAGTGCACACGTGGCTGTCTCATTCCCAGCGGATCCGGAACGAAAAAAAAAAATCCACCCACACAAGGAGGCCAAAATTTAGGGTTAGGATTAGGGTTAGGGTCATAACTCCACCACAAAGGTGAGTTTCAGCATAAATATTGTATGCTTGGGTCAGTCAAAAATTAGAATGATGATGGTGTAGTCAGAATCTCTCCATGTCCTCCACTGAGCCCAGGAGGTTTTTATTTTTGGGGCATTTTATTCTCTATACCAGGAGTGTAACTAGCTCCTTGAGTAGTACTGCAAACGACAGACACTCAGATGACCTTGGCATAAGGTTATTGGGTGGATACAATAATACAATAGCACCATTCTGAATAATTTCGCTATGTGCAGGTCTCCAACACATGTAAGTACATTACGACTTACATCCGGAGCACTTTCCCCACCACCGCAGTGAGTCGTCACGGTGACAATGCTTGGCCAGTGCTCTTGCACCCACAGTCAACTTTGCAGATGGGCTAGAGAAACAGTTGTTGAGATCTGATTATAATTGCTAAGAATTCTGCTATGATTTGGCATGTAACAGAAGACTATACTTTCCCCTACTTTGGGACTTGGCTGAGCCACGCCCACCTGTGGAGGACACTAGACTGAACCCCACCCACCTGTGAGGAGCATTGAATGTCTGCAGCAACACTTCTCTGGGAGGGGGGATGATGTCCAAGCTACCCGCAGTGTTCCTAACACCAATCAGGTCCAACACTCCCCTCAGTCCAAGCACCTAGATGTGTAATGAGATTCATAAGATTTTACGTGTCTGTGTGTGTGTGTGTGTGTGTGTGTCTGTCTGTGAGTGACGGAAGTGGGATGTTCGTGGGGCGGGACTAGACTATAGTGCAGTGACGCGTGACCTTCGTACTTTAATTTATTTACTGAAGCTCGAACTCCGCGAAGAATGTTCGAGAACGTTGGGCCCAGGTATGCAATCAGGGAGCAGCAGTCGAAGCGGACGCAATCGGGCGAGCAGCAGTTCAAGCGGACACAATCGGGGAGCAGCAGTCGAAGCGGACGCAATCGGGCGGCGAGCAGCAGCTGAAGCGGGCGCAATCGGGGAGCGGCAGCTGGACGCGAGGCGGAGGCAAACGGGGAGTGCGAGCAGCAGTGGAAGCGGATGCCACAATCCGGCCCGAGAGCAGCAGCTGAAGCGGACGCAAGCGGCGAGCAGCAGCTGAAGCGGACGCAATCGGGGAGAAGCAGCTCTTCAGAGAGCTGTCCGGCGCCGGATTACGCACGGTAGGCGAACAAGGGGGAAGTAGCTGAGCGAGCGAAGCGAGCGAAGCTACTTGTAGTCACAAACAGTTAACATTTTCACCAGTGTCACTGTGTCATGTATCTATATCCCACTTGTATCTAAGTCCCATACAAGCAGAGGGTGGTATTGGGCCATAACTCCCTGAGGGTACTTGTAGGGAAATTATGGCTAATAATTCCCTCCCCCAGGTGATAGCTACGAACCAGTGAAGTTGAAGAAACATTGCATGCTTATGATAGTGTTGTCCATAGCTACACATAACACTACGAACAGTATAAGATGTGTTGAGGCACTAGGGTCCTCCAGTTCAGCAATGAGCCTGTCAACGTCATATTGTGAATGTAGGTACCTGGAACACTGGATTGTTCAGAGACCGCTGGTCGTTGGCAAAGTGAAGCACGTCGTCACCGGTAATTTGTTCGCACTTGAAGAGCAATTTCAGCAACCCAACAGGGGGTGGGGTTCAATGTTAACCCCTTCTGCGCTTGACAAACACTAAAACTGCACAGAAAACAAGCCTGGCTTTCTACAGCTAGCTAAGTAAGTAGCTACGTACGTATCCAAGGGAGTGCTGTGGACGAATCAGGTACGTTGCTACACAGCCTCGAGGGATATATAGTACAGTTGTCTTGGACTTATGGCAACGTAAACAAACCTCGGGCTGTCACCCTCAGACTCGGTTGGTTTACTGCCGTAAATCCCTGACAACTGTACCATAAGTTTTACCAGGAGCTTATGAGCGGTGAAGCCGCGAGGAGCGTGCAACTACCGCATACGCCCGAGTGCCGTCGAAATCCAAATTATTAGCTAGCGAACTTCCAAATATGGAAACCTGTTCTTCAATCTAGCGTCATAATGACGACATAAAAACCCACGTGTTCTGTGGTAGCGATGTGAGAAGTTTGACACTCGCTCAGTGGAGCGCCTTTTTCCTAGCCGCAGTGAAATGGCCTAGCAAACGGGTGACAGTGAAAGCGATTTGCCACAAAAACGTGGTAGATTTGAAGATCCCGGGACCCCTCACCATTTGGAGACGCCACCTTCTTCGTTTCCAAAACGGAAATACGTAAGTAATTAGGATTTGGACGGAACCGGAGTTACACGCTCCTTCGCAGCTTTGCCGCTCATAAGTTCCTGCTTTTACTTATACCCCTATCAATGCACACATTGTAAAGAGGGGGGGTTGGCCACAGGTAGCTACTCCACAGTGTGTATACATACCCCTCACCCTCACGACAGGTAGCTACTCCGCAGAGTACCCTCAGGACATGCAGCTACTCCCCAGTGTATCCCTCACCCTCAGGACATGTAGCTACTCCGCAGTGTATCCCACACCCTCAGGACATGCAGCTACTCCCCAGTGTATGTACCACTCACCCTCAGGACATACAGCTACACCCCAGTGTATATACCACTCACCCTCAGGACACACAGCTACTCCCCAGTGTATCCCTCACTCTCAGGACATGTAGCTACTCCGCAGTGTATCCCTCACCCTCAGGATGTGCAGGTACTCCCCAGAGTATCCCCTACCCTCAGGACGTACACAATGTAGCAGTGTATCCCTCACCATCAGGACTTCACCGACTCTGTGTGTCTTCTCATCTTGTGACCAGTGATCCCACAAGCTGTACACCCCAGACAGCTGGGACCATACCGACTCCATTCTTTGTTTCCTGCAACAAGAGCTACCATTCTCAGACCCGGAATTATGGGATGGATATTGTGTTAAGAATAAGATTTGGCTGCAGTCATCCTGAAATGAGGCCATAGTAGCCACTCCTATTTGGCATTGGAGTGAGGCTAGGGCCTCTGGCAAGGTGAGTACGTGGTGTTAACTTGCCTGTCGTCAAGTGAGTCTTGCTCGTTTAGCAAATACATCACCGGTAGATCATCGACTGGACATTTCCTGTACAGAAACAAACACATCGTACATAATATTCATGCTTTACTAAGAACTGCTTAGTAAGCTTGCATGCTTGCCAGGTGTGCTGCAAGTGAAGGATGGTAAAGATGTAGGACATGGCTAGCAGCTGTCCCGTGTTTGATTCCTATCGCCTCTTACCTAGTGACCATCCAGTACGCCACTGAGTCTGACAACCTATTGCAGAGAGGATAGTTTGGGTACCCTGTCAACAATCCAAGCCCGCAACTAGGGACCCGTGCGACTTCATCCTCCTGCTCCCTCATCCCCTTATCCTCTGCTAGTTGCACTTCAGTGCTGGGCATGTCCTGCAACAGGGTCTGACACACTTCAGATGTAAGTGTCGGGTGGTTGCCTTGGTCAAGTAAATGTTGTAGTGCCTGCAGAAAGGAAAGAACATACACTACTCTTAGAATAATTGTTAGGGTCTTGGCAATATATCACTCATCTAACTTGAGCAACCAACTAGGCAGAATCAAGTCTAGAGAACGATCACATGCAAAAAGAATGGAAATGGAGGTCTGCCTTGGTCCCAACTTCAGTGTGTGGTTGTTCTGAAGACTTGACCCCTAGCTCCAAATGAACCATGAGACTCAAAAATGTTAATTGCCGAGCGGGAAGCGAGGCAACTAATCGTGCAGCAGGGCAGTCGAATCTGAGCTAGCGTATATATATATATATTATTATATGTTTGTAATGCTCAGGAATGCAATAAGGACGTCACTCACACGCACTGTCACTGTGCATGTGCAAGGCAAGTGCGCGGGGGTGAACTCTCACAAGTGCGCGTGGGCACTACCGCAGCGAATGTCGTCCTTACAATATAGGGACTCACTTCTTTCACTCGATCTGAAGAACGGAAGTAATTAGAAGTAATTATATAGTAATGTGACTTCCTGCCGCCAAGGACTTGTGCTATCGCGGAGAAAACTAAACTAGTAAACTGCTAGAGTACAGTTACCAATTGTGTTCGGTCAGCTGCAGGCTTCAGGCTAGGGTGTCCTGATACTGCTGTGGTGAAGAATGATGATGACTGGATCATGGAGGAAAGCGGGTCATGGCTAGCTACATCTTCTGCATAGAACTCTGCCTAGAGGTATGTTGGAATGCTAGTGAGAATGTTGCTACAATCAAACAGTAGTAGAGTAAGTGCGGGGGTGTCCGGACGGGGGGAGTTATCCGGACATCTGCAAATTTCTTGGCGGAGCGTCTGGACAAAAGAATTAGCGGGGTGTCCGGGATACCCCTTCACCGTCCGGACACCTCCGCACTTACTCTAGGCCTATCTGATTCTGACTGCACAGTATTCAGAAGAGAAGGTGAATGCTGTCACAGAGTGCTTTTAATAGTGGCAATGCTTGTAAAGAACTATACCAAACCCAAAATTATGCAGAGGATGTACGAGCCCGGCAAGACCCTGATCAATGCCTTCCTTCAGTCATCACCATCCTTCATCACAGTAGTATCAGGACACCCTAGCCTGAAGCCTGCATCTGACCAAACACGATTGGTAACTGTACTCAAGACAGATTGTTAGCTAGCGGTTTAGTCTTCTCCGTGAAATTTAGCCCAAGTCCTAGGCAGGAAGTCACATGACTTTAATTACTTCTAATTACTTCCGTACTTCAGATCGAGTGAAGTGAGTCCTTTACAGTATGTTGTCTGCTGCTACTTATAAGGTAAGGCGGGGCTATTCCGACGGCGGGGTAATTCCGATAGTTGGCTGCCTTTGTTACCGGACAAAGTTTGGTAATTCTTCTGTGGTACTGCAGGGTAGGTTGAGTATCAGCCTACCCTGCAGTACCACAGAAGAATTACCAAACTTTGTCTGGTAACAAAGGCAGCCAACTATCGGAATTACTCCGCCTTCGGAATAGCCCCGCCTTTACAGAGTTGTAGCTCCAAAAATGATTATGGGTGTCGTGAATATACTTACCCGGCCACAGATGAGTCACATGAATATACTTACCATGTTACCGCTTCGTAAGTCTCACATGCTTGCCTTGTATATACTGTTTGTGTGTACGTACGTGTTCAGAAGTGTCAAAGCAGCGAAATGGACGAAGACTCGGTGGCTTTAGTGAAGGACAGACTAACGATCAGTGAGGTTGTGGAAGTGTTACGTGATACATCCAATTATCCAGTGATTACGGATCCTCACCAGAGGCCTAAAGCAGTTCCCAATCTCCACAGTTCGTATGTATTACATGTAGCTGCTGCTACGTATTCTATCAAGAGACAAAGGCAGGACTCTCCGAGCTCCATCCAGTTCAGCTGTTCTGCATACTTCCACTTCATCCCGCAAATATATTATTATTCTTAGCAAATCTGTAGCTGTACTCAGTACTCACGATCGCTGTCGAGCTCGAGCCGTCCCGGAAATTAGTAGCCGGGACGGGACCGTCCCGTCCCGTCCCGGAAAATAGTAACCACCACAGCTAGGGTGGGTGGGACTTGTGGTTTTCTAGTATACAAACGTCTGTAACAATTTGAGCAGTGTAACCTTAGGCAGAGAATTACACACATGAATGACCAATCACAACTAATTTCTGCAGCTCCTCCCACCATCTCCCCGCTACTAGACTGGTACCAGACTATTCGCGGTGGGCACGTCGGAATAGTCTAGTCTCATCCCCAGACCCTCCACGCACTCCCGTAGGAAAAATCGAAGAGAAAGGAAGGCCCTTGCGCACCAGAGGAATGTAGGGAATCCCAACAAATGCAATCAAATAACCACATAGGAGCGTGCTGACGTGGCTTGACTTTGAAGTGTGAAAACTATAGGGTTTCCGCAAACACACAATTTAGTTCAATGAATATGCTTTAACTTTAAGTAGCTCCACACACATTCCAGCAGAGATATAACTAGTGGAATGCAGGACACTGGAGGGCGAGCCTGAGCGAAGTGCACGTGCAAGAACATGGTATGGGCAGTTGTAACTTGTGACTGTCATCAGACTCAATTATGTGACTGGGCCACAGAAATTATGACACTAAACATACACTCATGCACATCACAGCAACTGTGAGTCAGGTTAGCGTTAGCTGAAGCAGTCTAGCAGGTACGCAGTCTAGCAGGTAGCTACTCACCGGCCATCGATATCGGGCGGTAGACCCACAAGCGAGCTGTCTCTGTCATGTCCGTGTTTGTTATCGCCAACGAGGAGGCAGAAGTTCATGGTGCTCTAGCCAATGAATAGGTAGGTTCATGAGTGGTCTCCGTCTTTGTTGTCGCCATCGTCCGTCGAACGCGTAGACGGCACGGTTCACCTAGTACCTTGCCTCGAGCCGAGTTGACGAATTGCTCGTTGCATGGAATTTGTAGGAGGCAGCTGTCAGGTTTGTTTACATAAAACAACGAGATAATGTTATTCATAGCGGAAGCGGTACATGTAAACGTGGTACAAACAACAGACTAATGAGACCTTCATACCTTGCACCAAAATAATTGGCCGTAGTGAAAACCCGGACCGGACCGGACAGGACCGACCGGAAGTGAAATAGCAATAACTAGCAGAATGTATAACATTGTGGGGCGAGCCTGAGCGAGTGCATGCATATGCAACATGCTTATTCGAATGTAACTCAACCGAATGTAACTTGCAGCACAAGAACTGTATGGACAGTATACATGTAGTATAGCTAGCTACATGCGGCACGAGCAGATGAAAGCACTCTCGCTGTCTTCTTTCGCTATGCAGTAGCCCCCATGACTTTAGCCATTGAAGACCAGCGGTAGCTAGGTCTACGAGTCAGTGACTTCACACAGTGAGCAACAGTGCAGCCGCGAGTCGCGATCGGTGAACTTGTAGCGCTAGCTAGATCAGTCGGCAGACTGAGACGGTCGCACTATCGCATGCAGTCTTTGTTGCTGTGCGCCGGGTAGCCATTGAAGAGGTAGATTCGTGAGTGGTCTCTGTAGCCATCCAAGGAGTACACGGTTCACCAATTCGTGCCTCTCTGAGTCTCAGAACAACGTTCAGTGATGAGCGATAGAGCCGTGTGAATTATCATGACGCAAGGGACTTTCGGTTATTTGCAGAATCGTTTATTTACGGTATACGTACGTCGATACATACATACATACATACAGACACGGATTCCGTTTTACACGTCTATGTGGGGCTCGCTCAGGCTCGCCCCAATTAATGTAGAGCGACTTAGCGCTAGCTAAACGACTCGATGTTTTGACTATTACACGTAGCACCTGCAGACAATTGCCGGAGGAGTTTCGTGGGACCCGAAGAGCTTCAGCAAAGGTACTGTCTGTATTGCTACTGCGTTTGTAGTTAGCGTTGCGTTTATGTCAAGCTTATAGCTAGCAAGGGGCGATCGCGAGTCTCACAGAGAGTAGAATAACTAGGTAGTCGATGCTTTTGTAGTATAGATTACTCACACTCGCTTGGCCCAGCTCTCTGACTTACCTATAGCAATGTGAAACGTCAACAAATGCCTGGTTGCCTCCTTCAAGTCGTCCTCCAATTCTAGTCTACTCCAATTCGGGGTCGTCGCTACCGTAAGGTAAGTCCGGGTAATTTCGGTCACCGGGTATTTCCGGTCACTTAGGCAGATTTGCGCAAAGGACGCAAGGTCTCGATTTTGCCGACAGATATGTTATAGCTGAGTGTTGCCTCCAACTGCACAGCACCATAGTTTTGGCTGAAAACGTAGCTTTTAGAATAGAGAAGCCCTTCTCTACTAAGTGACCGGAAATAAACCGTGACCGAAATTACCCCGACTTACCTTACCGGCAGACTTGGACCTGCGCGGCTACCTCGCTAACGCTTCGTGGCTTCAAAATACTGTGCAAATCAGCCAACTCGCGAGACTAAACTGCTCTCTGACTTCCCTGCACGAGGCAATGCCGCAATGGCTACTCGCAATGGCTACTTCACGATCCAAGTAAGCTATTTTCTCTACACGTGGAGACACTAATTACTACTTCCGGTCGGTCCGGTCCGGTCCGGTCCGGGTTTTCACCACGGCCAAAATAATTAATATAACCAAGGGAAATTGTTTCTCATGAATTTTGACTTGCTGCGCTTGTAGGCTGATGTATTTTGCAGGGCGGCATGAAGTGATATCACGAAATTGGGGCATAAAACGGAGGCTATGCATGCCTACAGAATGCTCATCATGGCTGAACCGGTAAGTTTTTTGTACATGTAGCTAAAAGTAGAAACAGATCGCCGAATATCTCTTCGTCACGACCTAGCAAGTACTGTGTACTAGTGCTGGAGAATTTTTGAGGGTTGGGCTACCGTCTGCCTCAGTAATTTGGCGCAAAAGCGCTTGAACAGTGAGTCTAATTGCCTAGGTCTAAATGCCTTGAGGCATTTTACTTTCCTGTTCCAGGTGTTCATGCTTCTTTCATGTGGTGTTGGAACGTTGGAATGCAACTTGTTTCAGATTGATATTTGTTATAGTTCCCGAGATATAAAGCGGCAAAGTTACCAGCTAAAACTTTTATCGAATTGTACATCGTAACCTTAAAATTTACGGTAGTGCAAGATCCAAGCAAGCAAGCAAGCAAACATACACACACACTGCGCAATGAAGTCACGCTAGTGTGGGGCTCGCTATTATATGCCCGCTATAGAGAGGGACAAGGAGAGGGGCAAGGAGAGTGGTGCCTTCCATTGACTGTGATCATAGATAATCTATCTATGCTGTGATACTAGCAAGCCCATTTACCAGACCCTCCTTTCAAACGGGGCGCGCGCATAGAGGACAAGCGAACGCTACGTGTCCCCAGACCCTCCACGCTTGTCCTCTATGCGCGCGCCCCGTTTGAAAGGCGGGTCTGGTAAATGGGCTTGCTAGACGAGACTAGCTACTAGCATCATAAGATCACCTGTCCGACCAGCGGTCCAAGTGACGATGCACTTAGCTCCATGGCCTCCTCCATGGCCTCAGAGAAGTGCTGCGTACCTGCAGCAGGTGAGAGACCATTTGAACCACAGCAACCTCGATGGTGAGACTCGACCATGGCATAGGCTACAACCAGCTGCTAAAATGATCACAAAGAAATTAAACTTACATACCTCTACTCTGGGAATGATGGACAGTTGCTGTACTGGTCTACTGGACAAATCACTATTGCGCATGCAAATTATGGCCTCCGATCCGGCAATACTTTTTCAAAATTTCTTTTAAATTTACCTAATATGGATATTTAGAACATTGAAACGGTGACAGTCTTTAAAGCTTTTACACGAGACCGGATCTAGAGCTGAGGAGATCTCTCCAGGATGTCTGGAGGACCGTCTATCGCTGCAAAGCTTGCGAACATTCAACATGTAAGAATAGCAGTCACTTGTAGACTTCTGTCTGTGCTAGGACAGTGCTCAGTTCTGTGAACAACAGTACTTAAATAAGTCACTGTATTCAAACTGATTGGTTAGCTACATGTATAGAATAAGCTAGTTACTATCTTGAGGAGAACGTTCTCATCCTGCATCAGAGAAGCAGGCTGTATTCACTTCAGTGAGTGGTATGTAACATTGTAAGGGAGTGGTTTTTTTGCACACTCCCTGACACTTGCTCCGAGAGTACAAGTGCCTCCTTTGCCCTCAGTAGGGGGTTACCAGACATTGTTCTGAGAGTCACTCCTTTGGCCGTGACTCTTGGAGCAGTGGTCAGAAACTCACAACTGTCCGGATGCAGAACCCCTCCCTTACATTGTTCTATCACCAACACTAGCTTGCTACCTCCGGAGTCACCGATGGCGCACATGATAGCCCAATGACCTAATTTTACCTATCATTGCAAAGCTGCATCTTCCTCTAGATCACTGCTGTCGCTCGATCCAAAGCCCGAAGAAATGGGGCCACTGTCAACTGATCCACAGTCGCTCATGGAGTCAGCGTCACTCTCTTGGTCGGACAAAATCACGATCCCCTCCTCCGAGGTTGCCATAAGTCAGATGCAGGAATGTGGAGGTGCAGACAATGATCGATCGCTGGCAGACAAAGGGCAAAACAATAGACCTAGTCATCTAAGTGGAGAGGCAGACAATGATCGATACACGATGCCGACTAAGGCCAAGGGCAGACTAGCCCACCACCACACGTACACATGGCACATGCATCACGTGTAGTCCCGTGGCATCATGTGAAGTCCCGCCCACTTCCTGGTTGTAGTCCGTGATCCGTAATCTGTCGATCCGCGTTTACCATTCACCGACTACATGTAATTTCTGCACAGTGAAGTATCAGTTGACCCAGTCTCACTTGACTGCATCCACTTCCTAAGTGAGTGTAGCCACACAAGACTAGATCTTGACTGTGAGCACATCTGTAGGATGTGACACATAATGTTGAGGTACAGCCTCAGGGGTTACTGAACATGTGCTATCAGTGAACTGATATACGCCTGCGGTAGAAGTGAACAGCTCCTCACTGGCATGTGAACATTACCCTACTCTGCAGTAACCTCTGCAGGAAAGCAAGTTTCCAGACACCCTCTCTGCTCTTACCTACTTCTCAGGGTTGTTTCTGGATGTGGGTTACAGGAAAGCCATAGTTGGCTCACAGCTCCTTGTATAGAAGAGTTCAACTTCCTGTATGTAATTGCAGTCCCACATAGAAACACCTCTTACTACTACTAAGCCATGATATAGGCTGGCTTGAGCCTTTGGACCAATAGCTTTGTAAAGTCTTCTGAATTTGGGGGTGATCGGCTGAGTGCACCCTGAAGGAGTAGGAAATACCTGTTGCTAATGAGAGCCTGGAGAATGCAACAGCCTAGGACCAATGGTTTAATGTATGTGTTAAATTTCGTTTCTGCAGATGCCGGTGCTCATAGCTGCTACTGTGGCCTCAGACAAGCCCACTGATGGCTACTTGGTCAAAGACATCATCAGTATCCTACCCTGATCCATGATCCATAGTGCCATTGGCCCACCATTCCAAGTACAGCACCTACGGTGTACTGTAATCTGGGCAAGGTGTCTAACTGGCATTGTGCAGACGTACAGCCACTGGGGGGTTAATGTACACTGTATGGGTACTCTACCGTACGGCAGCTTTCATCTCGTCATGTTGGCAGAATCAGTCTATCCCAAGTGAGTGTATTCACCAGGTAACTTAGTGACGATGTTGCCAAATGGAGTGGTTCGTTGGTGTAGTGGTTATCACGTCTGCTTTACACGTAGAAGGCCCTGGGTTCAATCCCCAGACAAACCTGAAGTCTCTTTTTTTTTCCTTTGTGACTGTCCTCTCTGTGTATTAGCTCTTTTACAATATTATGGTAACAAATTGCACATGGTACATGTAACTAATGCAGGTGTCCGATCAGTATTGAATGACCCTTGACCTCTGTCTCCCAGAAATGTCGTACGAGTCTCAGCAGACACGTGTGTTCCTGCACCAATACCTGCTGAACATGCTAATCACGTCGAGTAATGTGTATGTCAAAATCAAGGTAGGCAAACCACCAGGCAGATTACTAGAGGATTACTACATGTTGATCACATTGAGTAATATGTATGTCATTATCGGACCAGTAAAATATCTTGCAAGTTGGTGCAAAATCTGCTCCTTTTCGGTGGCTAGATCAATAAAAGGCAAGCAGCCAGTTACATGTAGCATATATACAATGTAGATGCCGTCACCCCCACTCTGTTGTTTGTGATTGGGACAGCTAGAGCTCATGTACATGTAAACATTTGTTGTTTGTTTCACCGTTTAATCTCCTGTCCCACAAAGGTGCTGAAACTGCTGCAGTTGTTAGTGGATGAGGGACACATTGAGTTCAAGCAGAATCTCCGGAAACAGCCAGAGCCCATTAACGAGGCAGCTAGTGAGTCTCCCAGTCTACACCACTACCCTCAGTACCATACCAGGGGGGAGGGTCTGGTACCTGTTCCGTACCGAGGGGGGAGGGTCTAGTGCCTGCTCCATACCAGAGGGGAGAGTCTGGTACCTGCTCCATATCAGGGGGAGGGTTGGTACATGCATGTACCTGCTGCACATCGTTAGTTCATAAGTCTGCTTTGTTCCAGAGCTCAAGGCTTCACATTCGAAAGATGGGAAGATGATAGCTGAGTGCAACAGAATTAGGGACATGGCCAATGTAAGTTCACTTTATCACCGAAGTGATGGGGGAGTTGATAGCCCAATGCAACATACTCTCACCTGCATGTGGTATCAATTAATAACTCAGTTCTTCCACTTCATCTCCCACACCAGAAATTGTTAGACACTATGTATTCAGACACACCAGAGCTGAGGAAGAGACCTGCTGAACCAGATTATGGTCTGCTTGGTAAGTACATTGTATGCAAGTGACTGAACTACACACCTGTACATGTAGGCTGTAGGCTGGAGGCCTCTGAATCAATCTGTGTACCGTGATGTTGTTAACCTCGCCCGGCCATGCAGGGGCGAGGTTCTAGTAATCATCGTCTGTGTGTGTGTGTGTGTGTGTTACTGTTCTAGCGGGCGCTGCGGGTACTTGACGAGCGAGACCAAGGTATCACAAGAACGCGCTCGACGTAAGGAACAAAATTAACATAGCAATTTGGATAAAAGTTTCCAGTTCGAGAGTTATGACAGTTTTTAGCTCACCGCGAAAACTTTGCTTGGTGCTTGTGCCACAAAATCGACATCAGCGGGTCACTAACGCTGTTACTAGACTACTGGTACGTGAAGCGTGGCGTCTAGCGACACCAGCGCTACCACAAACCAAGTGACAAACTGACGAGCTAGCGGGCTATAGTCTGTTTCCCGGGATCCCGATACCAGACCCCGAACGCGCAGTGACGGAGGTCGAAATAACATGCGGTCATCTGTCAATTTCCATGCGCTATTTAGCTATAATCACATACTTATTATAGTTGCCATACATTTACTCCCATAGAAAAGCGTGCAATTTTTTCCCAAATTGCACGGTTATTGTAGCCCGAGGGCTGTCAGAAATTGCACGGTTACGAAGCGGCCGCGGCGCGCGCTAACCAATCAGGTTAAGCTCCGCCCTAGCAACGAGCGTCCGCGTCATGGCTACGCCTCGTTTTCATTAGCAACAGTTGAAAATGGCTGTACTGTGTGAGCGCTCGCGTTGTTTAAGCTTTCTGTACCTGAGGTGAAGAAACGCTGTGAGAACCGAACGATGGCGTGGCGAAAGTGTTGTCACAGAAACGGTGGCGCTAGTAGCGTACTGTTCGTGGCTGTTATGCGCACACAGGCTCTGTGCTGCTGTTTTGGGACCCTGGGGGTGTCAGTTGCAACACCGCGCTTCCGTCCTAAAGCTTCACTACACAACTGAAGAACAGGTCAGTACTCTGAGCGAATAAGATAAGCGGTACTAGTAGCGTGTAGTTCGCTCGCGCTTCGAGCGCTTTTTGTGGCTGGGGCGTGGCTTTAATCGCTCAAGCCACTTGCTTTCGACCATGCCATGCCTAGCGCCTGGAAGTACATGATTAGTATTTAATCACATGTATTCTCGTGCCATTTGGGAATAATTGCACTCACAACAGTCATAAATTGCACTCGCTATCGCTCGTGCAATTACTTTGCCTGTTGCTCGTGCAATTATTTCCCAAATTGCACTCGAAACCCATGTGATTACCTATACAAATGACCACACACACGTACACTTGTTCGGTAGGTGTGACCAATCAACATGCATGAATACAATCACCTAAGTGCATGACCCATAATCACTGTACCTGGTTCTAATCATATAGTGATAACAAGTTTCTATATAAAACGCCTATACCGCGAGTGCAATTATTTCTGTAATCTGCACTGCTTTCAGCCAATCAGCTGCTGATTACACTTTTTTGCACTGGTACGAGTGCAAAAAAGTGTAATCACGAGCTGATTGGTTAATGCCGCAGCGGTTTCTACGTGGTTTCTAGGTTCGAACAGAAAAGTAAACAAACGATTATCGAGTACATAAAGGTAGCTAAGCGTCATGGCAGAGGGTAGCTACTGGTCAAATGAATTTTCCTGTCCCACTATTGCTGCGTTTCTTCAAGAGAGCGTGTGCGAAAATACCGAAGATGTCGCTGGGGCGGGAGAACTCGTACTCGATGCGACTGACACCGAAACTCGTACTCGACGGTCGCCGAACCATGGACAATAAACAGCAAGGCGATGCTGCCACACCCACTGCTCCGCCTACGAGCAATGCTTACCAGGTCCCAGCAGCGCCCAAGAGTTGCCACGCGGCCTGAAGGATACCGACAACCAACAACTGGGGCCGTACCACGGCTTGAGACGGTGGCAAAAACAGCGTGGCATCCACTGTAGCTACCACTGTGTGAGGCTAGTGCTGGTGACAATCAATTCAAGCATGCAGTACGCTACTACACAGCGTCAAGGACCTCCTGCCTACATAATAGGGACTGATACCGGACTGATAGCTGCATCCGTGTCGTTGCATATACTTTGTGTGTACAGTTATTGCTGTATCAAGGATTCTTTGCTGTGCAACTGATTGATAACTCAGTTTCTATATGATTAATATGTGATAGCATGATTTGGAGTGCAATTTTGGAAATTAATTGCACTCGTAAGGTCAGTAATTTCACTCGGCTTCGCCTCGTGAAATTACAAACCTTACTCGTGCAATTAATTCCCAAATTGCACTCCAAATCATGCTATTACATATACGAATCAGCCAATTTCTTTCTCTCTCTTTCTTTATGCATGAGTTCAATAGTCAACCAAATTCTTTTTTTTCCCCAATACACATATACACACAACCAACATGGATTTGAATCTAGCTTGGAGAACACACATTCATGCTCTTGTGATTTATTTTTGGTGACGGGCGCGTGCATGACCTAATATATTTTGTAAATGTCCAATCAAAATCTAAAGTGCTAGGACATTTGACCGCTCAACATGTAATCCTTATTTCGACCTCTGCGTGATACTTGCACGTGCAGTGCAGTAATATTATGCGCAACGAAGACGGAGACTACTCGTGAACTTGAACGAACCTACCTGTCTCATTGGCTAGAGCGCCATGAACTTCTGCCTCCTCGGTGGCGACAACAAAGACGGAGACAGCTCGTGGGTTAGTCTCGCGGCCCAGACTTTCGTCTGGGAACGAGGCTACTCGTGGGTCTACCGCCATGGCCGGTGACGTACTAGTACCTGCTAGAATGCTTCAGCTAACGCTAACCTGACTCACAGTTGCTGTGATGTGCACGAGTGTATGTTAAATAGTGTCATAATTTCTGTGGCTCATTGCCCAGTCACATAATTGAGTCTGATGACCGTCATATGAATGTAACTGCTCCATGCATGTCCTGCACGTGCACTTCGCTCAGGCTCGCCCTCCACATTCCACTAGTAGATCTTATGGGTATGCTTCGCTACATGAGGGCGAGGTTTGCACTTTAGTGCTTTTTCATTCTTGCCTGCAGATGAAGGTGATAGTGGATCCAGAATAAGAGGATTTGGCAACACTCCTGTTAAACCCAAACCTACCACAGCAGGTTGGTCACCTGATCTGAGGTTGTGCTGCTCTGTTTGTGAACTGTACAATCCATTCCTCACTCCACACATGTACCTGCCTGCCTCCCTCCCTCCTTCTCCCCTCTCTCCCTCCTTCCTCTCCCTATCTTCCCCTCCCCCCTCTCCCTCCTCTCTCTCTCCCTCCTTCCCTTTCCCTCCCTCTCTCTCCCCACCCTCCTCCCTCCCTCCCTCCCTCCCTCCCTCCCTCCCTCCCTCCCTCCCTCCCTCCCTCCCTCCCTCACTCACTCACTCACTCACTGATTCCTACCACTATGTGAAGGTGACAAGCTAAAAGCTCTGTTTGGCACCAGCGGTAAACCCCCCTCCGCTACGGTGACCTATGACCCCAACTATGCAACTCTAGACCCCGTCCCCCACAACATCAGCCCCAACACTACTACCTTCACACCGCACAATAACTCCTACTCCTCAGGGAGATATCTGGAGGGACCATCACCATCCGGTGCACGTATGTCAACTATGTATACTTACTCAAGCCTTCTGCAGGCTCTTGTAGGGTGGAGTCTGGTAATGAGCTAAACTCATTGATCCTTCTTTGGGTCTTCACGTACTTTCTTTTTGGTACGATCTCCTAAAATTTGTAAGCAGACTGTGTAGCAGACTGTACAAATATGCTTTCAAATGAGCTGCCGAAGGTGGCGAAGGAGCGTCGAGCTCAGCATACATGCCCTAGCTGAAGTAGTAGTCCTTCACACGTCCCAAAATTTTACCCTATACGGCAAGAGGCCATTAGGTAAAAGTGTGAAAAACAAATTGGCATTTGTGCTGTACCTCTAAGGCCTTCCATATAAGGTATGACCGTGAGGCATGAGGGATTACAACATGTCTATACTAGTTCGACGCTCCTTTGGCAGCTCATGCACTCCTGTTTCAAGTCACCCACTTATGAGCTAGGTCATTCTCTTCCATTGCAGAAAGTTGGGGGTGGAGTGTACACCTTACCTCCAATTTCCAGTGCGCAAGAGAATTGGCATTGGCTAGCTTGATAGAATAACCCATTATCTGACATGCTCCTCTTGTTTTGTTCAGCGCACGAAAGAGGACGAGCTGGTGGAGGGTGGGATGATGGCAAAGAGGTCCGCAGGTACATAATGTACCATGTACGTATGCTGGTCACATAATGTCTCAAGTATCACATGACCTTCACAAGGTAGTTATTTATTTCATCTTGTGAGGTCAGGTGACGTTTGTAGCATAATCACGTTACCGACGGGTAACGCCTTCTCTTGGTTATCATGTGATCTTCTGATGAGTTCACATGATTTCACATGTTAGTCACATGACCTCCCTCCAGTGCCTATCCAAGATCTAGCAGTTCCAACCCTAACCCTCTGTCGCTGTCCAGAGGACAAGATCCATCTGAGATGTAAGGGCGACATAGTGAACACATTTTACACGTGAAGGAACAAAGCTGTGAATCTCTGCACCCTCCTCCCCCAGTGACGCTGAGCAGCTGGAGCAAACCCAGACTGAGCAAGAGAGGAGGCTAGTTGATGACATCACGTCACCAGGGGGGGTGAGGGCCGCCCCACCTCGGGAGAGACTCGCTACCTTCATCACCAGGTCAGCTGAAGGATGAGGGGAGGTTGTTTTGTTGCTATGTGTCAAGTCATTTATGTGCATCGTTTTGTGCAGCCTTCATTGTCTAAATCTTGGCGCTACTGTATGGGGGGATGTGGAGGCAGAGAAAAAAGCCTGGGAATGAGGCCAAGCAGAATATTGCTGACCTGCCTCTCTACAGTGGTCTTATGAGACTTAGTTGGTAATTGGGGCGAGCCTGAGCGAGCCCCACATAGTCGAACATAGCAGGCTCACTTGGTCCTGGGCGACTTGTACGCGTGTTGTCGATCCAGCATGCGGGCGGCCGCCGCAACAATACAATTTTCCACTTGGATATACAGTCATACGCTAAATGAAACTGGGCGTCGGACAGACACCAACTGGACGGACGGGCATCCTGAAGGGCACTTATGCCGGTGCTACAAACTACGTACTACAGACTTGTTGAGAGCTGCAGAGGTCAGCTGGAGGGAGAGATTCTCTCGGCAACCGGGGTTAAGCTTACTCCTCTCAGTTACAGACTGTACCAGTCCCACGCCCAGCTTTTTCGTTGCTTGCCGTACGTCACTTGCAGTACAGCAAGCGACAAAAAGCTGGGCGTGGGACTAGGAACGGGGCTACCACGAACTTGAAACTGCAGGCCGTCAACGATGAACGACATTTGGCAATTGGCTACATCGCAGGCCCCACCTTCCCTCATAAGCTGCGCCGGGCCTTCCAGCCTATGATCACTCAGAGAATTATTGGCATGCAGTAGGTCAGTTTATCAGGCGAGCCCCACAATGCCCTGCATTCTCCTTTTTTGTCTGACCACACCTCAGTTTGGTCAGTTGTAATGATTGTTGGTCTGATAGACAGCATCCTTAAGGTTATTGGATACCCAATAACTAATTAGGTTATTAAGTGGGCGTGACTTCCTGTATTAGACCAATTAAATGGGCGACCAAGACAGCTTCTATCCTGCCATAGTGAAGACGTGTTCATGATGGCCACTGATTTTTGACGTCAAACGTCTTCGCTGCCGTTCAGTGTAGGGTATGCGCTGTTACCGCGAGTGAAAGTGAGGTACCTGTTGCAGTGCCAGAGACAGCTGAACAGCGATAGTCGGCTCTTTCCGTGAAGTAGTACGTGCTGAAAGGGGACGGTTTGACCTCTGTGACTTCCACTTTCGACTTCCGTCGATTCTATCTCTCATCGTAGACCTCCCCGGGCTTTCATGTGCCCTAGCGCTTATACCGCTGATCTCCGCAGCATCCAATGGTACATCTTTTGTACTTCATAGTGCGTGGGCCTTGCTTACTAGGGTGAGCCAGAACGAGCTCCACATTAGTTGCAAAACTAGGAAGTCCCGCCCACTTAATTAATCACCCGTTAATTACATTTGGGTATCCCAGAACCTTAAGTAATCTCAGTATCAGTGGTTTCCTGTTCCCACCAGGCTTCCTAACACTATTCTAGTTTCCTCTGACCTGGTCTATAACTAGCCTCGTTCCCAGGCCTCTACCACAGCTTTTGTCGCTTGCAGTACGGAGATTCTCCGCGCTTTTCGTACTGCAAGCGACAAAAGCTGTGGTGGAGGCCTGGGAACGAGGCTAGTCTATAACTGTGTGGACATTTTGTATTGCGACTTAGATAATGGTCCAGCAGGAAGTACATACTTTACATACTTTAAGTATACATGTAGGTAACAGGCACACCTGCACATTCAGCACTGGCCCTAGTATATACCCTAATCCATCGCTCTACCTCCTGCCGGACCAATAACCTCTTCATGTTTGTATTTCAGGTGCAAGTCGCTGGACTGTCAGGCAGTGGTCGAATGTTTGAGAGTAAAACTGCAGAACGAAGAGACACAGGTGGTCTTGGTGAGTATATGTTCCGGGTGGGGGCTGGGATCATTCAGATATACATGTACCACCTGGGGGGTGGGGGTGGCTTTGGTGAGCATGCAAATATGTTGGGGGAGGAGGGAGATTTACTGATGTTATTGCTTTGGGGAACAAGGGATATCCCCCCCCCCCCCCCCTCTTAACCCTGATGGCCAAATTTCACATTTAATTCACTCTGATTAAGTCATAACAGGCCCGTATCCAGGATTCTGAGAGGGGGGGGTCACTTTGATCAGAGAGTGGACCACTATACGCGTACCCATACCAGTAGTGCCGGTGTCGGGAACAATTATGTTAGTGACTGGGATAGATTGTGACCGATCTCCATCAGCATCACCTATAACACCGTTTAGGCAAAAGATAAAGTTAACTTCATACGTAGCTACATGTAGCTAGAAGGGATAATTGTAATCCAGCCGGAAGACAATGAAGCTAGCTAGCACCTCCTACCTACCTTCCTTCCTCATTTTCTTGATCAAGATCTTGCGATAAGGACACTGCAGCCCTTTTGAGTTTCCGTCGTTCCTGGTCCTTTCTACCCATTGTTACCATCAGGCCAGACTCCAGCTGCTGCTCTTTGACTTCGTCTTGGCTTCGGATAGGGCACGGGCTTGGGCTGCATGCAGTGCATGCTGCTAGGCGCACGTAGCATGTGCGCGTGGGGAATGGATAACCGGCCTGGGGACGAGAGTATGATCTGGGTACGAGTATTGAAAGTCTGGGTGCGAGGCTACACGTTACGTAGTGATCATATGCGATCGTATATAGTAATATGCGTAGCAGTGTTTGTTTGTCAGAGACCGAGGAACTGTACCACCATGCGTGAGTTTCATCGGCCGTAACCGGACCACCAACTCGTGAGGGGGGGGTCATAGACCACACCCATAGCCGACCCCCCCGACCTCCCCCCCCCCCCCCCCCCCCCCACCCCTGGCTACGGGCCTGCATAATGGACCATTTTCCGCTTCCTGTGTACTAATTAATCAACATTGTTGCACTGCCCTGATTTTCACTTAGAATGTACTGTATGAGGTACGTGGATGATATCTCAAGTTTGAGTGCATTAGCTCGTTGGGTACAGGAGTTATGAGCCAGCGAAATTTGTCCATTTCCCATAGAGAATTAATGTATTGGGGGGGGGGGGGGGCGGCAAAAGTTGACCCCCCCTAATACATTCTCTATGGGAAATGGACAAACTTCACTGGTACGTAACTCTGGAAAACAACAAGCTAATGCAGCACTCAAACTTGAGATATCATCTAAGCATCTTGTAAAGTATATTCTTGGTGAAAATCAGGGCAATCCAGCAATGCTGATTAATTAGTACGCAGGAAGTGACATCACGTGGAAAATTGTCTATTATCTTCCTCAGCTTTGAACTTAGTGATGAGCTGCCACTCCCCCTTGTATGGCACCTGATAACATGATTGTGGTCATAGCACTTTGTTTCCTGAACCAAGGTTCTAGACCAACTCTCCTCTGCATAGGACTAGTCTCATGTCCAGACCCCCTCAGAATGTATTGAGGGTCTGGGAAAGGGACTAGCGCAGGACATGTACTAGATGCTCTCTATTCTCCGCCCCGAACTTCCTGAGAATCTAGCTCAATAGCTGGTTCTTCGTGATGGGCTATGGCCAAGTTGAGGCCTTATTTGTCCCCAATAATCCTGTCTTGTGATTAGCCGGAAAGGCACACAATTCCCGTTCCTCTTGCAGAGGACACTGTTTGTGTTGGAGGCTCTCCTCCGCTCTGATGTCCCGGAAATCCTCTCCTTCTTGGATCTCACTCTCGACGAGCTGAGTGGTCTCACATCCTCCGCACATTCCAGCATCAAGGCCAAGGCCACCAAGGTACATGTATGAGTGGAGGAAAGGGGGAGTGTGTGGTACGTGTGGGAGTGGTGCATGTATGTGTGGTGCATGTATGTGTGGGGGTGTGGGGGTGTGGGGATAGGGGGAATGTGTTGTGATGGAGGGGTGTTTGTATGGACGTGTGGGGGGAGAAACGGGGAGTGTATGGTATGGGAAAGGTGTGTGTGATACGGGAGGTGTGTGTGTGTGAGGGGAGAGTGGAGTGTATGGTGTGGGAGCTATAGGGGTGAGTGTGGAGGTGTATGTTTGGGGGAGTGTGAGTGAGGGGAATGTTTGTAGGTGGGGAGTGAGTGTGTGGGCACACGTTGAACACCACATAACGCAATGTGTGGTTGATAACAGCTCTTAGTGCCAGGAAATGAATTTTTTAAAGTTTAGGAACACACATGCACTACTTCCAGATCTTGAGGCAACTGACAGCAGAGGCAACTCAGAGATTGGCCATCTCATCAAGAGCTGCTCCTACCGGTACCAAAACAGAGACCGGTAGGATCCTGGACCTGGGGACACAGGGTATGGACGACGAGGAAGACCAGCAACAAGTGGCCGAAATGCCACCAGAAGAGGTACAGAACACACGTAACTCAGCCTGTCCTAGTTTACTCCAGTCTAAGGGAGAGCGAGAATCAGTTGGAGTTTGGCTGAGACCCTGAGTGAGTTTGGTCCCCAACTGGATCCCGTGTTGATTATTTCTCACTCTGTTGACTCCAACCTCAGCTCTCCAGGCTAGCTGTAGGCTTATGCCGGCATAGTAATAATACATGTAGGCCTAGTGCATCACCAGGAATAATGACTCCACATAATTTCAACTTTGAACTCTATCATGCCGATGTTGAGCAGTGGCTGTAGTGGTACTGATCTCAATCTAGTACCAAGGACTAGTTCAGGGTTGACAGGTGCTTCTCTCTTGAGAGCCCCACATGCATCTGTAAGTACGTGTGTTGATAATGTGTTTGTGGCTCTTGTCTTTGGATGCTGGTCCTGGTGATGGAAAACAAATATGAGAGCTGCAGAATGAGGCATAATAAGCTACATGTAGTTGGCCATTAGCCTCATTCCCAGGCTGTAGGAGAAATGGCCTGGGAATTAGTGCTGTGATATTGCTCCTGGAATCAACACTGATTATTGGGGGTTGAATAATTGCCGATTATCCGATTATTGGTCAAAATTTGTGAAGGCATAATATATGTATGTAGTGATGCTTTGTTGAGCTCAAAATACGTACATACCACCAAGTATTACAATACGTTTAAGCTACGATGTGAGTTTCCTACGATATAATAGTACACCATGAATACACAATAGTATAGTTTGCTACAAGTTTATATTGCATATCACCATTTTCTGTTCCCTTTATTGTGCTCGCTAACATACTCACAAGCAGATTTCAATAATTGATATCTTAATTTTATCACCAATTATTGGCCTAAGGACTTTATATTGATCAATTATTCAATTAATTGATTTTTGGTCACAGCTCTACTGGGAATGAGGCTAGTTGGCCATTAGTCTATCGAGCTAGACCAAATTTCTCTCGCTCCGGAAGTTGGGGGCGGGCCGGAAAGCGAGAGAATGGTCTTGCTCGATAGACTAGTTGGCCATGGGCTGATTCAACAGCACATATATAAGTAGACTTCCTGGTTAGCCCCGTTCTTGGGGTGGGAAGGAAGCTACAGGGCCTGCTGGCTGTGTACACAGGGCCTGCCAGACTCCCATACCCAAAGGGGAAGGGGAGTCTGGTACAGTTGCTTACCCAAAGCCATTATGGGCTACAGCTTGCAAGAGGATTCCTAAGTGCCAATTAAAGGTGATTTGGTGGCTCGGAAGGAGGTGCTAGAGAGTTACATGTATTCCCCCTCCCCTTTGGGTTGGGAGTCTGGTTCCAAGACTAAGTAAGGGCTTGCCAGATTAGTTGTCCTGCTTCTAAGCATGATTGAAACCTGACAGGTGAATGTTGCAGCTGAAGTCAGTGAACTGATTGTGATTTATGTAAGCTGTAGCCACCATTTCCAGCTCCACCATGCAAACACAGAGGGGGAAAGACCTGGGAGATCTGGTCACATGTGGTGACGCCAGGTAGACCATGCAACTGTAGACGCACAGGGGGCAGTGCCCGACAAAGAATCTCAAAGCTCTTTTGTTTCTTGTAATGCAGTACACCATGTGCATTTACTAGCCTGGAGAGCAGAGGTATAGATTGTGGTTGGTCCGAGTCCCAAGCTCTCCCGGGATCCTCGTCCCCAGGCTCTCCCTGGAGCCTCATCCCCAGGCTCTCCCTGGAGCCTCATTCCCAGGCTCTCCTAGGAGTCTCATCCCCAGGCTCTCCCGGGAGCCTCATCCCCAGGCTCTCCCAGGGGCCTCGTCCCCAGACTCTCCTGGGGGCGTCATCCCCAGGCTCTCTCGGGAGCCTCGTCCCCAGGCTCTCCAGGGAGCCTCGTCCCCAGGCTCTCTCTCTCGAGCCTCGTCCCCAGGCTCTCCCGGGAGTCTCGTCCCCAGACTCTCGCGGAAACCTTGTCCCCAGGCTGTCAGTGTTAAACAATGCTAGCAATCTGCATTGTGGTCATAGTGCAAGGCTCTACAGGCCTGATGCAAAATGTGAGCATAATTATTTTGTAATGAGTGGTAAGACTCGTCAGTGTTTCCCTCCCAGAGAAGGGTACCAGAGTACTGAGCTATAATATGAGGGCAAATTTTAATTGCGAAGGCATTGTGATTACAAGGGAACTTTATTCAGAACAAGCTCAAACCCTACAGCAAGCTCGACGACCCCTAGAGCAGGCTCTACCCCTAGCAGCCCCTAGAGCTAGAAAGAGGTGTAGGGGCCTCAGGGTTTAAAAAGAGAGAAGCACCTGTACATAAACCTCCAATCCCAACTGACCTGCCCCTTCTCTCTGCCACAATATGTGGAGCTGGGAGGAGTGTACCTATACATATGACTGATGCGTATCACATCATCTTCTCCCACAGAACTCAGAGCTAAGTTTGTTCTCTGGCATGTCCCTCACTGGGGCTTCAGGAAAGAAGAGTACGCCCCCAGCCAAACGAGCTCAGCCAGTCGTACCAGTAAATCCAGTCCAGCCAGCTCCAAAGGGTGAAGTTCAGGAGACTCGGACGTCAAGTGACTCATTTACTGCTCTTTTGGGCATGGTAAGGTGGAAGATCTGCTCAATGTCTGCACTAACGTAGCATACCGGTGATTATTTCATTGTCATTCCCTCTCTCTCTCTGTTCGTCTCCGCTCCTAGGATCACTCTGTTGCTGATCAACATGGAGGGGAGCCACATCTCGGTAAGGAAGACGACTCTCTTGTGGACTTTGGGGAAGATGAGGAAGAGTTTGACCCCCTCAAGCGCAGCAGCTCTTTCACAAGAAGTGGATCCATTGGCGGACAGGGCGGTAACTTAGCTACACAGCAGAAGAAAACTGTGAACCGAGACGTAATGAACCAGTTATCAGGACTTGACTTGAGCAACACCTCTGAGAGTGGGAGCTCATCTGGGATTCTTCAACCAGTGCAGACACAAAGCCTTTCCATGCCACCTACTATCCAAGGAGCCTCACTACCACCAGCAGGAGGTGTGGGTGTGGTCTATGCCACACCCACTGGCCACCCTATGTATGGAATTGTACCCGGCGGTGCTGCCACAACTGGGGGTGTGGTACCAGTCCTGTACGCTCCTCATGCACCTGGAGTGATGTACATGCAACAGGTGGGTCTTATAATTATGATGAATTTAGCTCCAGGGATAATCCCCAAGCTCTGTTTGAGTGTATTTGTTGATACATACACACACTCACACACCTCCCAACTCGAAACACATACACACTCCCACGTATACACACACACGCACACACACATGCACACACACGCACATACATGCGCACACACACCCACACACGTGCGCGCATACACACACACTGATATTATAGCCTGTCCCAGCAATGGCTGGCATGCTTGGTGGGAATGCCAGACCAGTCCAGAGGCCGAAAGAGCAATCACCTCCAGCCAACAGCAGTTTTGGCTTCCTGGGTAAATCGAACAAGAGCTCTGCTTTTGACTTTGTCCAAGAAGAGATGAAAGCCAGCCAGCTGAAAAGCAAAGTGATGTGATGTTGGAGTTCTCTTTTAGCAGGGTTTTTTTTATTTTGTGTGCAGATCAGATAGTAATATTTTAATATGCATGACCCCAAGCACTACATACATGTACACATCTCAGATCTCATAATAGATTGTGCGATACAACGGCGAAAAACTGACCACCTGAGCACGAGCATGTCCATCACACCATGCAACTATGGCCCTTGCCTCTTTTCATTGAGCAAGCTTCAAGTTCTGAAGCCTTTTCCTTGTCGACAGATTAGTTTCATGCGCAGCTTGCTATTTACCCAACGTTTTTGTCTCGGCACCGAAGTGCCGAGACACAGTGCTGGATGCGTAGGTACGTGGTACGTACGTACGTCGCTTTTCGCAATGCGCCCGCGCAAGGTGAATAGGGTGTCAAACGTATTTATAGCCTGCAAGTATATTTTCAAAAGTGATTATGGGTTTGCATGGCTGCTCATGAACCTCTTACCAAGACTGCTGCTACGTAGCTATAATACTTAATTCAGGACAATGAATACTCACTTATCCAGTGTGCTGCACTCAGCCATCCCAAGTGCATACTAACTCACTCAGCTCTAGCTAGCTATATAGATAAGTGCTGAAAATTGGCCAAGGTGTGGACTAAACATCAAGCCCAGACACGACCATACTGCTTTCACTCTTTGGGTGAACATTCCTGGCCCACCCCTTGCTCATGCACACCCCTTGCTCATGCACACACAACCTCCAAGGATATTGACGCTCACTTAAGCTGAAAGTCTCATAGCTAACAGGTTTTGCAGTCATAATAAAGGGTTAAGCAGCTGCCATGTCCTCTGCATGATTCTAGCTGATACCAAGTCGTGCCGAGACACATCAAGTCTTTTAAAGACTCACTTGTTACTGTAGTAACAACGTGCATTGTACTGCATTGCGAATGTTTTACAAGACACCAGGCATTGAGAGACCTACAGCTTCAGTACATGTACAGAGGTCGACCGCTAGCGCGCAACCTGTCAGCCGGTTGCTTAACCCTTTAGGGCCCATAGCGCCTAAAGGCGCATAATTAGCGTCCTTTCACACTATGGCTTCTCACTTCGCGGTGACGGACAGCCTTCGACTAGCACTGCTCCTGGAGTCTTGTCAGTAGTCCCCCTCTGTATAACTACAGAATTAAGGGCGCCAAGCGTCTGGGCTGGCAGCTGTTACAGGCAGAAACAAGGCCGCCATTGTAAGTTGATCGAACGGTAAGCTAAAAAGCCTTATCTCGCCGTCAGTATACGCTTACTTGCAATAACGCTCCTGCTTTGACTTACTGTTGGTCTGCCCTCTCCAGCAATAAAGTAAGTAGCGATGGTCCTCCGCGTACGGCAAGACAACAGTCGAGTTTTAGCAGCTGGTCGAACGGCGCGATAACCAGACCGCTAGCTCAGTTATCGGCTCCACCCAGTGCCTCCGCCCCTTCCTGCCTTGGTCAACGGTGAGTGTAATCATTGCTGTTAACCCTTTAACCACCGAATTCTTCCCACCAAGACTAACACATTTTCATGCATTCAGCGCACACCACTTTCGTAGGTACTCCTCTCCCACAGCATTCGCTCCTCAGCGGCCAAACTTGGTGGGGCCCGCACACATGGAGAGACCTCTCTGGCAATACCGTTAATGATATTCATGACCCCCACAAGCCCAGCAATCGGAGGTCAAAGGTGGATGTCAGCCGGATTTTCGCCCAGCATTTCCCTAAACTTGGGCCAGATCTGACTGATGGCACACCTTACACCACCAATTTGCAGGTTTTCTTGAGGCACTGGGTGGGGTCTATGAATATCATTAGAATCAAAAATTCTCGGGTCAATGAATCTCATTAAAATCAAGACGCCCACGACAGCCCGAAGGGGGGGCTGCCGCCCCCCCTTTGAAACCCCCCCGCTTGTACGTTTAGTGGGGGAGGCGCGCCGAAATCTGACCAAATTTTTGAGTTCGTGCCTGAAAGTCGTCCCTAGCCCCTCTGAAGCCTTTTTGGTCTCTTTTTGGACTGATGAGAAGCCCTACATGTGCATAGGGTCTAAATGACGCATTTATGCGTCAATAGGGCTTAAAGGGTTAATGAGATTCATAGTTGGTGAGAATGGGCCCTCAAAACGGCCTAGACTTGCACTGTGAGCCAGTTAGGCATGGTTTGCCGATTTTTAATGAGATTCATTGATCCTCCATGCACATATTAACCCTTTAACCACCGAATTCTTCCCACCAAGACAACACATTTTCATGCATTCAGCGCACACCACTTTCGTAGGTACTCCTCTCCCACAGCATTCGCTCCTCAGCGGCCAAACTTGGTGGGGCCCGCACACATGGAGAGATCTCTCTGGCAATACCGTTAATGATATTCATGACCCCCACAAGCCCAGCAATCGGAGGTCAAAGGTGGATGTCAGCCGGATTTTCGCCCAGCATTTCCCTAAACTTGGGCCAGATCTGACTGATGGCACACCTTACACCACCAATTTGCAGGTTTTCTTGAGGCACTGGGTGGGGTCTATGAATATCATTAGAATCAAAAATTCTTGGGTCAATGAATCTCATTAAAATCAAAAGACGCCCACGACAGCCCGAAGGGGGGGCTGCCGCCCCCCCTTTGAAACCCCCCCGCTTGTACGTTTAGTGGGGGAGGCGCGCCGAAATCTGACCAAATTTTTGAGTTCGTGCCTGAAAGTCGTCCCTAGCCCCTCTGAAGCCTTTTTGGTCTCTTTTTGGACTGATGAGAAGCCCTACATGTGCATAGGGTCTAAATGACGCATTTATGCGTCAATAGGGCTTAAAGGGTTAATGAGATTCATAGTTGGTGAGAATGGGCCCTCAAAACGGCCTAGACTTGCACTGTGAGCCAGTTAGGCATGGTTTGCCGATTTTTAATGAGATTCATTGATCCTCCATGCACATATTAACCCTTTAACCACCGAATTCTTCCCACCAAGACAACACATTTTCATGCATTCAGCGCACACCACTTTCGTAGGTACTCCTCTCCCACAGCATTCGCTCCTCAGCGGCCAAACTTGGTGGGGCCCGCACACATGGAGAGATCTCTCTGGCAATACCGTTAATGATATTCATGACCCCCACAAGCCCAGCAATCGGAGGTCAAAGGTGGATGTCAGCCGGATTTTCGCCCAGCATTTCCCTAAACTTGGGCCAGATCTGACTGATGGCACACCTTACACCACCAATTTGCAGGTTTTCTTGAGGCACTGGGTGGGGTCTATGAATATCATTAGAATCAAAAATTCTCGGGTCAATGAATCTCATTAAAATCAAAAGACGCCCACGACAGCCCGAAGGGGGGGCTGCCGCCCCCCCTTTGAAACCCCCCCGCTTGTACGTTTAGTGGGGGAGGCGCGCCGAAATCTGACCAAATTTTTGAGTTCGTGCCTGAAAGTCGTCCCTAGCCCCTCTGAAGCCTTTTTGGTCTCTTTTTGGACTGATGAGAAGCCCTACATGTGCATAGGGTCTAAATGACGCATTTATGCGTCAATAGGGCTTAAAGGGTTAACAGCCAGGGGCACCCTCCCGAGTTTTGTTGGACGCTGCGCGCCCTGGGCAACGCTCAACGCTGCATGCAGATGCCATTTTATGCTGTGGGGGAGATTTCAATATATTTTGGACCCTAATACATTTGGCTGCAGTGGCGTACGCGCGTAGCCACACCCGGGCCTGCCCAGGCACGGGCCCGGGCAACTCGGTTCTGGGCACCGGGCCCGGGCAATAAACATGGGTGGTCAGAACTAATAAATTATTCATAAGGGGCGCGCGCGCGACTGGTTGCTATGGACTGTATCTCGGTTAGAAAAGTACGCAGCTTGCTGCAGCCTAGCGCCTAGCGCCTACCGTCGACGCTTCCGTATGGACTACAGAACACAGAGAAAAGTTCATCACGCACATCGTTTTTTAGCGCACTTTTGAAACAGATGGTTTGCCATAGCCTACAGGGCTGTTTGCACGAGGGGAATCCAGTAACGTGGCGTTTTTCACTGTTGGTTTTAGCGCGCGCTAAAACCACTTCGGTTGGGATTTTTGTGCGCGTGCAGTGAGGCGTACAGCACCATAGATAATATAGCTGCGGACAGCACGCACATCGTTTTTTAGCGCACTTTTGAAACAGATGGTTTGCCATAGCGCAGATCGCTTCCAGTATCACGTGTGATACTAGATGAGATCTGCGCTGGGGTTGGTTTGGGTTTGGTGCATGGAAGAAGTTCCAGTTTCTGTCTTCTATGTACATTGCGGTCTTTGGCCAGCAAACACAGTTGGATGAGGTCCAGACCCTGCACGAAGGTAGGAAAATGCAGAGAAATTTGCAATCACATTTGACTCTAGCTACATTTAGGCCAAGCAAACTTGATTGCTTGTTTAGCGCCATGGAAACCCTGCTATTGCATGCGGGCGGCGGTTCATTTTCATTATTCATTGCCACTTCCTCCTCATTTCCTACTCAATTTTCAAGAACCTTGAACTTGTTTGCGAAGGTTTCAACACTCACGACGGACCAGGCAACGATTGCAAGCTACTACAGAAACGCATACAAAAGCCATGCTGCTCTACAAATCACTGCAAGAAGAGCCAACTTTGCACAACTAGCACCTACAGACCTACGCGCGGCCAAAAATAGCTGCCTTCAACATCCGGTATCCTTGTAATAAATAATGAAAAATTAGGGGCGGCCCCTCTAAAAGCATGCGGGCGGGGACGCTAAACAAGGAATCAAGTTTGCTTGGCCTTAATACATGTACAGAAATGACTTGTGTCACAAAGTATCACAACACAGGGAGGTGAATAATCACATTCCACTTGGTTTGTAGTTTTGTACCATAAAATGTGATATAAACTATGCAGGGTTCGAGCTTGACTGAATGTTTGATGAAAGCTTTTCAGAGACAGACTTTGGATGGAGAGAACCAATATTCTGCAGCAAGTAAAATGTTACTACGAACTTTGACCATGAACATTTAATCAGGCGGTCTTTTCAAGTCACTAAGATACATGTGATTTTTACAGCTACCTTTAAACTACAACAAGGGGCAACAGTGGTGGATTTAGGGGGGGGGGGGATGAAAATGCACCCCCTTTTGACGGTACATTCTGTCTATGCCAGTTGATGCTGTTTGTAATGACTGGAGGCGCGCATGTGCAAGGGTCGGTTTGTCTGTCAGCCTGTCCATCCAAGCGGTGAAGGCAGGATAGAAGTGTCAGAATTCAGAAAATACTAGTGTCTACATAACTCACAGACCTGAGAGATCCACTTGAGGCTGAAAAAGTGAACGTCGACAATTAGCCGTGTTCTAATTTATACAACTTGACCACCCTGTTTCTGACATTACTGCCACAACTTATGCATGCTGGGCCCATTGCTGGATTATAAATTGGTAGGCCCTAGCATGCATGCTGTATTAAAATGATCAGCAGTTGGCCATAATAAAAAGTCGCGCACGGTAGCTACGTGCTCTGCTGAGCACCTCTAGTTAGACACCCCCTCTCTCTCTCTCCTTTCTTTTCTCACTGTCTCTCTCTCTCCTTACACAGGTTAGTTCAGAGACAGCGTTGGCTTTGACACCCTCAATCTCCTTACACAGGTTAGTTTGGAGACAGCGTTGGCTTTGACACCCTCAAATTCTCCTGTTTCAACTCTTTAATCAGCTCATGCAGCCACATTTCTGTCTACTTTGTGACCAACTACATACTCATCAGATAGCTGCTCACCTCCTCATTCTCCTTACTAGTGGGACTGCATGGCCAAATGGTCGTAGAAATTTGAGTCTCTAAGATGAAAGTGTGTCTCCTGCTGCTCCCTCTCCAGTGCCCTCCTCTGCAGCATGGACACCTCTCGGCTGCCAGCTCCCGATGCACCTCATAGCACTGTGTCAGCACCTCATAGCACTGTGTCAGCACCTCACGCTGCTCAGAGACAAACTCCCCCTGGAAATGAAACACAATGTACTGCAAAGTACCCAACTACCCTTTCTTCCTCTTAAACAAACAGCAACTTATTTCACAGAGGTCTACAACTTGGTTAGCTCTGGTGGATTCTGCTCACCCTGGCCAGCTGCAGGTGGTCCTTCTCCTCCTCTGCCCTCCTCAGTGAGACACTCCTCCCTTCAGCCTCAAACACAGCCTGCTGGGCTTTCAGCTTCCTTCCCTCCTGCTGCAACCGCCAACGCTCCTGCACAGAGTGACACCCAGACTGAGTGTACATGTAGCAAGTCTGTGTGGCTAAGTGGCTTCCATACCAGGTCTATACACACACTGCATATACAGTGCACACACAGTCTGTTTCAGATGCTGGTTGTTACTTTATACAGTGATTCAAGTTTGAAGTAGGGATGGCTATATGAATGTCAGGGAGTGAAATTGAATCCACCCAAAAATCTGGGATTTGAACAAGTGCTGTGAACCAATATCAATATACAATCGATTATATGCCTGAGCGATCAATTATTGCCCACTCTAGGTGAAATTGTGGTGTCATGTGATCCTTGTCGAGTAAAGCCCCAGTCTGCGCTAGTGTTGTGAACCTGTACCCAATAACTGGTTATTGACCAGTTATTTCACTGCCAATCAATTATTGGCTTACTATTTCAATAACCAGTTATTGTCTGCACTGGAAACATGGTCTGTTTTGAACCATGATTGTCATCATTACATTTCTGAGGTTCTTTTGCAGGTTGAGGTACAGGTAGATAGGTGGGGTCTCTCAAGGATGTGATTGAATTAGCACACCTGTCTATACCATCACCTCCTTAAGAGACCAAAAGTTAGCCTGCAAGCTGTACTAATTAAGTTTACTATTGATGAGTTGACAGAGCATGCCTAATAATATTGTCAATAACCGGTCAATATCCAATATGAGGCTTCCAATAACCGGTTAGGGTAAAATGGACAAGGTTCACAACACTAGTCTGCGCTATATATTAAAACTAGCTAGCTGTTCTAGCTACTTGCTGTCAGCAAGTTGCCACGAACGTTGGTGCCAGCTCCAACACCAGCTGGTAAACTTTCTGCAGTTTGGAAGTATATTGGCTATACAAAAGGGATCCTGGAATGGGAAAGCTGACAACACTAAACTTAACTCAGGTAATCTGTCCTCATTCCATCCGAAACCCATTCCCAGGTTAGCCCTTCAGTCAACTTGCCACACACGGTGACATACATGGTTGTAAGACGGTCAGGTGGATGATTAGCACACTTGGGGGAGTTCAGCCAGAGCAGGAGGAAAACATTGAAGTTGGAATACAGCTCACAGTGGTCTGGGAATGCAGCTGACAGTGGTCTGGGAATACAGCTGACAGTGGTCTGGGAACGCAGCTGACAGTGGTCTGGGAATGCAGCTGACAGTGGTCTGGGAATGCAGCTGACAGTGGTCTGGGAATGCAGCTGGCAGTGGTCTGGGAATGCAGCTGACAGTGGTCTGGGAATGCAGCTGACAGTGGTCTGGGAATGCAGCTGGCAGTGGTCTGGGAATGCAGCTGACAGTGGTCTGGGAATGCAGCTGGCAGTGGTCTGGGAACGCAGCTGGCAGTGGTCTGGGAACGCAGCTGGCAGTGGTCTGGGAATGCAGCTGGCCACTGAGTGGTCTGGGAACGCAGCTGGCAGTGGTCTGGGAATGCAGCTGGCAGTGGTCTGGGAACGTAGCTGGCAGTGGTCTGGGAATGCAGCTGGCAGTGGTCTGGGAATGCAGCTGGCAGTGGTCTGGGAATGCAGCTGGCAGTGGTCTGGGAATGCAGCTGGCAGTGGTCTGGGAATGCAGCTGGCAGTGGTCTGGGATGCAGCTGGCAGTGGTCTGGGAATGCAGCTGGCAGTGGTCTGGGAATGCAGCTGGCAGTGGTCTGGGAATGAGGGTGGATGGCCCAGGAATGAATGAGGCTGGGGTGACCTAGCAATGAAGCTGGCAGCGGTCTGGGAACAAGGCTGAGGTTGGCAGGGTTGGCAGTGGTCTGCTGCCAAGAGACTGGGATGGTCTGGAAATGGGGCTACCGAACATTGCCTGCCTGTGCTTCCTTGCAGCTTGCTGTGTTCGGTAGTTCTGTCCCAGCGTACTGTCGATGGCCTTCTAGTCCAGCTGGAACCCCTTGAGAGCATAGTACTTGTCGATGTCTGTCAGTCTCTCGCGCGTACTGACGAGGAGGGCATGCTTGAAGGGAACCAACTGGACTGCCATATTATCTATTATCTAGATAGGAGGTACACATCCATGATATTAACTAGCCATCACTGTCTTGGCTGCGTGGGGAGGGCCACAAACAGTATCTCACCGTCAATTAGCATATATACTGGACACACACAATGCTCTTACCTTGGTCTGATTCCCACCCTTCTTTGTGTGCACACCTCCAGTGGCAACACCCTGCCTAGACACCCTGTGGTTGTTGAAAAAAAATGGCAGAAGTACTGAACTCACAACACAAGTCTGATCACAAGGAGAAGAAACGCACCTTTCAGTGGCGAATTCGGTCCTCATCTTCTGCTTGTTGTCTCAGTCAGCTTGGAGGGAGGTGGGGGGGGGGGGGGGGGGGGGGGGGGGCACAAAGGTGGGATGCTGGACCACCAGCTCCTTCAAGAACAAATACACAGAGTATGGGCTATCAGTGAGTACTAGAGTGGAATGAGGCAGAGACACAGAGTGCGGCACAAATGCAGAAAATCAAAAGTCATACACTGTACCTTTGGGAAGCGAGGTATAGCACTCCTCGCTGTGGCACGTGCAGCTGTCTCAGTCAGCTTGGAGGGAGGTGGGGAGGGAGACTGAGAGTGTCTAGATCTATACAGTAACCAGAACCAGAAGAAAAAACCACGAACAGCATTTTATTGGCCTTGACCACCTCCACCGGGTCCACCTTCCTCCTCAGGGCAGTGACAGCATCCACCCTCTCGATCCCTCTCAGCCTGCTGCAGACACTATTGGAACCATGAGGCCTCTGACTCTGCCTCTTCTCGCCACCTGGGGAAGAGAGGATAAACTCCCAACTGTGCACACTAGTAGATTACTGAGATTTATTGGCAGATCCCCTTAACTTTCAGAACAAAACCATCAGTTTACTGACCTTGCTTCTCTAAGGACTACTCAATGGCTTTCAGTCTAGCCCTGTAAGAAACACATCAAAAAAAAAAGACCATGTTCAGACATGGCTAGGCTTGATTGATCATTTGGTATAGTACACGAACAGGAAATAACTATCTCATGGTCTAGCCTCATTCCCAGGTTCCATTCCAGCATGTAACTGGAGGAGGGAAGACAATACCGTCCATTAAGACTAATAGAGTCCCATGAGTAGAGAAGCATCAACACCGTGTCTTGGCACTGGCTCTGGTGCCAAGACAAAAAGGTTGCGACAACATGAACCAAACAGCTTGAAAATAATATGGCCAGTAACATTGACGTTATTCCGTTCTTTTGAAGAGGAGGGTCTGCGAATGAGACCAGCTCCTGTTTCTGCACAGCAGGAGGGACCTGACACACTTGGTGCAGTGACAGATAAGTTAGGAATAAAGGAAGTATATCTCTGTAGGGCCTAGCAATTACATTGTAAGACGTGTATTAGAAGATATAGACACTCAACAGAACAACGATGTCACAATGATGTCATGTAATCTGTCGCAAGAACAAAATCATTAGCTATACACTAGATACACTCGATACCAATATACAATAACACACTACGTCGTGTGTTCAAGTTAGGTGTGGTGAGTGCATGCAGTCTTTTTCTGGTTCCGTAGTCTTTAATAAACATGAATTCGATCATGGCCACAATCGGCAATAAGAATGACGCCATCTTTGTTCACATAAACAGAATGAAGGGATATGAACTGGGCCTTCGCTTCTCCGTTGTCACCAAATGACTGCAAGAACTTGCCATCAGTACTGAAGACAGATACACGGACGTCGGTTGTTGGCAAATTCAGCTATATATACTCGGTCACCATCAACAGCAATTCCTGTAGGTTCACGTAGTTGTCCAGGATCAGTGCCTTTACTTCCAAACGTTCTCAAGTACTGTCCCTCTGGAGTGAACACCTGGATGTGATGGTTGCCGTAATCTGCTACATACACATTACCATCTCTAATATTGTAAGGAATACTGAACCGTCCATTTCCACTTCCTCTACTGCCAAAGCTGCAGTGATGGGTTAGGTCTGTTCCTAGGACTTGTATTCTATGATTGCTACGGTCACACACGTACAGTTTGCCATTCTTCTTGCTGAAGCCAATGCCAAGAGGATAGTCAAACCGCAGGGAATTACTGCCATGTGTGCCGACTGAAGCAACAAACCTCCCATCCGAGGAAAACTTCTGAATACGGTGGTTATTAGTGTCCACTACATATATGTTGTCAGTGGCACCCGCTGGATACTTGAACTGCTCCTCTGTTGAACTACGACTTCCGCTGCCTAACGATTGAATCTTATCCCATTCTGGAGAGAAGATGGAGACTCGGTTTCCACTGCTCTCAGTAACAACAATCCGACCCTTGCTGTCAGTCGTCACACCCCATGGTGTGTTCAAACCTAGAATGACTTTGATTGGATTCCTGAGATATTGGAGACTTGGTCCAACAACAACAGTGTGTGGACTGCCTTTGAGAATCTTTCCATTCATTTTAAGGTACAGTTGATATCTTCCTCTAGTGGTAGGCCGGTAGCTGACAGTGTGCGTATTATTCCCTTCCCTCTTGATGTCACATTTCACTGTGGTGCTTAAGCTTGCATTGACATCCTGGAGCGGTGCATCACATTCTCTGTCATCCTTGTCCATAGAATGCAGTATGACTGTTGCTTCTTCGCCAACTGTTGAAGTTTTCAAGCTATCTCCATTGGCATAACTCTTGCTGCAGCAAACTGGGTGACCTTTTACTATTTCAGCAAATCCTCGGCAGGATATCTGGAGATCATCTGTGACTAGGTGGATGTCTGCTTCCTGTTGGGGAGCTAGTGTGTTGGGTTTAAACTCAGCAATGATCTGATCAATCTGTTTGAGTACAGGGGTCTTCATTGCCAGTATCTCTCCCTCGCTGCCAGTTTTCAGACTGCCCTCCACGTAATCCAGGCAGCTACTGAGTTGGGTCTGGACTAGCTCACACTGATCCCTCTGTGCTGCCGGGCCTTTGAGCTTCTGCTGTGTGAGTTGGTGCAACTGATCAACTAGCTCTGATCTCCGCTGCTCAAGGGCTTGATGAAGGCAGTCAAATTGCTTGTGGATGTCAACTTTGATTGTCGTTCTCTGGTCTTCTATTTCCTTTGTTCTGGTGTCCAGTGCCTGTCAATAAAGCAGCCACTGTCAATAAAGCAGTCCTTGTCTGGTTCGCCGACAATTGGGACAGCACAAGGTGTGTCTGTCACAATCCTGGACAACTAAACGTCCGAGACATTTCTTGCAAAACGTATGAAAGCATGGCAGCAGTTTGGGATTGGTGCAGGTATCAAGGCAGATGGAGCATTCCAGCTGAGCTGTGATCTTCTTTAGTGCTTCTTCCGCAACTTTGGGGGGCTCGGCCATTGCCAATCTGTTGTATGTACACACAAGTATGTGAAAATTACCTTTCTGTAATAGACAAACAATGGTTATAGCTAGCTATAGCATGCATAGCTATACATGAAGCCTGAATTGCACAACTATTGTACAAGCAACACATTTTAGCATAACTGCACTTACCCAGTTTTATGCTGGTCAAGAGTGGTCTGCAAACCTGTGGTTGCTCCTGCGGTGGTACAACAGATCTTAAGAATCATTCGCGATCGTACCATCAGGTGGTGTACAGCGAGCCCGAGTAGTCAGACAGAGCAGCGGAAGATCGAGCAGCATGTCATGCCATTCCCTCTGCATGGGTCAAGCTTCAAGCCCTAATCGATTATTGGATTCCGATATCTGACAGATTAATTGTAACCTGTACTGTACAGCTCTAATTTGAACCCAAGACCTACTCAATACTAGAATTTGGCTGAGGCATTCCCAGTGTAGCCGCTAGCCCCTCTCCACCTTGGCTGCCATGTGTGCGTGTGGCAGGCCGGGTGGAGCGGGCAGCGGCTAGACTAAGGTACTCCATACTTCCACACATACAAGATCCTTGTACCTGTTCAATCTGCCTGCTCTGCTGTGCCACGTGGGCCTCCAGCTTAGCAATCATGGACTGCAGCCTCCCCCTCTCCACTTCGTTCTCAGCCTGCTGCCGACTCAGCCGCTCAAGCACTGCAGGGCAACAAACTATGTACACTAATGATAGTTAGTGTCATGGAAACCAGTTTTCCTCAACCCTCATTGTTGTGTGGGGGGACTAAGAGCTCACTAGACAGTTAACAGTTACCATGGGAATAGCTGATTGGATTGTTGTTCAAGCAACCTATATATATATCTAGCTACAAAGCATTTTGTAGTAGGCCGTCTTTATTCGGTGGACTGGACTTGGGACTGGACTCGGGACTGGTCTGTGGGACTGGACTCGGGACTGGTCTGTGGGACTGGACTCACAGAAAGTTGCGCTCATCGAATCAAACGCTACTAGAATACTTACATGACACGAATGGAATTCAGGGCAGCCGACCATGACTCGATATCAGCCGTTCCAGCAGCCCTTTTTGGCAGAGCGTGTGCGCCAACGATGCATTGAATCACCTCGTTCCCAGACTGAAATGGTCTGGGGACAAGAATCCATGGATAATAATAATAGGCCTAAAGGTGCAGGCAGTGGGAAAGCAGGAACAGAAGTGCCAGTCAAACTTGGCAGCAGCATAGAAACAGTTCAAGAAGTTGCAAACTGGTTGTACCACTTGGTGTACGAGAGTTTGCTAGCAATGACCACCATGTGTTCCTAGAATGGAAGTCGTCGTCAGATCACGGACGAATTCGCACCGAAAAAGTCGAGCTGGCTGTGCATGGTAGGACCACGGCAGACTGTCTACATGGTAACAGCTGTGTTGCTAAACCTCACGTGTATAGTGCCGTTCTGCAATTTCCAGAGAATTGGCTTTCAGAAATGACAAGCGCAACTTTCTGCGAGTCCATTCCCACAGTCCAGTCCTGAGTCCAGTCCACCGAATACAGACGGTCCTTTGTAGTACGTACACTCTAATATTCAACAAACGCAGAACAGTAAACAGTAGGATTAGGATTCACAATTAGTCCTTACCCTTGAGGTGCTCCTCCTGCACTCGAGCCCCCTGCTCACTCTCCTCAGCCCCCCGGGTGTGGGCATGGTCGATCCGCTGCTGCAACTGGCTCACCTCACGCAAGGACACCTCCACCTGACGTGTGAGCTCAGCCTGGCATGAGAGAAGGAGTGAGGGGTGAGAAAAGGGGGAGGGGGGAGAGGAGAAGGGGGAGCGGAGAGGGGGTAGCCAATACTCCTAGTCCTCAAAAATACGACATTGTACAGCACATAGCAGGCTCGGGCCAAGATCATTGTGGTCTAGAGTAGCAAGACTCTATAAAAGTGGATATGCAATATTATGGCCAAACTGCTCTGAAACAATCTCCTCAAGTTAAGGGATAAATTCAACCACTCTCGTTCTCAGTCTTGCTACCTGGTGTGTGAATGTACAGTCTTCAGAGCCTCCACGTCCTGCCTGTGCAGCAGACTCTGCAGGTGCTGCTTGTCCAGTTCGTGCTCGTTCTTCAGATCCACAACTGCAGCACTGAATTCAACAGAAATAACGGACGTTGAACATGGAAGACAGCAAAAGAAAACTAGAGGCACAACATTTTCTCCGTAAAATTAAAAAGGATTTAGTGATGGCGTGTCATATTCTACCTCTAAGAACCAAGGAGAAATGCAACTAACCAGCCTCAGTCCCATCCCATTTATAAAACAATTAGGGATGCATGGGATGGGACTGAGGCTAGTTAGTGGCATTTCTCCTTGTTTCTCAGAGGTAGAATATGACACACCATCACTAAATCTTTTTTTTGCCTCTAGTTTGTGCACTTTTCGACCGCATGAAATGCGTAGCTTATTAGTGATGTATGTGCAACATCACCGTAAGGCTACGGGGTGTAGTCACTGTCAAAATTCTAATTCTGCTCTGTCACAGATACATACAAGCTTATATAGAAAATCAGTGGTTAATGTTCTAAGAGGACCTAAGAAATGTCTGTGGTTATGTTAGTGCATTAATGCATGTACATGTACAACTGCAATGTAAACCTACTACACAACTCAAAATGTTACACAACTCACATATCTAACCATGTTCTACATTCGTCCCCTCCTGCTGAAGTTCGTCCTCAAGCTTTAAACTGAAAAGTGGTCGGGAGGGTGTCGATCTCGCTGAGGATACCGCCTGGTAGGTGCAGGGATGTTGAGTGGGGTGTACACATGGTGATCAACCTGTGAGGAGTCCCATTGCTTGTTTCCACTGTCGCCTTGCTGTTCATTGTAATTGGGCTGAATGCGATGCTGTAGTCGATTGATATGAACAACCTTGTTTCACCTGCCATCCATAATTTCCATGTTGATCTGACTTCGCACAGTTTTGCCATGATGACCGCCGCCTTTGTCTTCACGGCTGCCACTGTCACAATGTTTGTGTTTTGGGGCCGGGGACACCTGTTGCCCTGTACAGGCGCCCTCTTGCCATTTCCCTGATGACAGTCCCTCGCTAGATGTCCAGGCAGTCCACACACGAAACAGCAGCGGTCGTCTCTCACTCGCCGACGAGCGAGAGACGACCGCTGCCGCCATCACAAGCAAAAGAATACAACATGCGCTTGCATGTGAACTGCGCATGCACAATTTGCATTTGCCAATGCCCTATGGGTCGTGCTCTATATGAACTTGAACTTAACCTTTGACCTCTGGTTGCCATGCCTCAAATTGCAAAATGGCGTCGTGCTAGAATTTTGTAGCGAGCTAAAACTGCTGTTCTTGCCAGTTCGCAGATAAAAAAAGACTCTACTATGGCGAAAGCGGTGTTATTCTGTGCTTAAATAAGCTCAAGGACTGCTTCCGTTGGTGAGCTATGCTTGACTATGAGAAAGAAGACGACGAAATCAGAATTTTTCAGCGACTTGTTTCTTGACTCCCGCGTACTCCAAGGTATGTTTGCGAGTGTTTATGTGAACTGCTAGGCAGTGTCATTCTGTCTGCATGCTTGGTTTTGGGGTTGTAGCTTCTTGGACCGTTTTCCTGCTAGTGCATCAGTATGGTAGATTTGAAATTTCCTTGGCCATCCCTAAATAGAGAACGCTATCACGTTTTCTGACTCTGATACCAGTGCCCGATGTGGGGATCTAACCCACGATCCTGAGATTAAGAGTCTCATGCTCTACCAACTGGAACTAACCTCCCTGGCACTTCCAACTCAGTATTAAGACTGTGGAAAGCAATTGCCTACAACATGTACTGTAGTCCTACCACGGGAATACTACTGTCAGCCACTTCTCATACTGAACCAAAATCTTCAGTCACATTAGCCTCGTTCCGAGGCCATTCCCACCACCAGCATTTCATCGCTTCCAGTATGAAATACGGCCGGGGGAGGCCTGGGAGATCTGGTCACGTGTGATGACGTCAGGTAGACAAATGGTAGACACACAGGGGGCGGTGCCCAACCGTTAAAATACCTGCTTCGCGTTGATTCGTCCCAGGCATTGTGAACAATGAACGGTATCGATCGTCTGCCTTGATATCCAGCCATTAGACGGACAGTACAACACAGGACGTCGAGATTCTTCGTTGGGCACCGCTGTCTACCATGATCTACTTGATGGCACCGCACATGACCAGATCTCCCAGGCCTTCCCCCGCCGTATTTCATACTGGAATAGGCCTGCACGATATCATTTTTTTAACCCCACGGGATATCATCATGCATGATGCCACGATATTACTAATTATCGTACAAAAGTAGCCATACAGCTTGGCAAGGGCAGAGGTAAGGCAAGGTCTAACTAGTAAAAGTACAATCTGGCTGTACATGTGAAGATTACCGTTCTTCGCTGAGACTTGGTGGCTTGCATACGCATGCGGCATTTCGGGCAGTCAGGTGATCGTGGTTTGCCATTCTCATCTGCTTCGACGCCAAAGTCGCTCCAAACAGCAGTAACAGCTTCATTTATTAACGAGATCTCAGCTTCGCCTGCAGCAGAATCACCAGGCTCTGTAGAACCATCGCGTGTACGTCGCTCATCGCTATACTGATCGATTAAGTTGCCTCGTGCACTTACCGAATGTCCTAATTATCCATTTTTCGAAAATACCGTTCACGTCCAAAAAAGTACCGCCATGCACGCATACCGTCCATAACGGTAAATATCGCCATACCGTCCAGGCCTATACTGGAAGCGATGAAATACTGGCGGTGGGAGCGGCCTGGGAACGAGGCTACAGTCACATCACCAACAGACCTGCCCACTGAACAACATCATATGGCAAATATGACTGTACGTACAATGGACTGACAGGCCATGGAGAGTAACCCAGGCAGTCCCTCATCTCCTGCATACGTAGCTCACCGGTGGATCTCCTGCAGCCTGCTGATCTCATTGGCCTTGACCACCTCCACCGAGTCCACCTTCCTCCTCAGGGCAGTGACAGCGTCCACCCTCTCCCTCTCAGCCTGCTGCAGACGCTCCTGGAACTGTGATGCCTCTCTGACTCCGTCTCCTCTCGCCACTTGGGGAACAGAGGATAAACTCCAACTGTGCACACTAGTAGATTACTGAGATTTACTGGCAGATCCCCTTAACTTTCAGAACAAAACCATCAGCTTACTGACCTTGCTTCTCTTCTTTGAAAGGACTCTTCCACGGCTGTCAGTCTAGACCTGCAAGATACACCATAAAAAAGACATGGTTTGACCAATCAGAGGGCGGCATTCAATTGGTATGCAAACAGGAAACGAAGCACATTAGTAACTCATTGTCTAGCCTCATTCCCAGTAGGCCTGAGGGGATTATTCTCAAGAATTTGATGATTATTCTATTCTCCTGTTCTCATCACCTTCAGCTATTATGCTTTTGATTTTCTACTTTTTCCTTGCAATTATGCTCATGCATGCTGAACAAATAGAAAGCGTAACAACAGTTTAATACACATGTAGTACACAAACAATGCATAAAGCAGAGAGCTACAACCTGTACAACTGGTGTCTTGCCCTGAATCCACGTCAACGACAGGCTCGCTGCTACTGCCAGGCATTGGTTCGTCACACTCCGAGTCCATCATCAAGATACTTGTACTACTTGCGCGCATATGCATACATGCATATGTACGAGCTCGAGGTCACATGCCAATTATTCCCTTATATCTTTTGATTATTCCCGCATTATTCCCCGATGCCTAAGCACACCAATTATTCCAAAATTATTCCGAGCATAATTTCCGCAGGCCTAATTCCCAGGCTCAATTCTATTATGCATGTAGTAAACAGGCACCTACTGTATCTGACCTATTTTGCATACATACTCTATTCAAAGCCCACCAAAACAAATCAATTCTCTTTACCTGGTCTTAGATCTTGGATCGATGGGTTCCGGGATATAAAACTTTCTTCGCAAGGCGCAAAGAGCGAATAACGCGTTGACACAGCCACCCAAGACACCACTGCCAACTTAACTGCAACTGTAGTTTCGCGGCCAGACTTTTAATAACGCCAACTGATGACGTAAATTAGACCTCTATATTGAAGAACATCTGGTGGGCGGAGCTGGTTCTGCACTATGCTTTGACCAGCTGCACTCAGAATTCGAAGAGCATCGGAAAGACTACCTATCCTCCTCAAATACAGAGGAAGAGGGTGTTGATTCTCACTCAGAGGGAAGTAGAGGTGGAACCATGCAATACCTTAAAGTATTCCAGCTGGAAATTCCAAGCAGTTTGGAAATCGGTCAAGCTGTTGAATGGTAAGGGAGCTCCAGCTATTAACCATGATGGAAAAAGAATTATCTGTGACGAGCAGAAGGCAGACGCTGTTAATCAATTCTTCCATAGCTGCTTCAACACAGCTACACCACCTCTGACATCTGAGGAAGGAAGCTCCTATGGATTTGGATCCGGCTGCATGCCCTCAAGAGCTGTATTGTTCTGAACAGGAGGTTTTGAACTCCTTGTAAACTTGGAAAGTAAGAAGGCTTCTGGTCCAGATGGAATTTCTGCTAGGATGATTAAAGAAACTGCTAGTACTGCAGTTTTCATGAACCTTGCAAAGTGGAGACGGTAAATGCAAAACGGTTACACAATAATTCAATCAGCAAATTTGCATGCCAAGTGCATGAAACCATTCAAGTCGATCTCTATCACTGAGAGCAGCGACCAAACTCCTTAGCTAGCTGTTAGTAGAGTGTGTAACAAGAGTACTATACTGATCTGACCCTGTATGCATGTACCTAACGTTCTCCGTTTACCGTCTCCAAGTTGCAAGGTTCATGAAAACTGCAGTAGTACTACCCCAGTTCTTACCAGACTCTTCAATCAGTCTATACAAACTGGAGAACTACCTCTAGCATGGAGATCATCAAACATTGTACCAATCCCCAAATAGCGATGAATTATCCAATTACAGACCGATATCACTGATATCCATCACAAGCAAAGTGCTGGAAAAGATCATATATGACAGAGTTGCTGCACACTTGGAATGTAATTATCCTCCAATGCAGTATCAGTGGGGATTTTTACCCAGAAAATCGACAACTAGTGCAATTCTCTATGCAACCCAAGAATGGTTTACTCTTCTGGAAGAAGGCAAGGAAGTGGGGGCCGTCTTTTTCGACCTAACCAAGGCTTTTGACTCAGTATCACATCGACAACTAATTGCCAAACTGGAAACAACGGATCTAAGTCCTTATCTTCTGAACTGGATAAAAAGCTACCTTACTGATAGAAAGCAGATCGACCGTGGTGCTAAATGGGGTGGGGGTCTTCACAGCCATTACCAGTATTGTCAGGAGTCCACCACGGTTCAATCCTGGGGCCCCTTTTGTTCCTTGTGTATATCAATGACATCTGTGATGCAGGTACTTCTAATGGATCCAAACTGATAGTATTCGCTGATGACATCGAGCTATCCATACTCAGGACGACCATACTGCATTACAGCATGATGTTGATACCTTGGCTGCTACTCAAATTCAATCCAGCAAAATGCAAGGCTATGCTACTTTCTCGCAGAAGGTCAAAAAGAGTGTGCTTGGCCCACTCTTTCTAAATGGAACACCTATTGAGACTGTTGATTGTATCAGGTACCTTGGAATAAGTATAGCCTCCGGACCCAACACATGCATTCAGACTATCGCTTCCAAGGCTAGGAGACTCATGGGTCTATTGTTTCGGAAATTCTACCATTATGCAGATACAAGTACACTTAAAAAACTCTAATTCGACAGTATGCCTGCCCAATCTGGGACCCATTCCCAGCTAAGGACTGTGATCTTCTAGAGAGTGTGCAAAGGTTTGCCAGTCGAGTGTGTCTCAAAACATGGGACAGAGAATACACAGAGATGCTCAGCTCTCTGAACCTGCCCAGCCCGGAAACTAGGAGGAAAACCCTAAAGCTGTCATTGCTGTACAAAATTGTCAACAACCTAACAGTCTTCCCGGAGGCCCCTTTGACATCTCGTGTGGTTCATTACCCTTATTCTACCTGTTATGTGCATGAACTGTCATTTTCTAACCTTAACGGAAATACATCCCAGTATCTTTACTCTTACTTTCCTGATACTATTAAGTTATGGAATAGTTTGCCTTATGGTGTTGTATCTTGTAATTCACTGAGTACTGTGTACAATGTCATTTAATTTGTATGTTCTGTTTATGTTGGTTGCATAATTATTCAACTAGCTATTAGCTATTTATGCATCCTGTTGTATGTAGGTTTTTTTGTATATGTACAAAAAAAACCCTTCCGTCTCCCTCCCACCCGCCCGCCCCGCCCTAGCTCCCCGGAAATGAAACGCAGAAGAGTCTGGGAACCAAACTACCAAGTATACACTGCGCTGCAGAGAGTATAATTATGTTGCAGTGACCTGGCCACCGGCTCTACTGTAGATACCAGTAGCTGCAGCTGCTTATGCTAACACTAGAAATTCAACTCTTCAAGTTCAAGTAGTATTGATCAGCAGAGTGAAGCTTTGATTACCTACCAGTTATCCAGGGGGCAGCCCTATAGCTTGCTACATAGGAGTGACCCCTGCTATAGGTCTTGTACTACATGTATGTAATGGGTCCTTCCAGGAGCGCATGAGCAGCCGAAGGCAGCTAAGGAGTGTCGAACTAGTATAGACATGTTGCAATCCCTAGCTCACGCCTTACGTCATACCTTATATGAAAGGCCTTTGCGTTACAGCGGAAATGCCAATTTGTTTTTTACACTTACCTAATGGGTATAAGGTAAAATTTTGGGACATGTGAAGGACTACTACTTAATTCGGCTAGGGTGCGAATGCTGAGGTGGTTCATGCGCTCCTGGTCCTTCTTATGTACTTTAATTGATTTCCTACCAATTATCCAGGGGCAGCCCTTGCAACATGATTGTTGGAGTCACCCATTTTTACCTTATCTCACAGGAGCCCTGCCCACTTTTTACATTCATCGGCAAGGAGCCTCACTGGTACCCACTTTGATCACCTCATCGGAGCTCCATCCACTTACACTAGGCCACAAGAGTATTGCTGCATACAGCTAATCAAATTTTCATAGGAACACCCTTTCTCCTGCCTCCCCATACAGTAAAGGGGGCTGATGTACATAAAACAGATCCCTAGCGGGCCTAGGGTTGCGGCCGAGATATCATACTTAACTAGTAAAGTACTGACTCAACTATTGCTTACACATGCATACTATTTTATGTGATCTGTTGAAGTACAAATGTGCATGTATTCTATTCTCCTTATTTTAATAAGTATTCCAGAGTTCAACTATGATGTAATTGATGATGTAATAGTGTATATTGCCATGACAGCAATGTAGAGAGTACAAATCATGAGAAATACATTGATATGTAACTTTGTATGCCGATGGGAAATGCTATAAACAATGCAAGTGATGTGTGGTTGGGGAGAAAAAGTTCATGCATGAGACACTCGGAAGTGTGTGACAGGGCAGCTGTAGAGACAGTCTTGAGAAAGGTCATTCTAGCTGTTAGTTAGCCCCTCTCCACCCAGTTGGAGAGGGGCTAGCGTCTATAGACTAGAGAAAGGTAACTGCACAGTAGCTTGCTGCTGTGCCAGCTGTGGCATAATGGTGTGTTGTGTCCATGGGTGTTCCACAGTAAGGCCTTAGGAGGAGTCAAGTGAGACTCACCAAGAGAGCTTCGAAACTCCCATTTGACGAGTAAGTTCTGCTATCTTATCACACGCTTTCATGATACCTTGGCTCACCTTATTGTATTCACTGTTATATAGCTATGCTCAAGTTGCACTGCAGGCAGTAGGACTCCAAACGGCGCTAGGTAAGGCTACGTAATTTGTTTGTTGGACTCATGCTTGCGACTATATCTTCTCTAAGTCCTTTCTCCTGCAGACATGCCATCTCTAGGGCAGCTTCTGACCCAATGGGAAAGGGTTGCTGTTTACTTTCTGCTCTGCCTGACCATTGCTCCCTGTGTGGAGAGCCTGATGCTGCTGGACAGGACAGCATACTTGCATGAACAAGGTGAGAAGCAAAAGCAATTCAGGTCCTCACTAGTGATAATTCTCTTGCAAACCCACTATACACACCACACCCCCAGGGTATAATGTGACATTGAGGCCTATTTTTGACCCCAAACTCTCTCCAAGAAACATAGGGATTATTGCTAGCTTACATCCCATGCACATGAAAGTCAATATTTAACTCATTCCCTGCTGTTATAAATAAGTAAGAATATCAATAGCTTTTGCTTTGGAGCCTGTATCTCAGACATTTAAATGAAACCATGTGTGCAGTTACCTTTCTCTAGTCTATAGACGCTAGCCCCTCTCCAACTGGGTGGAGAGGGGCTAACTAACAGCTAGAATGACCTTTCTCAAGACTGTCTCTACAGCTGCCCTGTAGCAGTGAATCCTCAAGTGTTCCGACTCGCCTATAGTGAAAGTAGTGTATAAATATACGAATGGGACAAGTATCCAGGCGAAGAACATAATATTATGAGGAATATGTACATTGCAGCCTCTCTCTGAAAGGCTCCAGAGCGTGACAAGCCACCTCCCTGGCCTCATAGCTCAGACTGTGGCCGGGTAGCGACCTCACAAGCTCACTGAGAGGATACCCAATTTCTTGTGATGTCACTTGTGACGAAGTTTGAGCCAGGAGTGAGTGCTCAATACCTGAGGCAGTCTCACTTGTTCTGTCTTCGTCACTAAGACCTCCAGTTCCTGTACCAGTCATGCTCGTCTGTGACTTGTTTGGTGCATGTAACAAGGAAGCTATACTGTGACCGCAGGATTTCTGATACAGTGATGCTTCAGATACACCAGGTGGGCATGTGACTTTCATGTAACAGCAGCCAACAAAGACAAGGCCAACAATCTGGTCACAATGGCTGAACACTCGCAGCATAGTTGGCCCTAAGTCTCCACAGGTGTGTAACCCAACAAGAATGAACTGTTTATCAACAGAGCCCTCAGCAGCTCCAACTGTGTGCTGCGCAGGGGAGGAGGGAGACAGAGGGCTACAAGCAGGGTTCACGACTCCCCCACATTGCAGCTGCATCATAAATTCAGCGGTTGTGATCCCGGGCTGGATCTAAGTGATACAACAAACGGTGGAAGACATTCACCAGTGCAAGCATGGCACTACGACATACCACGCTCTGTAGGTGTCTCACACTTCCTTCACACTGAACAATGGACTCAGGCTCAGCACAGCACTGCTCTCTGAGGCTTCCCTCAGTCGTGCACCTGCTCCTCCTCTTAAGGTCCTTCATCACTTCACTGCAAACGAATGCACTACTAGATCAATTGCTCTCTTTGTATGTGGACACGTGTATTTCTGTGTACCTATCATATTTAGCAGCTTTGTAAGGTGGCACCCCACTGCTTCTACTGCTATCACATTGAGCCCATAGTGAAAGGCCAGGTATAGCGAGCAAGATGGCCCTGAAACACAGACTAATACCACTCACACAAGTAGCTATAGATGCATATGGTACCATAGGAATTTTGACAGCTGTTAATTGGCATGTAGCTATCACACAGTATATATACACTGCCTTAGGCCAAAATAGGTCACAAGTTTAATTCATTCCTGTTGGCCAGTTCCTATCTTCAACTGTTCCACCCAGTTTGCATTGCTTGCACTATGGGGAAGCACTACAAGAGACAAAAGCCTAGATGGGGCCTGGGAATGAGGCTTGCCAATCCAGAGATATCATAACCACCATCCACTCTTGAGTCACTATACCTGTCCAGATCCAACATCCTACAGTGAAAGAAGTATAGGCAAGTTAAAGAATGAGACCTTTTATCATTTATTGATTCTGCTTGAGCCTTGGAGGCCATCACGTATAAATAATGAATAATATATATTATACACCTCATTATGGATGTTGTGTTCATTATGGGACTTACAATTATATTCTTGCACTTCGTTGACTGAGAGAGCTCAAAGATTACCTACAAACATACAAGCGGAATTGTGCTGAGTGGTCAGTTCACATATCTCCTATTGCCAATTGACAAAATTTCAGTAGAGGTTTGATTGTCTAACTGTTAAGGATGGGCATCATTATACCCTTGTTCCCAGGCCTTCCACAATTCCAGTTTTCGATCGCTTGCAGTACTGCAAGCGATCAAAAGCTGGAGGTGTAGAAGGCCAGGGAACGAGGCTATGTCAATACCTTGGAAGCAAAAACCTATCATGGTGAAATACTACAGACCTGTGCATACCTCTCCTAGTAGCTTGATTTCATGCTGCTTCTTTGGCTTGACGTGGCGCCTGAACAGGTGGTTGATACCGCTGACCTGTGATGGTGTGAAGGATTCCGCCTCGCGCCACCGCAAGAACAACAGAACCTTCAACCGAACTCAAACTTTAATAGATAGTCAACTGCAACTGGATGTTCACCGATACTTGAGACAGAAAAGTGGTACCTTAAATAGCTTACAAAACCAATGATCTAATAAATAACCAGTGCCAGAGCTAAGAACAGCTGACTACAGAAAGGAAACCACATGGATAAATATTACATATTCAAGCAAAAGAACTGTCTCAGGAAGTGCAAAACTAATGATACAAGCCGAATAGATGACCTGGGTGACAAAGTTGCACAACTCATAACGCCTCTCAGCTAACTCCATCTTAGGACATAAGGTGATGCCTAAGGTATAAACATTGCACAACCATCAAAAACCCACGAAAGTAAATTGGCTACCCTATAGCACAAATCATTAAGTAAAGAAAACATAATCAACGTCAGTCTCTCACACTCCTCCCCCCTTTTCCTGCAACAAAAGGAGTTTGTTGCACCAGTCAGGTAGCCCGTGAAAGGCCATCAGCATTGTTGTTAGCCTTACCGGCTCGATAACGGACGTCAAATTGAAATGGCTGCAGGGAAAGGCTCCACCTTGATAACCGCGAATTGTTCTCTTTAAGCCGGTCCAACCATTCAAGGGATCGATGGTCAGTCTGGATGGTGAAACGTTTCCCCAGCAAATACACTCGAAAGGCTTGTACTCCTAACTTAATTGCAAGGCACTCTTTCTCTACGGTAGAGTACCGTTCCTCCCGATCCAGAAGCTTTCGGCTGAAATAAGCCACGGGATGTTCATCCCCACTCTCGTCACTCTGGCTCAGCACAGCACCAACACCACGATTTGAGGCATCAGTCTGTAGTACAAACGGTCGGTCGAAATTGGGACTGCGGAGCACTGGTGATGAACACATTCGCTTCTTCAGTTCCCCAAATGCTGTCTCACAGTCGGCACTCCAGACAATTGAGTTTGGCCCCCTTTTCCTGGTGAGGTCAGTGAGAGGAGTAGCAATTGTTGAATAGTCAGGAATGAACTTCCTATAATAACCCGTCAGACCTAGGAATGCCCGCACTTGTTTCTTGGTCTCCGGTTTAGGAAATGTCTCAACCGCTTCAACCTTAGACAGCTCAGGGCGTACAGTCCCACTGCCAACAACATGTCCCAGATAAACACAGTCTGCCATCCCGAACTGGCATTTAGCTGGTTTAGCCGTGAGGCCTGCAGAACGAAGTCGCCTCAGCACGGCTCGGACATGTTCCAGGTGCTCCTCCCAAGATGTACTGAACACCACCAGATCATCAAGGTAGGCCGCTGTACAGTCTTCCAGCCCCCGAATCAACTCGTCCATCATACGCTGGAAAGTGGCTGGAGCCCCATTCAGGCCAAAGGGCATCATTGTAAATTGGAACAAACCGAACGGTGTTGTAAATGCGGTCTTATGTCGTGCTTCCTGGGCGACCGGCACTTGCCAATAACCCCTGGTTAGGGCCAACGTCGTGATGAATTTGGCTTTGCCCAGTTTGTCAATCAAGTCGTCCACTCGAGGCATAGGGTAGGCATCTGTCCTTGCCACACTGTTCAACCTCCGATAGTCCACACAGAGGCGTAGCGTGCCATCTTTCTTCGGGACCAACACAATGGGGGCAGCCCACTCACTCCTTGAGGGCTCAATGATCCCACTGTCCAGCATGTCATCAAGTTCCTGCTTCACTGTACTCCGGTAAGCATGAGGCAATCGGTACGGGGGTAGTTTGATGGGGTGGGCTTGTCCTGTCTCAATGTTATGCTCCACCAAGGAAGTCCGCCCTGGTTTGCTCTTCATAACATCTGCAAATTCCTCCAACAAGTGCCTCATTTCCTCCTTCTGGCCCCTTGTCAACTGCGCCCCTATGGTAGGCTGGCCCTGGGGTTCGTCCCTTTCATTACCCCATACGGGCATCTCGTCATCCAATTTGCCCTCAGACATCTCCTCAGCAAGGTAGGCGGTAGTCGTAGGAATATGCCACTTCCTAAGCATGTTGACGTGAAAGATGCGATGACGTTTCCTCCTGTCACACATATCCACCTTGTAGTTTACTTTCCCCACACGTTTCACGACTGAGTAGGGACCCTGCCACTGTGCTAGCAGCTTACTGGTTGACGTCGGCAACAGGACAAGTACCTGATCACCAGATGTAAACTCTCGCTCCCGGGCAGTCTGATCGTACCAGCGTTTTTGCTGCTGCTGGGCCCTTGTCAAGTTCTCCTGTACTAGCTCAGACATCTTTTCGAGTTTCTCCCGCATCGTCAACACATACGATACAATGCTCTCATCGCTCCGGTTGCTCGTCTCCCATGATTCCTTCAAGATATCCAATGGTCCGCGCACAGGCCTGCCATAAATCAGTTCAAATGGGGAGAACCCTGTGGACGCTTGGGGTACCTCCCTGTAGGCAAACAGCAAATAAGGGATTAGCTTATCCCAATCCTTCCCTTCTTGGGTCGCACTCCGCCGCAACATCGATTTCAACGTCTGATTAAACCTTTCCACTAAACCGTCAGTTTGTGGATGGTAGGGGCTGGTCCGGATAGAATGCACACCCAGGAGGTTGTAGACCTCCTTCAACAGCTGGGATGTGAAGTTCGCTCCCTGGTCTGTCAGAATTTCCTCAGGTATCCCAATTCTGGAAAACACCTTCAACAGCTCTTCAGCTATGTGCTCTGCGTCAATGTTCCTGACTGGTATGGCCTCCGGATACCGAGTCGCATAATCGCACAGGACAAGGATGTATCGGTTCCCCGACCGACTCCTTGGTAGTGGGCCTACAATGTCCATGGCCACACGTCGAAACGGCTCTTCAATGACAGGTAAAGGGATCAGAGGTGCTCGTGGTGGTTTCTTAGGTGAGCACTTTTGGCAACTCCCACATGATCTACAGAACTCCTTCACGTCACGGTACAGAGTGGGCCAGTAGAATCGCTGCAAAATACGCCTGCTTGTTTTATCTCTGCCCAAGTGTCCCGCCAGGGGAATCTTGTGTGCCACCTCCAGCACCGTCTTCCTGCATTGGATGGGTAGAACCAGCTGTTCTACTGATGTCTCCTCACCAAGATGTCCCGGAGGTTTCCAGTTCCGGTATAGTAGGCCATCTCGCATGAAGAATCCAATCCCCGCCGTGGAAAGCTGTCCCTCAGCTGCCCTTCTCACCTCCGCCAGTGTGGGGTCCTCCTGTTGTAGCTCCTGCAGCTGGTCTCCTGTCACCCCAAGGTGTTGCTGTGGTCCCTCAGAATTCTGCTCCTGTCCCTCCTGGAATTTACGGCGCCCCTCTCGCTTCTGCTTCCTAGTCAGCTTCTCCTTCACCTTTCCTGTCATAAAGAGATCCTCATCAAAGTTGCACCACTGGTCCTCGTCTGGTCCCTGTATCGTCTCCTCGTCTGGTCCCTGTATCGTCTCCTCCATGACTGCATGTGGTTGTACTCCAGACTCCTTCTCCCTCTGCTGTCGTACACACTCCTCCTTGTCCTGCTGTCTCGCCTGAGCTCGGGTCATCACTGCCAGTGCATCTCCTTTGTTCTCCAACAAGTCCATCAGTTCTGGGACATCTCTCCCCAACAACACCGACATCGGTAGTGTATTGGATACGGCCGCCTTCACCTTAATGAGCCGTCCTCCCACTTCCATTTCCACGTTTGCAACCGGGTAGAGTGCCATGTCCCCGTGCGCACACCGAATCGTCACCACCTCTCCGTCCTGCATATTCTCCCGGGGTACCAGCCCACGTCGCACCAAAGTCCGGGTGCATCCCGTGTCTAACAGAATATCCTTCACGTACTGTCTCTCCACCACTCCACTCCGGTAAACTCCCTTGCTCTGGTTCTCCTCCACGCCACAGAAGAGTGCATCATTGGGGCACCTCGTCGCTACGTGTCCCGCACGCCCACAGTTGAAGCACCGCACCTCTCCCCGTGGTTGCTCCCTGCCAGTAGCTTGCACCCTGTTCCCAGGTCTCATCCCTCTTGGACATTCTCGGGCCCAGTGACCCGTTTGACCGCATCGCAGGCACCGTCTTGGATCTCCTGCCGAAGGTCCCCTCTCTTGTCTTCTGCCATGCTCCGGTCGGCTGCTCTCCTGCGTTCTTCTCCCATGGTCTGGTCGGCTGCCCTCTCGCGACGTCTTCCTCGCCTGCTCATAGTCCTCTGCCAGTTGGCCTGCCTCCCCACTTGTCTTTGGTGTCCTCTCTCTCACCCAAATGCGGACCTCAGTGGGCAATGTCTCCAAAAACTGCTCCATCACCACCCTATCCAATAGTTCTTCCACTGTTGTACATCCCCTCATCCACTTCTGTGCCAGGTCATGTAACCTAGTAGCCACCTCCCTGGGCGTTTCACCTGCTCTCCGTGTAGCCTTGCGAAACCGCTGGCGGTAGCTCTCCTCCGTTATGTCATACCGCCGTAAAATCACCTCCTTCAGCTTTTCATAATCTCCGGCGTGCTTCGCCTCCATCGCCGCGTAGGCCTGTTGGGCCCTTCCCGTTAGTTGTGGGGCCAACTTGTAAGCCCATCGTCTCTCCTCCACCTCATAGGCAATCATCATCCGCTCAAATGTGACCAAATACGCTTCAATATCGTCCCCGTCCGTCAGCTTGGTGAGTTTAGGGGCGGTATCGCTGGTAGCCGCGCCAGTCTTCGGTTTCGCTTGATGTTCGGACTCCTCAACCAACTTCCGCATCATCTCCATCTGTTCCTGCACCTCTTTAACTCGCTGATCCGCTTCCTTCGCCCGTCGGGCCTCCTCTTCCATCCATCGCTGGTGTTCTTGCCCGCGCTCCTCCTCTCGGCGCTGCCATTCTGCAGCCCGTTCCTCCTCATGACGTCTCCGCTCGGCGGCGAGCTCCTCCTCCCGCCTTTGCAAATCCTCTTCCCGACGTCTTTTCTCCTCAGCGATCTCCTCTTCTCGCTTCCGCCGGTCCTCCAATAATAACCGCATCATCTCCGCCATACTGGGCGTTCCGGTTCCCGTACCTTCTTGCGCCATCTCGCTCTCGTGGTACCTCCTTCCTGATCGGGTTGTCATCCAAGTCAACCAATTCCGTGGATCTTGTCAGCCCGCCTGCGACAACTTATCCCACCGCTGCCACCAAATGTGAAAGATTCCGCCTCGCGCCACCGCAAGAACAACAGAACCTTCAACCGAACTCAAACTTTAATAGATAGTCAACTGCAACTGGATGTTCACCGATACTTGAGACCAAAAAGTGGTACCTTAAATAGCTTACAAAACCAATGATCTAATAAATAACCAGTGCCAGAGCTAAGAACAGCTGACTACAGAAAGGAAACCACATGGATAAATATTACATATTCAAGCAAAAGAACTGTCTCAGGAAGTGCAAAACTAATGATACAAGCCGAATAGATGACCTGGGTGACAAAGTTGCACAACTCATAACGCCTCTCAGCTAACTCCATCTTAGGACATAAGGTGATGCCTAAGGTATAAACATTGCACAACCATCAAAAACCCACGAAAGTAAATTGGCTACCCTATAGCACAAATCATTAAGTAAAGAAAACATAATCAACGTCAGTCTCTCACAGATGGATTTACTGGTCTGGGGTCGGGAGGGCTGTTCCTTGGGTGCGTTGGGAGCGATAAGGCACGGGCAGTGGCTGCAAATGCCAGCAGGGATAGAGGATAGACCTTGGTGCATTGTCTGGTCACCGGAAGTAAAAGAGAGAACACAGAGATTGTAATATGGATGGTGGGCGTTACTAGCTAGCTATGAGAGTGAATAAAGAAAGATTGTGAGATCTATACAGCAAGTACCTACTGGTCATAGCCTACTGATTCTAACCTTGGCATTAGCATTACTGGGCAATGCCAATGGATCAATGCATAGCTCTAGTGACACATACCTGTGAGTGTTGCCTTGGTGATTGGGGCAGCTCAGCAGCAGCCAGCTGGCCTCCCCCGGGTTTATATCACCAAGGGCATCCCTCCATGTGGGGGGTAGCTTGTCCCAGTGCCTCTCTGTGAAGAACTCCTGTGTACGTATGTACATGCATGCGAACAGAAACACCAAGGTATGCTCACGTACATGCCAGAATTGGCACATTATAAAATGCCAATTGTGGCACATTTTGACAGGATACGCATAGTCTCGTGCCCCCTTGCGGGGTGTGCGGTCTGGGCACGAAACTAGGATACGCAGTAGATTTAAGGTAGGAAGCACGGCATCGGCGAAATCGCGCAATTTTGCTCATGAATAATTAATGAGATGACGTCACTTGCATACGGTTATTTAGAGTTATTCATCTGTTTACGTTTTCCCATGGCGGCAACCGGAATAAACAAGGGGGGCTTCTCTCTTTGATGCGGCTAGCGGCCCTTTCGAGTTTCAAATCGGTACTCTGATGTGGCCGTGCGGTACTTTGAAGATTTTTTTGAACACTCTTTTTTTTTTTTCTTTTTTTTTTTTTAAGTAAGAAGCTATTCTAGCTGATTGAATGTGGCGATGGGCTATCTGTGTGTGAATAGCTAGGTGGAGTGAGCAGGAATGTTTGTGGGTCTGCTGAAGTGGCCGAAGAACAGCCTGGAAAGTGAACAGCCTCCGACAGCTCCCTGGCCAAGGTACTCTAGAGAGTTGACCTTTCGGCATTACAGGCCCCGCCCATTTTCGTGTTAGGGCGAATTTGGCTGGTTTGGTAGCTGGACTGGGCTGGTGAGAGGGAGTAGATGTGTGGCCAAAACTCGGTAACCGAGAGGTGAACGTGGAAAAGCATCCCTATTTCTGCAGGGGGTAGGTTGACCTTTTGGAAACTGGCCTTGGCTTGAGTCGGTTTTAGTTGGTGTGCGTGGAATTTTTTTTGAAAGCCTAGGGTAGCCAAACCTCTGTTTTTGAGGGTGGCAGTGAGTTTTGGGCTGTAGCCTGCAAGTGAGGAGAGCAGGTGGTAAATCCATCCGTAGTTTTGGGGCCTGTTTTGTGTGTGTATTGATGATGGGGTCAGAGTGTGGGTGGGGCCTTAGAGAGGGTCCAAATTTTCAGTTTCGTAGAGGGCCTTAAAATTGAGTTTTAGGGCATTTTCAAGCAGAGGGAGCAGTTTGATGCAAAGTATTGCTGAAACTTGTGTACGCTTTGATGCTGCCCATTTATCCATCAACTTGGTTTCGGAGATCGCGGTACCCATGTTTACTACCTTAAGCCAGCAAAAAGTTCTGTTTGCTATATCCATGTACACTGCCACTGGGATATGTAGGAATGAGATATGAGACTGGGATTTGCACCATTGTGATCACCATGAATGGAACATTCAAATGTGCTGAATAGCTCTGAACCCACCTTCCAGTGTTTTTATGAAAATCGTTTCTTGTCACATTTGTATGATTATGTATGGTCTATCCCCAAATTCCAGGGACATTCCCTCTGATCCCATCTCCTGATCACAAGTATATGTAGCTTATGTGAACAACATTGTAAACATAATAGGCCTACATTGACTTACTATCACATAAGTATCCAGGAGACACTGATACTAATGAGCCAAGCTTCTCAGCCGCTGATCCATCTGATGCATGCCGCCAGTCATGCGACACCCTCGAGGCGCGCGCCTCTGGTTTGCTTAGTCTCGTTCCCAGACCTCCCCTCGGAACGAGAGACTATGGTTCGCTGAGTAGTGCATGGGCAACGAGTCTAGTCGACGACATTTCACTGCCGACCCCTTCGAGCAGAAAGTGTTCGACTCTCGCAAACATGTTTACTTATAGACCGACGACAGTCGAGCAGCAGAGCTACAGCTGCGCAAATGTAGAAAGAGGTAGCATTTGGTGCTGCAGTCCCTCGATGTGAACAAGGCCACTGGAAACTCTGGATGGGATATTAAACAGCAAAGTGTCTCCATGTTGCAGCACCTGCAATTGCTGGATGCTTAAGCTACAGTATCTATTCAACCTGAGCTTGGTAGATAGATGATGTGTTCCCCCAAGGATTGGAAGACTGAGGGTCACTGCACGTGAGGAGAGAGCCTGGGACCGAGGCTACACTGCACCCACCTTCAAATATACCTTAGCAACTACTGGCAAGATAGGAGATTGGATGATAGTTACTCAAATCCGACCTGTTTCCAGGAGCGACTGGTATGTGGGCAGCTCCACAAACACTGTCTACTGACAAGCTCCCAATCTGGCTTCTGTCCTGGACACTCAACACAAGATCTAATACTGACTGGAGAGTGTCCATAGATATTGTGGGCACCTTGTTCATAGACCTGTCTAAAGCATTTGACTCAACACACCAACAACTGCTGCTGTCAAAACTGGATGGTGCTGAACTTGTCTGGTTCCAGAGTTACTTTTTTATTCTATAAAAGTTTGTACAGTAGCATACAATAGCAATCAAGTGCATACCCGAAATGACCATGACTATAATACAGTTATATGCAGCACAAATTAACTACAGTACAAGAGCAATAATGATCGTATGCAGTGTGTCAGCATTGGCAAAGCAAGCTAGATCCTCCCTCAGGCCAATCAGCAGCAGAGTCCCCCAGGGCTCAATTCTGGCCCCCTATAGTTCATTGTGTTCATCAACAATCTACCGGCTGAGATCATAACATGTGAGACTCAACTGTAAGCGGATGACACCATTCTATACTGTCATGAGATGAGGTGAGACAGAAGCTGACTGTTGGCTTTCAAAAAGCAAACCCTGCCTTCAAGTAAACCTCAAGAAAACACACACAATGTTCCTGGGAGGGAGAAGAGACAACGTGAGTTTGAGCACCCACACATCGAGTATGATGGTCGACCAGCCTCTTAGGAATGAACAAACTGCAAAGCATCTTGGTGTGCTCATGGATGACAAACTCAATTTGAAGCATACAGCATATTGACAGTGTATACATGGCTAAGAAAGCTGGCAGGAATCTGGGTATACTCAGGAGAGTGAGTAAGCACCTGCCAATTAATGAAGGCTCTTCAATTGCAATAGTGCTTGCTCCCCTGGGCATTGCACATATCTGTGAATGCAGTACCCCCTTAATTCTTGTATATTAAATTTTGTATTGCACATACTTATCTTAGGGGCCCCTTTGTGTACGACTTGTATTGTGTATTTCCTGTGAAATTAAGCAGGGTCCCCGGAGATATTAGCAGCCACATAATTATTGAAGGGGCTACACTGTCAAAATAAAGTTTCATCATCATCATCATCATCACTGCATGATTGTGCTGTATAAATGTTTGGGAGTTGACATTATGGGAGTTGACATTCTCAGAATGAGATAAACGTTCACATTTTCACCCAATGTGTGCCCAGTTTGCAGCCTTCATAGAAATCTGTACAGTGACGATGCTCTTCTGCCAGCTGGCAAAATTATCTGATTGATCCAGAAGATCCTGTTGCATGTACATCACTCCAGGTGCATGAGGGGCATACAGGACTGGCACCACACCCCCAGTTGTGGGTACAATTCCATATATAGGGTGGCCAGTGGGTGTGGCATAGACCACACCTACACCTCCTGCTGGTGGTAGTGAGTAGTACGTGGCATTGTCTCTGCAGTGGTTGAAGAATCCCAGATGAGCTCCCACTCTCAGAGGAGGTGCTCAAGTCAAGTCCTGATAACTGGTTCATCACTGCCTTGCCCATATCAAACTCTTCCTCATCTTCCCCAAAGTCCACGAGAGAGTCGTCTTCCTGACCGAGATGTGGCTCCCCTCCTTGATGATCAGTAACAGAGTGATCCTAGGAGGGGAGACGAACAGAGAGAGAGGGAATGACAATGATGCTATATCAGTGCAGTTCTCTAGCAGATCTTCCACCTTACCATGCCCAAAAGAACAGCAAATGAGTCACTTGACGTCCTAGTCTCCTGAACTTCACCCTTTGGAGCTGGCTGGACTGGATTTACTGGTACGACTGGCTGAGCTTGTTTGACTGGGGGCGTACTATTCTTTCCTGAAGCCCCAGTGAGGGACATGCCAGCGAACAAACCCAGCAGCTCTGAGTTCTGTGGGAGATGATGATGTGATAGGTAATGTGCACTCTAATATAGGTAACCTCCTCCCTGCTCCACGTATTGAGTCAGAGAGAAGGGGCAGGCAGATCAGTTGGGATTGGAGAGTCTGGGCATGAGGCTCCTGGGAGAGCCTGGGGACAAGACTCCCGGGAGAGCCTGGGGACGAGGCTCCCGGGAGAGCCTGGGGACGAGGCTCCCGGGAGAGCCTGGGGACAAGACTCCCGGGAGAGTCTGGGGACGAGGTCCCCAGGAGAGCCTGGGGATAAGACTCCCGGGAGAGCCTGAGAATGAGGCTCCCGGGACTCAGACCAACTACAATCTATACCTCTGCTCTCCAGGCTAGTAAATGCACATGGTGTAATGCATTACAAGAAAGAGATTTGTTGGGCAAGACCCCTTGTGTGTCTACCCTGGTCTACCCATGGTCTACCTGGCGTCACCACATGTGAGCAGATCTCCCAGCTCTTTCCCCCTGTGTGTTTGCATGGTGGAGCTGGAAATGGTGGCTACAGCTTACATAAATCACAATCGCACTTCTGTGGCAACATTCACCTATCAGGTTTCAATCATGCTCAGAAGCAGGACAACTGCAACCACTAATCAAGGCAGGCCCCATGGGCCAAGGCTGTGCACACAGCCAAGTAGACCAGGAAGTCTATAGCCTCGTTCCCAGGCCATTTCTCCTATGGCCTGGGAATGAGGCTAATGGCCAACAAGCTTAGCCTAGTTCCCAGGCCACTCCCAGCTTTCCGTCACTTGCAGTACGGTGCAAGCGACGACAACTGGGCAGGGGCGTGGGAACAAGGCTACTACTAAACTTGAAGCCATTATACCCCATTCTGCATCTCTCCTGTTTTTTTTTTTCCATCACCCATATTATTCTCCATGCAGTTTAGGACCAGCATCCAAAGACAAGAGCCACAAAACACATTATCGACATACATGTACCTACAGATGCACGTGGGGCTCTGAAGAGAGAACCACCTGTCCGACCCTGAACTAGTGCTTGGTACTAGATTGAGATCAGCACCACTACAGCCACACTGCTCAACATCAACATGATAGAGTTCAAAGCTGGAGTAATCCTGCATTATTCCTGGTGATGCACTAGGCCATTATGCTGGCATAAGCCTACAGTTGGCCTGGAGAGCTGAGGTTGGAGTCAAGAGAGTGAGAAAAACCAAACCCAGGTTCCAGCTGGGATTTCAACCCGGGATCCAGCTTGGATCAAACCTGGGTTCCAGACTAGGAATCCAGCTGGGATTCCAACCTGGGATCCAGACCACTGGCAGGAATCCAGCTGGGATTCAAACCTGGGATCCAGCTGGGATTCAAACCTGGGATCCAGCTGGGATTCAAACCTCAGATCCAGCTGGGATTCCAAGTTGGGATACAGCTGGGAACCAAACTCAAGGTCTCAGCCAAACTCCAACTGATTCTTGCTCTCCCTTAAACTGGAGTAAACTAGGACAGGCTGAGCTAGGTGTGTTCTGTACCTCTTCTGGTGGCATTTTGGCCACTTGTTGCTTGCCTTCCTCGTCGTCCATACCCCGTGTCCCCAGGTCCAGGATCCTACCGGTCTCTGCTCTGGTACCAGTAGGAGCAGCTCTTGATGATATGGCCGATCTCTGAGTTGCCTCTGCTGTCAGTTGCCTCAAGATCTGGAAGTAGTGCATGTGTGTTCTGGTTTTGCTAAACTTTCATTTCTTGGCACTAAGAGCCACAAATTGCATTATGCAGTATTCAATGTGTGTACGCACACACGCACACACACACATATACACACACATAATACACACACACACACTCACTCCCCACCTACAAACATACACCATGCTCCCCCCTCTCCCCTACACACACATTTCCCACACCATGCATTCCCCTGGGCTTGTGTAAAAGCTGGACTGCCGGATCACCCGGATCACCAAAAATGCCGTGCAAAAAGAACAGTCAATTCATTAAGTATGCATGCTGGCACTGCAATAAGCACTTGCATGTACGACCGGCCACATGCACAGCTAAAAATGATTGCTTCAATCTTTACAGTCGCCTCCAGGTATCGACGACTCACGTGCAGGGGAGTACAAACACATTCTGGATGACCGCCAATACCCCAGTTTAATAGCAGCTGCACCGAATCAGGGAGTCTTTAAAAGTCATAGACTTGACCAAGTATAGTTAGTTACTAGCTACGCAGTACACACTGTGTACGCAGAGCAGTCTAGCCACACAAGCCTGGGACTCTCAATCATAGGCCTGCCAAGTTCAGCGAGTCAACAGACATGATCGCTACTAACCTGTGGTTATTGTGCCAGTGCTGTGTCTGAGAGGCGTCGACGGTCTATCCAGCAACCAATGATAATGGCAAGTCCGGGCCGCAGTGCCGGTGACGCTCCCATTGTCCTGAACAGATCCAAAGAGCAGGTGTCACTCTTGTGTGTGAGGGGGGGGGGGGGGGGGGGGGGGGGGGGGGGGGAGTGTGGGAAATAATTATGTGGGAGGAGGGATCGAGAGTTTGTTTGCAGAAGGATGGGGAGAGCATTCATTGGTATCCCATGACCATATCACTCCCTCCCCAAATCATTCTCCCACTCCTACTCAGTACACACATGCACATGCATACCTCCTCCCAAACTCACATAATTATACTCCATGCATACACATACCACACACACCAACACACACCTCCATGAGTTATGGTTGTGTAGGAAGCGGCATTCTCTCTGCTGGTAGCTCATGTTGTTTGTACTACACTCCTCAGGTTGCTGTGCATGTAGGGAGGAGGGACGAAGTGCCAGGAGCAGGGGATAGGGAGGAGAGGGATGGAGTGCAAGGAGGGAGGGGGGAAGGGAGGGGAGTGGAGGAGTACAGTGTAGAAGAGAGGGGAGTATGTGTGTGGAGGGAGAGGGGAAGGAGCGTCAGTTTGGAGGGAGGGAGGAGTGTGAGTGTAGAGGGAGGGGAGGAAAGAGGGAAGTGTGTGTGGACAGAGGGGAAGGGTTTGGAAAGAGGTGACGAGCGTGGAGGGAGAGGGAGTGTGTGTGCAGTGAGGAGGGAGGGGAGGGGGAGGAGTGTGAGTGTGGAGGGAGGTGGTGCATAGAGGGATACAACATTAGTAACAAGCTTACCTTCATGAGTGAGTTAGCAAAATATTTGCAGCAACAGCCACAGAAAGATGTTTTCAGAGGCTGTGAAATGGGTACTCTGAGAGCTCATCCCCATCCTCCCCCTCACACGCTCCCAATGTAGGTGTGTCACACACTTAACGATCGTATATAAATATATATGCACTCACCATGGGTCCCATTTCAAGACCGTCTTCTTTGGACCAAATTGGTGAGAGTGGGGAAGTGAGATGTCAGTTCTGAAATCTTGTGTAGAGGAGCTGGGAGGGACGAAGGGAGGCCTGAGGGGGAGATGGAGGAAAGAGGGGTAGGAGAAGAGAGGATCAAGGGAGGGTAGAGAAGGGATGAGGAAGAAAGTAGGGAGAGAAAGTAGGGAGAGAAGGGAGGGAGGAGGAAGGAAGGGGAGGGAGAAGGGCAGGGGCAAAGGAGAGTGTGAGAAGAGAGGGAGGTTGTCAATGCTTCACCAGGTTTCTAGCAACAATCATGTCACCACTGCAGCGTACAGTACCTTGCAGTTCTGACACCCATACCCCCCACTGGGGCAGCCTTGGCCTCCGTGAAGTGATCATTTGTGGGGCAAGGAGCCAAGTATGAGCTGACCAGAGTCACACCAATATTCTTCGCATGCGTCTTCAGGTGCAGCTGGTGTATGCGAGTGTATTACAATGTCATAATGTGTGAGTGTGAGTGCAAGTGTGTGCGTATGTGTGTGTGTGTTGTGTGTGTATGTGTGTGTGTGTTGTGTGTGTGCACGTGTGTGTATGTGTGTGTGTGTTGTGTGTGTGCACGTGTGTGTATGTGTGTGTGTGTTGTGTGTGTATGTGTGTGTGTTGTGTGTGTATGTGTGTGTGTGTTGTGTGTGTATGTGTGTGTGTGTTGTGTGTGTGCACGTGTGTGTATGTGTGAAGGGGGAAGCAGCACTACAAGGTAAAAATTTCAGCAAATCCCCAAGACATTCATCCCCTTCTTCCTCCATTCCCTCCCCCTTCCCCTTCCCTCCATCCCCATTCCCATTTCCTCCTCTCCCTCCCAAAACCCTCCCATCCCCCCTCACATTGGAGACCTCATGCCACGGGAGGTAATAGAGCTTCTCGTGGGCACTGTCCTTGACCCCACACCACCGTGCAACATCGTACTTCCTCCAAAGCAGATTGGCAGCCACTGCTTCAGCATTGAGTTAGGCTCCTACAACTACTCCAGACAGATGGACATATGTTGCTCTGAAGGCACAACTCCTGCAAGGGTGTGGAGAGAGAACGCTGCCAGTCCATGACATCAAGGGAGGGAGAAAGACTCAACAGCAGTATCTCCCATGTTTAGATGATATCCCACATTTCCAGCAACTAAATTGCAACTTAGTCACCTGCAGCCCAAGCTGCTGGTTCCATGGCTACACTAACTTTCTAGCTGCCTTTTACCTAGCACACAAGTAAGGCTGTTGTCTGGTACCTCCTAGCAATGCAAACCCTATTTACCTAACTGATCTCCTACCATCATTAAGGTGCATAGGAACATCATCATAAATGTGGGAATCCTTGGTACACTTCTTGATAAGTACACATTTCAGATACAAAATAGTGAGCCTGATCGTCAAGACTACTAACCTGTCCTTTGGGGTACTTGTTTACAATGATGAAGACAGCCAGTGTCTGGTACCCATACTGAATGGTGTGGTCATTGAGGATCTGAATGAAGTACTTGTATCCACCGTCCTTGACCAGATCTGCCTGGCAGTACTACGAGAGGAAAGAAGGAGGGAGGGGGAGAGAGAGGAGGGAGGGAGGGAGAGGGAGGGAGGGAGGGAGGGAGGGAGGGAGGGAGGGAGGAGGGAGAGAGGGCAAGAGGGAGGGGTGACATACTCAATTGTTCACAGTATAGTACTAGTGCATACGTGGTTGACCACGCAGAGATGCCTCGCCGGAAGCTTTGATACAATTTGGCAGTTTCAGAACTTAACCACGAGTGATAGCGAGTCTCTGTGAACGGCGAACATTAACTTCATTCTGCCTGCCAATTAAGTCTCTTGCGGTCAGCCGCTCTGGCAGTCTCCCTCCCCGCCTCATCAGTTCTCTCTCGATGTCGCTGCACTCTTTGCCTTGTCAATCGTCGTCTCCTGTCAGAAACTGACTCGTACTGTGCTCGTACTCATCCATTTTGTACAGGACAACGCGTGCGGGTTGGGGGGGGGGGGGGGGGGGGGGGGTCCAATGCGTACAATGTAATTTACGTGCGGGGCCACTTCCACTGCGTTACGGACAAATATATATAGTCGCACTAGCTCAGATTCGACCTCCACACTGCACGATTAGTTGCCTCGCTTCCCGCTGGGCAATAATGATGTATGTGGACATTGGACACTCAACACAAGACTATGCTCAGGTATGTTGCACTAGCTAAGCTGCTCCTCACTGAATCAACAGAGTATCTCTACCCACATGAAGACCAGGATGGGCTGTACATGTAGTTCTTATAGCATGCTGCACAACAGTTTGAGCACATACGGAAAGGTGCCATGGAGATGGCGGAGTGAACGGCCCAGGGTCCCAGGTGGAGGAATCAGCCCAGGAGCTCTAGTGCCTGCAGACGGTGAGCCTGCATGAGTCAGAAGGAACGAAAGGGGCGGGAAGGAAGGGAGGGGTTGGAGGAGAGGGGGAGGGAGCACAGAGGAGGGAGCACAGAGGAGGGAGAAAGAAAATTTCATTTCTGTGCTCTCAAACAGCCTTCCCCACATGCATAGTATACTAACAGCAGTCACACCTCTACACGTACACACGAACAGCATCATTGTTATGCATTGGTACATCTCATTCCCACGTCTGAGGCTTGAACACATTGGTCTCATTCCCAGGCTATAGAACATACTGGTTTCATTCTCATGCCTGAGGCTATGAATGTACTGGTCTCATTCCCAGGCCTGAGGCTACAACATTTAATTGGCGTATTCCATATTGTATGCAAGATGTTCACAACATGTTTATTGATGTATTACAATACAGAATGATGTGGCTATGAAAGGAAGTGCTCACGCTAGATGATGGATGAAGCTTTGCATGCATATCTTTGTGATGCCGTAAAAGGTGAGTGAACACGTTTGTAGCATTATTCTTGAAAGGCAGGTCTGCTTCACAGATCCGGCAAATCGCTACTTTGCTGTTGGCAACTGTCCCGTAACCATTGCCTGGGAGCCAAAATGCTCCCATACTTTGCTTTCGCTGCGCTATTTGGAACAATATGCCCACATCTGGCGTAGCCATTCTTCTCACTACGCCCACCATGTGGCTGGAAGTCACATTCCAGTCGGCCAGTTCCGGTTCACAAAATACACACAAAGTCGCAATAATTACCCTACACAATATATCAATACGTCAAAGTGTAGTATTGCTACGTCGTGGTCTATGTCACTACATATCGGTATACCATAGTCGCGCATTACCAGGCACAGCTAGCACACTTATAGGCGCACATTCACTGTTAGGCGCAGGCTCAACTCTCAACCCAGCTACATGTACATTTCTTCCAGAAACTCTGCCATTACGATCCTATAGAGTGGAAGCTATATATTTCGAATTGAAGCGCACTTCCTATTCAAGGAATGTCATTCAATATTAAGCGCATCTCCCTTATTGGCGCAAATTTTCTTCCTGTGGAGATATAGGCGCATGCACCAAAAAACGCACAACTACAATATATTGTGACAGCTCTACTGTACGCTTTGGACAACTTTGTCAAGACAGCTGTACCAACACTACACGTACAGCAACGTGTGGTACAGCAACATGTGGTACAGCATCGGCAGTGTGCATGATCGATCATGGGGGGGGGGGGAGGAATTATTATGGTGGGCTCTAATCAGACGTGCAAATGTGTCATTTCAACCGTTCATTCAAATCAACAGCACTGACGAGCTGGATCCACTTACCTTGTTGAACATCCAGACCTCTCTGTTCTGAGCGGTTTTGGGGACCCCGTGACCGTTCCAGTGAAACTATTTCTGCAGACCAGCCCAGATAAAATCAACTAGCGGCTAGCCCGGGCGCCGGGCGCCGGGAACATTGCCATTTCGAAAATGACGTAATCCGAAATTATGTGCGCGCACGTGGTGCATGCAGCAGACTTGTCTGGACCTATGCTATGGACTGGCCGCTCCGGGGAGCTCCGGAGACAGACGACATACAGACACAAACGGTGACAAACGCAACTGAAACATGTGAGTGCGTTGAAAATAGTGTCTAATCGATCCCGGGCTGCTTAGGCTGGGTACCAGTTGCTGCTTTAATATCCAGCTGTCAGCTGCATATCCAGCTGTCAGCTGCATATCCAGCTGTCAGCTGCATATCCAGCTGTCAGCTGCATATCCAGCTGTCAGCTGCATATCCAGCTGTCAGCTGCATATCCAGCTATCAGTAGGTGCTTCAGTAAGGTTGACACATGACCTGTGGGAGAGGTTTTAGAAGCATTTTACCCGTAGAAAAACAAATTATGTACATGGAAGCTGTGATGTATTGACACAGCTGGTGGTTCACTCACCAGTGAAGCCAAAACTCAGAGCAATCACATCGTATCATGTTCTTTTTGGCTGTGATATCATCACAGGCAGCGCTTGTCTCGCGGGCCAGACTTCACATTCTGCCGAGAGGGGAAGTTAAGTCTGGGAACCTGCCTATTCCATTTTGGTCCACGCAATTTATTATTGCGTGTCACGTAAACGGAATGCTTACTTGCTTTATGTCGTCATGTTCAAAACGCTAGCAAAGTTCTTTGTGGCTTTCTCGTGCTATTTTCCAAGACAAGCAGCGTCAATTGCTCGATCAACATCCATGTTCTTGGACAGCTTGTGCGCTGTGGATTGTCGGAATGTAATCCTACGTTATGTTAAATTGAAATAGAACAATGTGCCAGCATTCCAGCGTACCGTAACCAAGGCAGATCACCAGGCGTAATCCCCCCCCTTCCCCCCCCCCCCCCCCCCCCCCCCGCATGCTAAAAATCGTCTGGGAACGAGACTAATGCAGTGCACCTAATCATTACAAACGGCATCAACTGGCATAGACAGAAGAGGGAAACAATAAAATTAGGGTGCTCCATAGTGAAGCTGATGACGATAGAGTAGTAGTATCTTACCTGCTTGCTTAGCCTCATTCCCAGCCCTGTCTCGGGCCTGGGAACGAGGCTACTGCTTGCTGCTGCATTCTGATGACAGTCTTGTACATACCTAGAACTGTTGCACATTCTGCACTGCACGTGCATTCGCTCACACTCGCCCCACAATGTCGTGCATTCCACTAGTGATAACTATAGTAGGTGTAGGTTACTGAAACCAGGAGCCCATAATGAGAAGGAGCGTCCAACTACGTCTGGTATAATAGTGCTTGTTGACCGTAGTCAAGTGGGAATCTGTACTGTGGTCACACTAAAGTGTTTATAATCTCCCTTCTGCTCATGGAACTGCATTCGCATTTGTATACAATATAAACCATCTCTCACAACTAGGTCTGCTGTCTATCACCACGCTGGGACGTTGCTTGCTTCGGGGCAGACTGACCCAGTGGCTGTGGTGCATGTCTGCAGGTTTGAGACAGCTCGGTGCCTGACTCTGTTCAAGACACACAACCAGGGCCTCCACACACTAAGGTGAGGGTGTACTAGGACCCTTCCCGTATCACTAGTTGCAAGGTGAAAATGATTTTTAGTGCTGAAGTATGATTTCATATAGTCTCATTCCCAGACCGTTTCTACAGCCTGTGTATTGCTTTCAGTGCTAAAAGCGATCCATGCTGAGGTTGGTTGGGTGTTGGACCGAGACTAGATTTCATATATATTGGCCTCACAAGCAATCAAGTACCACCACTCATACACACACATACAACCCCCCCCCCCCCCCCCCCCCCCCACACACACACACACACACACATACACACACACATACACTCACACACACACATACACACACACATACACTCACACCCACACACACTGTAACCGTCTGCCATCCAGCTTCTCTCACTCTGGTCGGGTACTGTGTGGTGCAGGGAGGGACGGCCACGGGAAGAACCTGTGGAATACCTCACAGGTTGCACGGAGGGGGAGGTCAGTGTCCTCGCGAGGGCCCACACAGAGGCCAGCATTGACAGAATGAGGATCACAGCCTTCGATGACAGCAGGTGAGCACTGGCCCTGCACACCACAAATTTGCTGGTTTCAACCCAATACAGTAGAGCCATGGGCTTGACAAGCCTGGAGGTGTGCTGGGACTGACTTACATGTACATTTTGCTTTTTGACCAGACCACATTAATTACAAGCCCAAAGGGCACAGTGCCCAGTAGAGACCACTGATGCATGTCCATTAAATTAACATACACACACATGCACACACACCCAGAGCATGAGGGCTACTGAGTTCCATGGAAGAGCTTCCAATGTGAGGTTATGGAACAGGACTGTGATGGGGTAAGCCAGCAGTGATTTGGAATTTTACAACTTCTGTCTGAAGTAGGATGTTCAGGGTGCGGGAGTACATTAATGACATACGACCAGTAAGCTTTTACCTACTCTGCCCCCCCCCCCCCCCCCCCCATATACGGATGTCAGATGTGACCGGACTGGTTAAAAGCATTCATAACTAACCACATACCACATGCGCCTTTATTTCCACAGGAAGCAGATATGTGAGATGTGTTTAATATTGAATACGAAGTGCGCTTCAATTTGAATTATAGCGTTGTCCACTCTACAGGAGCACTAATGTGTTTTCCCATCCTGCACCCTTCTCGATTGCGTGCACGCACCCACCCTGATCGGTTGAGCTATCCTGAGCTACAGATTTGCTATTGTTTAAGTTGTGTTTGTTGACTCTGTACTGTCTCAGTTCTCTTGTTGATCTTGTAAGATGCACTTTGTACCCAAATGCTTTTGATCTCACTGTACAAATAGCTATACTGTTACCAAGGATGTATTCTCTAATTTCTGCTAATTAGTATTATTGAAGGTCCATCACTGTATACGTACTTCATCAAAACAGTAGCTACTCGAGTTATAGCTGCTGGCATGGAAGTTACCCCGGCCATTGCCACCATTATGGAGGTGGTAATGGGGTCTCACTACGGTACTTTCACACATGGACATTGAGTTCTGCAATACACTCTGATAATCACGCGCGCTTGCACAGGAAATCTGTAGACTTCCCGGGCAAGCCCGGTACCATCCGCATTTTGATTGGTCAATGATTGTGGCTGTAATTTTTTGGGCGGGATTTTTGGAATTCTTTTGATGGGCTGCTTTAGCATCACCGGTTTTCTCATTTCTGCTGACTAGGGAATGAACACTTGAGCGCGCAAGGAGACGGCTCTAAGAGAACTTCAGATACAAGGCGCTCTTCAACTGCCGTGCCAGTAGCAAGCCATTGCGCGACGATCCGTCCTCGTGGACGTCGAGTTATTCTCCACAAAGTCAGTTCTCTATACTCTACACCAACGTTCCTGTCTAGCTGTGCCACTTCATCGGTCTCCACTCACCACTCACTGTTCCCCCATCTACTACTCAGCCGTTCAGTGGTAAAGCATTTTGTTAGGATAGGATAGGATAGGATAAATTTTAATTTTTAACCCTTTAACCACCGAATTCTTCCCACCAAGACAACACATTTTCATGCATTCAGCGCACACCACTTTCGTAGGTACTCTCCCACAGCATACGCTCCTCAGCGGCCAAACTTGGTGGGGCACGCACACATGGAGAGACCCCTCTGGCAATACCGTTAATGATATTCATGACCCCCCACAAGGCCAGCAATCGGAGGTCAAATGTGGATGTCAGCCGGATTTTCGCCCAGCATTTCCCTAAACTTGGGCCAGATCTGACTGATGGCATACCTTACACCACCAATTTGCATGTTTTCTTGAGGCCCTGGGTGGGGTCTATGAATATCATTAGAATCAAAAATCCTCGGGCCAATGAATCTCATTAAAATCAAAAAACGCCCACGACAGTCGAAGGGGGGGCCCCCGCCCCCCCTTTCGAAACCCCCCTGCCTTTCGTTTAGTGGGGAGGGCGCGCCGAAATCTGACCAAATTTTTGGGTTCGTCCCTCAAAATTGTCCCTAGGCCCTCTGAAGACTTTTTGGTCTCTTTGTGGACTGATGAGAAGCCCCATGAGTGCATAGGGTCAAAATGACGCCTACAGACGTCAATGGGGCTTAAAGGGTTAACAGGTGAGTCCCATCAGCCTGGGGCTGGTCTCCCTGGGAGTCCTGTGTGACAAACAATGACATGTACAAAGAAGAGGCAAGAATTCAAAACAAGACTATACTTCTACTTACAGGAAAAAAAAGAAAAAAGAAAAACAGAAGACCAAAAAGAAATGACGTATGAAACTACATCTACTTAGTTTAAGCCAGGTACAAGTACTGGGACAATATAACATTCAAAGGAATATATACAAGGGTACATCCGATACACGTATGAAAGAGATAAAAATCAAAAAATAAAAAAACAATATAGATCTAGCTGGTACAAAATTACAAATTTTAGGTCACACTATTTAAGTACAAACCAAATAAGTGGGATTTTAGACCGTTCATAAATCCACTAGAGGATGTAGCGATGCGTAAATTGTTAGGTAGTTTATTCCAACTCATTGGTCCTTGGAATGAAAAGGACTTCCTTAAAAATTCGGTTTTGGGGAGTGGCAAGAATAGTTTCACGTCACCCCGAGTTCTACTGTTGGTGATTTTGATGCTGTCGCACATGTACTGAGGAGCCAGCCCCTTTACACACTTGCGGATTAATGAGAGTCTGAACATCTCTCTTCGCTGGTCAAGTGGGACCCATCTCAGCTCCTGTCGAAGGATAGCACTAGGTGTCCTGGGGGGTTTAGAAAGAATGATTCTCATACCATAGTTCTGGATTCTTTCAACTTTCTTCCTAAGGGTAATCGAACACTCCTGCCAGACTACCGAGCAGTAATCCAGGTGTGGAAGAATGATCGCGTTGTATAGTGTCTTCTTTGTTGAGGCTGGCAGCACATCCCTTAGTCTTCTCAGTTTTGCCAAACCCGCAAAACATTTCCTCCTCACTTCCGCAATGTGGTTTTGCCATTTCAAATCGTCATCAATCACCACACCCAGACACTTAGCCGTTTTCATTCGCATGACTTCCTGGTTTCCAATTTTCACTTTCAACTGATCCAGTTCCCGTTCACGACGTTTGCGACTCATGAGCAACAACTGTGTCTTGTTGACATTCAATGTCAAGTTGTTGTCACTGACCCAATTTGCCACATGCTCCAGGTCTTCAGTTAGTCCATTATTCAGTTCTCTTGCATCCTTGCACTCAAGCGACAATGTGGTATCATCAGCAAACTGCTTCACCCGACTGTGTTGGACTGCCAGAGGAAGATCATTTGCGTACAATAGGAACAGCAGTGGTCCCAGAATCGAACCTTGAGGTACACCTCTTCTTATGTCACACCAGGTCGACTGGGCCTCACCCAAACACACTCTCTGTCTCCTCCCAGTCAGGAATCCCTGAAACCATTTCAGCTCTCCCCCTTTCACTCCATATCGCTGTAGCTATTGGATCAAGATGTCATGGTCAACACAATCGAATGCCTTGCTTAGGTCCAACATCACAGCTCCAACTAGCAGGTCTTTATCAATAGCTTTCCTCCACTCGTCTACCAAGCTGACTAGCACATCCTGAGTCGAGTGACCAGGTCTGAAGCCAAATTGTGAGGGGTGAAGTATGTTATTCTCCTGGAGGTAGCCAAACAGTTGCCGCTGTACCAGCTTCTCAAATACTTTCACCACAACAGGCAGAACAGATATAGGCCTGTAGTTTTCAACGCGTTCGACATCACCTTTCTTGAAGACAGGGGTAATGTGCGCTGACTTCCATATTGTGGGTAGCTGTCCATTGCTGAGACTGGCATTGAACAATGAAGTTAGGCTCGCACTAATTCCAGGTGCCACTGCTCTGAGAATTTTGCTACTTATCCCATCAGTGCCTGCTGCCTTATTGGTGTCAAGGCGCCCCAGGATTGACAGGACCTCCTCTTCCTCAATCATTCTAAATTCGAAAGTCGAGTTGCATGGTGGAATCAGTTTGCAAGCATCAGATCTTTCACTGAAGACCTCCTCAGCTCCTACCACTGATGAGAAATATGCTCCAAGTTCATCTGCAATAGACTGTTTATCCTCTAGCACTGTCCTTCCTTTCTTCAGCAACTGGATTTCTGTTCTACGTTTGCTATTGCCTAGGAATCTGCCCAGCTCCTGCCATGCCTTCTTTGGATTCTTCACTTTTTGGATAAGATTCACAAAGTATTCCATCTTTGACTTTCTGAGACACTGAGTAACCCTTGTTATCGCGAGGCCATGGCTATACTCCCGACCAGCTCCGCACGCACGGTACGATGGTGGATTTGTGCCAGGAGAGTGGACATGCTAGGCTTCCCAAATGCCCTACCTGCAGCAAGGTGCCTTCCGACCATTTGATGGCCTGGCTGCTGACCCTACCTGGCTCACAACCTGTCTCTCATTCGGTATATACATACTTCACACAGCTAATCACGCACACACACATACGTCATGCACATGTCAGTATTGCATTTAACAGAATCTGTTGAAGGGTTTGATCCACTTAGTATCACCATGGCCGTGTGACTCGGATTTCCCAGTACTGCATGGAGGTGCCTTCCTGGACTCTACCTGCTCTCTTCCATGTTTACATTGCTCACTGCCTGGCTGAATACCTAGCTCTCTACCATAGCTCTCCCCATGAGGCTCAACCAGGATGGCTCAACCTTTCTCTACCTGGTTCTATGCTAACTGGCTCTACCTATTTCCAGAGGTAATTTTCAGTGTACGGTACATAGTTTACTGCATCACACACACTCACATGCACTCGCACGCACACATTCACATGCACACGTCTGTATTGAGAATCTGTTGCAGCTCAACAAGGGTTTGATCCACTCCGTATCACCATGGCTGTGTGAATTCCCACTGGAGGCACCTCCCTAGGTACACAATATCCATGGTTCCACCTTCTACTTCCTGACTCTATTTGGCTCACTACGTATCTGGTTGCACTTGTAGCTCCCTAGCTTTCCAACAAAGATATTTATGCCCACCAGTACCTGTGCCTCTTCAGTTACACATTCATATTTTACCTCCTCTGTATGTAATACGCAAGCACACACACACACACACACACACACACCTCACCCCAGCCACATGTGCTCTTTTTGTCATCAACACTGGACTCTGTTAGGATGGTGCTGCTGGATGAAGGGGCTAACCCATGTGAGTGTCATGTGATTGACGACACCCCTAGGTTTCTAACAATAGTGATTCTGAACACCAGAATCTGTGACTGTTCAGTTGCCGATCCATTCTTGACATCATCTCTGTCTCTCTCTACACATCTGGACTCTGTTAGGATGGTGCTGCTGGATGAAGGAGCTAGCCCGTGTGAGTGTCATGTGATTGGTGACACCCCTTGCTTTCTAACGATAGTAATTCTGCCCCCCAGTACTGTGAACGTTCAGTTACAGATTCATTTTTGACCTCTTCCCTCTCTCTGTTATGCACAAGCACACACACACACGTCACCCCAGCCACATGTGGTTGTTTCTTCATCAACATTGAGTGCTTTATCCACCCACAAGGACCTCAGCCTGGACTCTGTTAGGATGGTGCTGCTGGGTGAAGGAGCTAACCCGTGTGAGTGTCATGTGATTGACGACACCCCTAGCTTCCAAACGACACTAATTCTGCACACCAGTACCTGTGACTGTTGTTTTGCAGACTCATTTTTGACCTCTTTTCTCTCTCCCTTATGCACAAGCACACCCACACACCTTACTCCAGCCACATGTGGTTGTTTCTGCATCAACGCTGAGAGCCCACAAGAACTTCAACCTGGACTCTGTCAGGATGGTGCTGCTGGATGAAGGAGCTAGCCCGTTTGAGTGTCATGTGATTGATGACACCCCTTGCTTTCTAACGATAGTAATTCTACCCCCCAGTACTATGACTGTTCAGTTACAGATTCATTTTTGACCTCTTCCGTCTCTCTCTTATGCACAAGCACACACACACACCTCACCCCAGCCACATGTGTTTGTTTCTTCATCAACACTGAGTGCTTTATCCACCCATTAGGACCTCAGCCTGGACTCTGTTGGGATGGTGCTGCTGTGTGAAGGAGCTATCCCATGTGAGTGTCATGTGATTGATGACACCCCTAGGTTTCTAACGATAGTGATTCTGAACATCAGTATCTGTGACTGTTCAATTGCAGCTTCATTCTTGACCCTTTTTCTCTCTCCCTTATACACTAGCACACACACAGCATTCTCTTCTGGTATACAGGATGGCGGTGGAGCTTTATCTACTGGTATACAAGATGGCGGTGGAGCATTCTCTTCTCCGGAGACGTAGGAGTTGAAGATCGTAGCCTGGAGACGTGTGAGTTGACATGTGGCTACCCTTTCCCTTTGCATATTCAATGCATTTCGCATCCGATTTTTTAATTTCAGGCCAACATTTCACATCGTCCTTCTCTACTTACCCTTCCCATGCAGGTGTAATGCCTACCCGACTTCTGATTGCGCGTCCCCTGGCTCCAGCACTGTGTACGTATACACGATGGTGGTGGAGCATTCTCTACTGGTATACAGGATTGCGGTGGAGCATTCTCTACTCCGGAGACGTAGGAGTGGAACATCGTAGCCTGGAGACATGTGAGTTGACATGTGGCTATCCTTTCCCTATGCATATTCAATGCGTTTCGCATTCAATTTGTAATTCAGGCCAACATTTCACATTGTCCTTCTCTACTTACTCTTCCCATGCAGCTGTAGTGCCTACCAGACTTCTTATAGCGCATCCCCCGGCTCCAGCACTGGGTACGTATATACGATGGCGGTGGAGCATTCTTTTCTGGTATACAGTATGGCGGTGGAGCATTCTCTACTGGTATACAGGATGGCGATGGAGCATTCTCTATTCCGGAGACGTAGAAGTGGAACATCGTAGCCTGGAGACATGTGAGTTGAGATGTGACTATCCTTTCCCTATGCATATTCAATGCGTTTTGTATTCCATTTTTAATCCAGGCCAACATTTCACATTGTCCTTCTCTACTTACTCTTCCCATGCAGCTGTAGTGCCTACCAGACTTCTTATAGCGCATCCCCCGACTCCAGCACTGGGTACGTATATACGATGGCGGTTAAGCATTCTCTTCTGGTATACAGGATGGCGGTGGAGCATTCTCTACTGGTATACAGGATGGCGGTGGAGCATTCTCTACTCCGGAGACGTAGGAGTGGAACATCGTAGCCTGGAGACAGTGTGAGTTGACATGTGGCTATCCTTTCCCTATGCATATTCAATGCGTTTCGCATTCCATTGTTAATTCAGGCCAACATTTCACATTGTCCTTCTCTGCTTACTCTTCCCATGCAGCTGTAGTGCCTACCAGACTTCTTATAGCACATCCCCCGGCTCCAGCACTGGGTTCGTATACACGATGGTGGTGGAGCATTCTCTTCTGGTATACCGGATGGCGGTGGAGCATTCTCTACTGGTATACAGGATGGCGGTGGAGCATTCTCTACTCCGGAGACGTAGGAGTGGAACATCGTAGCCTGGAGACAGTGTGAGTTGACATGTGGCTAACCTTTCCCTATGCATACTCAATGCGTTTCGCATTCGATTCTTAATTGAGGCCAACCTTTCACATTGTCCTTCTCTACTTACTCTTCCCATGCAGCTGTAGTGCCTACCAGACTTCTTATAGCGCATCCCCCGGCTCCAGCACTGGGTACGTATACACGATGGCGGTGGAGCATTCTCTTCTGGTATACAGGATGGCGGTGGAGCATTCTCTACTGGTATACAGGTTGGCGGTGGAGCATTCTCTACTGCGGAGACGTAGGAGTGGAACATCGTAGCCTGGAGACATGTGAGTTGACATGTGGCTATCCTTTCCCTATGCATATTCAATGCGTTTCGCATTCGATTTTTCATTCTGGCCAACATTTCGCATTGTCCTTCTCTACTTACTCTTCCCATGCAGCTGTAGTGCCTACCAGACTTCTTATAGAGCATCCCCCGGCTCCAGCACTGGGTACGTATACACGATGGCGGTGGAGCATTCTCTTCTGGTATACAGGATGGCGGTGGAGCATTCTTGACTGGTATATAGGATGGCGGTGGAGCATTCTCTACTCCGGAGACATAGGAGTGGAACATCGTAGCCTGGAGACATGTGAGTTGACATGTGGCTATCCTTTCCCTATGCATATTCAATGCGTTTCGCATTCGATTTTTCATTCAGGCCAACATTTCACATTGTCCTTCTCTACTTACTCTTCCCATGCAGCTGTAGTGCCTGCCAGACTTCTTATAGCGCATCCCCCGGCTCCAGCACTGGGTACGTATACACGATGGCGCTGGAGCAGTCTCTTCTGGTATACAGGATGGCAGTGGAGCATTCTCTACTGATATACCGCATGGCGGTGAAGCATTCTCTACTCCGGAGATGTAGGAGTGGAACATCGTAGCCTGGAGACAGTGTGAGTTGACATGTGGCTATCCTTTCCCTATGCATATTCAATGCGTTTCGCATTCCATTTTTAATTCAGGCCAACATTTCACATTGTCCTTCTCTACTTACTCTTCCCATGCAGCTGTAGTGCCTACCAGACTTCTTATAGCACATCCCCCGGCTCCAGCACTGGGTTCGTATACACGATGGTGGTGGAGCATTCTCTTTTGGTATACAGGATGGCAGTGGAGCATTCTCTACTGGTATACAGGATGGCGGTGGAGCATTCTCTACTCCGGAGACGTAGGAGTGGAACATCGTAACCTGGAGACAGTGTGAGTTGACATGTGGCTATCCTTTCCCTATGCATATTCAATGCGTTTCGCATTCGATTTTTAATTGAGGCCAACATTTCACATTGTCCTTCTCTACTTACTCTTCCCATGCAGCTGTAGTGCCTACCAGACTTCTTATAGCGCATCCCCCGGCTCCAGCACTGGGTACGTATACACGATGGCGGTGGAGCATTCTCTTCTGGTATACAGTATGGCGGTGGAGCATTCTCTACTGGTATACAGGATGGCGGTGGAGCATTCTCTACTCTGGAGACGTAGGAGTGGAACATCGTAACCTGGAGACAGTGTGAGTTGACATGTGGCTATCCTTTCCCTATGCATATTCAATGCGTTTCGCATTCGATTTTTAATTGAGGCCAACATTTCACATTGTCCTCCTCTACTTACTCTTCCCATGCAGCTGTAGTGCCTACCAGACTTCTTATAGAGCATCCCCCGGTTCCAGCACTGGGTACGTATACACGATGGCGGTGGAGCATTCTCTTCTGGTATACAGGATGGCGGTGGAGCATTCTCTACTGGTATACAGGATTGCGGTGGAGCATTCTCTACTCCGGAGACGTAGGAGTGGAACATCGTAGCCTGGAGACAGTGTGAGTTGACATGTGGCTATACTTTCCCTATGCATATTCAATGTGTTTCGCATTCCATTTTTAATTCAGGCCAACATTTCACATTGTCCTTCTCTACTTACTCTTCCCATGCAGCTGTAGTGCCTACCAGACTTCTTATAGCGCATCCCCCGGCTCCAGCACTGGGTACGTATACACGATGGCGCTGGAGCATTCTCTTCTGGTATACAGGATGGCAGTGGAGCATTCTCTACTGGTATACAGGATGGCGGTGAAGCATTCTCTACTCCGGAGACGTAGGAGTGGAACATCGTAGCCTGGAGACGGTGGGAGTTGACATGTGGTTATCCTTTCAGGGGCGGATCCAGGGGAGGGGCATTGGGGGCCCATGCCCCCCCCTTAAGGGCCTTTATCTTCTTTTTTTTACCGCTGGCGCATGCGCACGTTATGTAGCTACTTACGGGCTTGAGAAAATGGCGTTCTTGAACTAGTAACTGATCGTTGTCGCTTTAAACTGTCGTTAAAGTGTCCTTAGCTCATGCCTTGTTTGCAGTTTGTTTAAATTTCTGTTCCTGTTTCTGTTCTGCCTGGTATGTCAGTTACCCCTCTGTTGTCGTCGGTCGTCGCCGCGTCGCTTGTTGTTTGTGCTACGTGCTGCTGTTCGACCATCATGAAACGTTCCAGGTCTAGTGACGGAGCTGACAAGAGACAGTGCAGAGGTGGGGGCACGGATATACGACAGTACTTCATTGGCAACAGGTTGGCAGGCATGATCTTACTATTAAAGATGTGTAGAATGCGTATAGCTAGCTGTTGCGAGATACTGCAAGCGATCTTCGCTGGGTTTGTTTGGGTCTGGGAACGAGACTAAGCTATTGCATCTTCCGTTTTTCCTGCAGTGGGATCTGTACCAACAATGTTTATGATGCTCGAAGCTTCAGTGATGAGGGACCGAGTTACAGTGAGAGTGATCTGGAGCATGGAGATAGTGACACTGAGACTGGGGGAGATCTGGAGCATGGAGATAGTGACACTGAGACTCGGGGAGATCTGGAGCATGGAGATAGTGACACCTTGACTCGGGGAGATCTGGAGCATGGAGATAGTGACACTGAGATTCAGGGAGATCTGGAACATGGAGATAGTGACGGTGAGAGTGATCTTGAGCCAGGAGATGGAGAAAACAGTGAATCCACTAAGCTTTGTGACTGTTCAGAGCCACAGTCCAGTACAGCTCACCTAGAGCTCTCCGTTCACACTGAGAGTGAATCAGAAGTGCAACACCAATCTATCAGCTCAGGGGATTTCGGAAAGGTAGTGCAATTGCAAGCCCATCGAAATCTCACAGATCACGAGAAAGTTACTTTGCTGAAGCGGCACTTTGTTCCAACGCGTAGCTTCAAATTTCCTTCTCGTCTCTTCAGTGGCCATACTCGGCACTTTCAACGGAATTGGTTAGACCAATACAATGGGTTGGTTTACTCTGAGTCAGAGGATGGGGGATACTGTAAGTTTTGTGTGCTCTTTGGTAAGTGTGGGCCTACAATGAAGGAGTTTGGAGTCCTTGTCACCAGGCCACTAACGGACTTCAAAAGGGCCACTGAGAAACTTCATGACCACTTCCATTGTAAGAAATTCCACAAGGCTGCTTTGGAAGCAGCAACTGCTTTTACCACAACAATGGAGAATCCGGAGATAGCGATTGATCGTCGTCTGAGTTCACAACGAAGCAAGCATGCTGCTGTGAATCGCCTCAAGCTTCTATCTATTGCAGAAACTGTCATCTTTTGTGGAAAACAAGGACTTGCCTTCAGAGGCCACCGCGATGACATGCCTGCAGTGAGGGAGAATCCAGCAGAAAACCACGGAAACTTCCTTGCTCTCCTACAGTTTCGTGTTCAGGCTGGTGATCAGGTGCTTAAGGAACACCTAAGAACAGCTGCAGGTAATGCCCTCTACACTAGCAAAACGATTCAAAATGAAATGATCGTAGTCTGCGGTGACATCATTCGGAACAAGCTCCTTGAGAAGATCCGAAAGGCAGGGTTCTTCTCTGTTATTGCCGATGAGGCAACCGACACTGCAAATGACGAGCAATTGTCCATCAGCATTCGGTTTGTGGACTGTAACTCTCCATGTGAGAAGTTCCTGACTTTTCATGAGTGTCAGTCTGGAGTTAGTGGTGAAGCAATTGCTGATGACGTCCTTACCAAGCTGGTTGAGTGGCAGCTGCAGCCTCAGCTTCTCCGTGGCCAAGCGTACGATGGTGCTGGAGCAATGGCAGGTAAAACCAAAGGGGTTGCTGCTCGTATCAAGTCAAAGCACCCAAAAGCAGTATACACACACTAATTCCTTTTGTGTAAGCTAGGACTTTCTGAGTGAGCACTAGTGCCACAATTAATGAGAACTGTGACATGGCCAGTAGAAATGACTGGGCATCTGAGCGCGTCTCCCTGTTCCAATCCGATGGTGCACTATATGTGATTGCCTCTAAGCAGCAGAGTGTCGGAAGGAAGAGGTCAGAGAAAACCTCAAAGGCCTCATGACGTTCAACCCATCGTGTTCGGCATAGCTCTTTCAACTTCTTCCGCTTTTCTTCAGGAAGCACGCTGTCAATCCATCCCTCCAATGCAAGCTGTCTTTTGGGTGAGTTGCTGAAGAAACGAGATATCTTATCTGCAGTTTGCATCATATTGCTCACTTCTCGAATTGTGCAGCACTTCATAATACAAAGATTCAGTCTGTGAGATGCACAATGTGAAGCTTCAAGGGCGATATGTTGATGTGGTTCGTGCTCACCGAGATATAGAGTCCGTAAGGACCACCCTCAGAGGAGTTCGATCAAGGGTGGATAACTTCCATGCACAGGTGTACAAGCAAGTCCTCATGCTGGGTCAGAGCGTTAATGTCATGGAATCAGCACCTCGACAAGCAAGCAGGCAGCAGCACCGCCAAAACATCCCTTCAGACACCATCACAGACTACTATAAGCGCAACTTTACGATTCCAATCCTAGACCATCTCATCAGTGAACTGGCTGTTCGCTTCAATGATGATTCTGCACAGTATGTAGTTGAGTTTATGCGCTTGCTACCAGCAGAAGTAGTCAACAAAAGCTCACAACTACAGCCAGAGGATTTCAACAATCTTTTGCAGCTCTATAAGGAAGACCTGCCTTCTGTGAGGTCATTTGACGTTGAGCTGGACCTTTGGCAGAATAAGTGGACTGGTGAGCCTCAGTTGGCGAGTGAGTTAGACACCCCTGGGAAGGTCTTGGCTCACACGGACTATGACTACTATCCCAATATTCATACGCTGATCACTATTGTGGCCACTCTGCCTATCACAAGCTGTGAATGTGAGAGGTCCATTAGCATGTTGAGGCTTGTCAAGACGGCTCTCAGAAGCATCATGTCCGAGAATCGACTCAATGGACTAGCAATGCTGCAGTACCACAGGGACATAAGCATTGAAGCAGATGAGGTGGTTAAGGAATTTGTGCAGCGCCACCCACGTAGACTGATGCTGGCAAACCCATTCACTGAGTGATATTCATGTGCATGCATTTGTTGTTACCATGACATTGACATTGCACTTTACGTCAGCATCTTTATTTCATGTTATGTATAGCTATGTTGTATCAATAATTTTCCTGGGGCCGCGTGACCACTGACCGAATGACACTCCAAATAGAGCGAAAGGCGCGCCCGTGAATAGTAGGTAGCTCGACGTCTCTTTGCACTGCAAATTCCAGATGTACGAGGATCGATGCTAAAGTGCCACGAAAGCCCATCCAGATAACTGAGTGGCGAAAACATTTTCTCCGCGCTTCGCGCGGACTGATCGGCGCTACGCACCTCTACACACTGCCTTCGGCAGCGTTATTGGCCCCCCCCTTTCACAAATCCTGTATCCGCCCCTGCCTTTCCCTATGCATATTCAATGCGTTTCGCATTCCATTTTTAATTCAGGCCAACATTTCACATTGTCATTCTCTACTTACTCTTCCCATGCAGCTGTAGTGCCTACCAGACTTCTTATAGCGCATCCCCCGGCTCCAGCACTGGGTACGTATACATGATGGCGGTGGAGCATTCTCTTCTGGTATACAGGATGGCGGTGGAGCATTCTCTACTGGTATACAGGATGGCGGTGGAGCATTCTCTACTCCGGAGACGTAGGAGTGGAACATCGTAGCCTGGACACAGTGTGAGTTGACATGTGGCTATCCTTTCCCTATGCATATTCAATGCGTTTTGCATTCCATTTTTAATTCAGGCCAACATTTCACATTGTCCTTCTCTACTTCCTTTTCCCATGCAGCTGTAGTGCCTACCAGACTTCTTATAGCACATCCCCCGGCTCCAGCACTGGGTTCGTATACAGGATGGTGGTGGAGTATTCTCTTCTGGTATACAGGATGGCGGTGGAGCATTCTCTACTGGTATACAGGATGGCGGTGGAGCATTCTCTACTCCGGAGACGTAGCAGTGGAACATCGTAACCTGGAGACAGTGTGAGTTGATATGTGGCTATCCTTTCCCTATGCATATTCAATGCGTTTCGCATTCGATTTTTCATTCAGGCCAATTGTCCTTCTCTACTTACTCTTCCCATGCAGCTGTAGTGCCTACCAGACTTCCTATAGCGCATCCCCCGGCTCCAGCACTGGGTACGTATACACGATGGCGTTGGAGCATTCTCTTCTGGTATACAGGATGGCGGTGGAGCATTCTCTACTGGTATACAGGATGGCGATGGAGCATTCTCTACTCCGGAGACGTAGGAGTGGAACATCGTAGCCTGGAGACAGTGTGAGTTGACATGTGGCTATCCTTTCCCTATGCATATTCAATGCGTTTCGCATTCCATTTTTAATTCAGGCCAACATTTCACATTGTCCTTCTCTACTTACTCTTCCCATGCAGCTGTAGTACCTACCAGACTTCTTATAGAGCATCCCCTGGCACCAGCATTGTGTACGTATACACGATGGCGGTGGAGCATTCTCTTCTGGTATACAGGATGGCGGTGGAGCATTCTCTACTGGTATACAGGATGGCGGTGGAGCATTCTCTACTCCGGAGACGTAGGAGTGGAACATCGTACCCTGGAGACAGTGTGAGTTGACATGTGGCTATCCTTTCCCTATGCATATTCAATGCCTTTCGCATTCCATTTTTAATTCAGGCCAACATTTCACATTGTCCTTCTCTACTTACTCTTCCCATGCAGCTGTAGTGCCTACTAGACTTCTTATAGAGCATCCCCTGGCTCCAGCACTGGGTACGTATACACGATGGCGGTGGAGCGTTCTCTTCTGGTATACAGGATGGCGGTGGAGCATTCTCTACTGGTATACAGAATGGCGGTGGAGCACTCTCTACTCCGGAGACGTAGGAGTGGTACATCGTAGCCTGGAGACAGTGTGAGTTGACATGTGGCTATCCTTTCCCTATGCATATTCAATGCGTTTCGCATTCGATTTTTCATTCAGGCCAACATTTCACATTGTCCTTCTCTACTTACTCTTCCCATGCAGCTGTAGTGCCTACCAGACTTCTTATAGCGCATCCCCCGGCTCCAGCACTGGGTACGTATACACGATGGCGGTGGAGCATTCTCTTCTGGTATACAGGATGGCGGTGGAGCATTCTCTACTTGTATACAGGATGGCAGTGGAGCATTCTCTACTCCGGAGGCGTAGGAGTGGAAGGTCGTAGCCTGGAGACAGTGTGAGTTGACATGGGGCTATCCTTTCCCTATGCATATTCAATGCGTTTCGCATTCCATTTTTAATTCAGGCCAACATTTCACATTGCTCTTCTCTGCTTACTCTTCCCATGCAGCTGTAGTGCCTACCAGACTTCGTATAGAGCATCCCCTGGCTCCAGCGCTGGGTACGTATACACGATGGCGGTGGAGCATTCTCTTCTGGTATACAGGATGGCGGTGGAGCATTCTCTACTGGTATACAGGATGGCGGTGGAGCATTCTCTACTCCGGAGACGTAGGAGTGGAACATCGTAACCTGGAGAGAGTGTGAGTGTACATGTGGCTATCCTTTCCCTATGCATATTCAATGCGTTTCGCATTCGATTTTTAATTCAGGCCAACATTTCGCATTGTCCTGCTCTACTTACTCTTTCCATGCAGCTGTAGTGCCTACCAGACTTCTTATAGAGCATCCCCCGGCTCCAGCACTGGGTACGTATACACGATGGCGTTGGAGCATTCTCTTCTGGTATACAGGATGGCGGTGGAGCATTCTCTACTGGTATACAGGATGGCGGTTGAGCATTCTCTACTCCGGACACGTAGGAGTGGAACATCGTAGCCTGGAGACGATGTGAGTTGACATGTGGCTATCCTTTCCCTATGCATATTCAATGCGTTTCGCATTCCATTTTTAATTCAGGCCAACATTTCACATTGTCCTTCTCTACTTATTCTTCCCATGCAGCTGTAGTGCCTACCAGACTTCTTATAGCGCATCCCCCAGCTCCAGCACTGGGTACGTATACAGGATGGCGGTGGAGCATTCTCTTCTGGTATACAGGATGGCGGTGGAGCATTCTCTACTGGTACACAGGATAGCGGTGGAGCATTCTCTACTCCGGAGACGTAGGAGTGGAACATCGTAACCTGGAGACAGTGTGAGTTGACATGTGGCTATCCTTTCCCTATGCATATTCAATGCCTTTCGCATTCGATTTTTAATTCAGGCCAACATTTCACATTGTCCTTCTCTACTTACTCTTCCCATGCAGCTGTAGTGCCTACCAGACTTCTTATAGCGCATCCCCCGGCTCCAGCACTGGGTACGTATACATGATGGCGCTGGAGCATTCTCTTCTGGTATACAGGATGGCAGTGGAGCATTCTCTACTGGTATACAGAATGGCGGTGAAGCATTCTCTACTCCGGAGACGTAGGAGTGGAACATCGTAGCCTGGAGACGGTGTGAGTTGACATGTGGCTATCCTTTCCCTATGCATATTCAATGCGTTTCGCATTCGATTTTCAATTCAGGCCAACATTTCACATTGTCCTTCTCTACTTACTCTTCCCATGCAGCTGTAGTGCCTACCAGACTTCTTATAGCGCATCCCCCGGCTCCAGCACTGGGTACGTATACACGATGGCGGTGGAGCATTCTCTTCTGGTATACAGGATTGCGGTTGAGCATTCTCTACTGGTATACAGGATGGCAGTGGAGCATTCTCTACTCCGGAGGCGTAGGAGTGGAACGTCGTAGCCTGGAGACAGTGTGAGTTGACATGGGGCTATCCTTTCCCTATGCATATTCAATGCGTTTCGCATTCGATTTTCAATTCAGGCCAACATTTCACATTGTCCTTCTCTACTTACTCTTCCCATGCAGCTGTAGTGCCTACCAGACTTCTTATAGAGCATCCCCTGGCTCCAGCACTGGGTTCGTATACACGATGGCGGTGGAGCATTCTCTTCTGGTATGCAGGATGGCGGTGGAGCATTCTCTACTGGTATACAGGATGGCGGTGAAGAATTCTCTACTCCGGAGACGTAGGAGTGGAACATCGTAACCTGGAGACAGTGTGAGTTGACATGTGGCTATCCTTTCCCTATGCATATTCAATGCCTTTCGCATTCGATTTTTCATTCAGGCCAACATTTCACATTGTCCTTCTCTACTTACTCTTCCCATGCAGCTGTAGTGCCTACCAGACTTCTTATAGCGCATCCCCCGGCTCCAGCACTGGGTACGTATACACGATGGCGGTGGAGCATTCTCTTCTGGTATACAGGATGGCGGTGGAGCATTCTCTACTCCGGAGACGTAGGAGTGGAACATCGTAGCCTGCAGACGGTGGGAGTTGACATGTGGGTATCCTTTCCCTATGCATATTCAATGCGTTTCGCATTCCATTTTTAATTCAGGCCAACATTTCACATTGTCCTTCTCTACTTACTCTTCCCATGCAGCTGTAGTGCCTACCAGACTTCTTATAGCGCATCCCCCGGCTCCAGCACTGGGTACGTATACACGATGGCGGTGGAGCATTCTCTTCTGGTATGCAGGATGGCGGTGGAGCATTCTCTACTGGTATACAGGATGGCGGTGAAGAATTCTCTACTCCGGAGACGTAGGAGTGGAACATCGTAACCTGGAGACAGTGTGAGTTGACATGTGGCTATCCTTTCCCTATGCATATTCAATGCCTTTCGCATTCGATTTTTAATTCAGGCCAACATTTCACATTGTCCTTCTCTACTTACTCTTCCCATGCAGCTGTAGTGCCTACCAGACTTCTTATAGCGCATCCCCCGGCTCCAGCACTGGGTACGTATACACGATGGCGGTGGAGCATTCTCTTCTGGTATACAGGATGGCGGTGGAGCATTCTCTACTCCGGAGACGTAGGAGTGGAACATCGTAACCTGGAGACAGTGTGAGTTGACATGTGGCTATCCTTTCCCTATGCATATTCAATGCCTTTCTCATTCGATTTTTAATTCAGGCCAACATTTCACATTGTCCTCTACTTACTCTTCCCATGCATCTGTAGTGCCTACCAGACTTCTTATAGCGCATCCCCCGGCTCCAGCACTGGGTACGTATACATGATGGCGCTGGAGCATTCTCTTCTGGTATACAGGATGGCAGTGGAGCATTCTCTACTGGTATACAGGATGGCGGTGAAGCATTCTCTACTCCGGAGACGTAGGAGTGGAACATCGTAGCCTGGAGACGGTGTGAGTTGACATGTGGCTATCCTTTCCTTATGCATATTCAATGCATTTCGCATTCGATTTTCAATTCAGGCCAACATTTCACATTGACCTTCTCTACTTACTCTTCCCATGCAGCTGTAGTGCCTACCAGAGTTCTTATAGCGCATCGCCCGGCTCCAGCACTGGGTACGTATACACGATGGCGGAGGAACATTCTCTTCTGGTATACAGGATGGCGGTGGAGCATTCTCTACTGGTATACAGGATGGCGGTGGAGCATTCTCTACTCCGGAGACGTAGGAGTGGTACATCGTAGCCTGGAGACAGTGTGAGTTGACATGTGGCTATCCATTCCCTATGCATATTCAATGCGTTTCTCATTCGATTTTTCATTCAGGCCAACATTTCACATTGTTCTTCTCTACTTACTCTTCCCATGCAGTTGTAGTGCCTACCAGAGTTCTTATAGCGCATCACCCGGCTCCAGCACTGGGTACGTATACACGACGGCGGTGGAACATTCTCTTCTGGTATACAGGATGGCGGTGGAGCATTCTCTACTGGTATACAGGATGGCGGTGGAGCATTCTCTACTCCGGAGACGTAGGAGTGGTACATCGTAGCCTGGAGACAGTGTGAGTTGACATGTGGCTATACATTCCCTATGCATATTCAATGCGTTTCTCATTCGATTTTTCATTCAGGCCAACATTTCACATTGTGCTTCTCTACGTACTCTTCCCATGCAGTTGTAGTGCCTACCAGACTTCTTACAGAGCATCCCCCAGCTCCAGCACTGGGTACGTATACACGATGGCGGTGGAGCATTCTCTTCTAGTATACAGGATGGCGGTGGAGCATTCTCTACTGGTATACAGAATGGCGGAGGAGCATTCTCTACTCCGGAGACGTAGGAGTGCAACATCGTAACCTGGAGACAGTGTGAGTTGACATGCGGCTATTCTTTCCCTATGCATATTCAATGCCTTTCGCATTCGATTTTTAATTCAGGCCAACATTTCACATTGTCCTTCTCTACTTACTCTTCCCATGCATCTGTAGTGCCTAGCAGACTTCTTATAACGCATCCCCCGGCTCCAGCACTGGGTACGTATACACGATGGCGCTGGAGCATTCTCTTCTGGTATACAGGATGGCAGTGGAGCATTCTCTACTGGTATACAGGATGGCGGTGAAGCATTCTCTACTCCGGAGACGTAGGAGTGGAACATCGTAGCCTGGAGACGGTGTGAGTTGACATGTGGCTATCCTTTCCCTATGCATATTCAATGCGTTTCACATTCCATTTTTCATTCAGGCCAACATTTCACATTGTCCTTCTCTACTTACTCTTCCCATGCAGCTGTAGTGCCTACCAGAGTTCTTATAGCGCATCACCCGGCTCCAGCACTGGGTACGTATACACGATGGCGGTGGAACATTCTCTTCTGGTATACAGAATGGCGGTGGAGCATTCTCTACTCCGGAGACGTAGGAGTGGAACATCGTAACCTGGAGACAGTGTGAGTTGACATGCGGCTATCCTTTCCCTATGCATATTCAATGCGTTTCGCATTCGATTTTTAATTCAGGCCAACATTTCGCATTGTCCTTCTCTACTTACTCTTCCCATGCAGCGGTAGGGCCTACCAGACTTCTTATAGCGCATCCCCCGGCTCCAGCACTGGGTACGTATACACGATGGCGGTGGAGCATTGTCTTCTGGTATACAGGATTGCGGTGGAACATTCTCTACTGGTATACAGGATGGCGGTTGAGCATTCTCTACTCTGGAGACGTAGGAGTGGAACATCGTAGCCTGGAGACGGTGTGAGTTGACATGTGGCTATCCTTTCCCTATGCATATTGAATGCGTTTCGCATTCCATTTTTAATTCAGGCCAACATTTCACATTGTCCTTCTCTACTTACTCTTCCCATGCAGCTGTAGTGCCTACCAGACTTCTTATAGCGCATCCCCCGGCTCCAGCACTGGGTACGTATACACGATGGCGGTGGAGAATTCTCTTCTGGTATACAGGATGGCGGTGGAGCATTCTCTACTGGTATACAGGATGGCGGTGGAGCAATCTCTACTCCGGAGACGTAGGAGTGGAACGTCGTAGCCTGGAGACAGTGTGAGTTGACATGTGGCTATCCTTTCCCTATGCATATTCAATGCGTTTCACATTCCATTTTTCATTCAGGCCAGCATTTCACATTGTCCTTCTCTACTTACTCTTCCCATGCTGCTGTAGTGCCTACCAGAGTTCTTATAGCGCATCCCCCGGCTCCAGAACTGGGTACGTATACACGATGGCGGTGGAACATTCTCTTCTGGTATACAGGATGGCGGTAGAGCATTCTCTACTCCGGAGACGTAGGAGTGGTACATCGTAGCCTGGAGACAGTGTGAGTTGACATGTGGCTATCCTTTCCCTATGCATATTCAATGCGTTTCGCATTCGATTTTTCATTCAGGCCAACATTTCACATTGTCCTTCTCTACTTACTCTTCCCATGCAGCTGTAGTGCCTACCAGACTTCTTATAGCGCATCCCCCGGCTCCAGCACTGGGTACGTATACACGATGGCGGTGGAGCATTCTCTTCTGGTATACAGGATGGCAGTGGAGCATTCTCTACTGGTATACAGGATGGCGGTGAAGAATTCTCTACTCCGGAGACGTAGGAGTGGAACATCGTAGCCTGGAGACGGTGCGAGTTGACATGTAACTATCCTTTCCCTATACATATTCAATGCGTTTCGCATTCCATTTTTAATTCAGGCCAACATTTCACATTGTCCTTCTCTGCTTACTCTTCCCATGCAGCTGTAGTGTCTACCAGACTTCTTATAGCGCATCCCCCGGCTCCAGCACTGGGTACGAATACACGATGGCGGTGGAGAATTCTCTCCTGGTATACAGGATGGCGGTGGAGCATTCTCTATTGCTATACAGGATGGCGGTGGAGCATTCTCTACTCCGGAGAAGTAGGAGTGGAACGTCGTAGCCTGGAGACAGTGTGAGTTGACATGTGGCTATCCTTTCCCTATGCATATTCAATGCGTTTCACATTCCATTTTTCATTCAGGCCAGCATTTCACATTGTCCTTCTCTACTTACTCTTCCCATGCAGCTGTAGTGCCTACAAGAGTTCTTATAGCACATCCCCCGGCTCCAGCACTGGGTACGTATACACGATGGCGGTGGAACATTCTTTTCTGGTATACAGGATGGCGGTGGAGCAATCTCTACTGGTATACAGGATGGCGGTAGAGCATTCTCTACTCCGGAGACGTAGGAGTGGTACATCGTAGCCTGGAGACAGTGTGAGTTGACATGTGGCTATCCTTTCCCTATGCATATTCAATGCGTTTCGCATTCGATTTTTCATTCAGGCCAACATTTCACATTGTCCTTCTCTACTTACTCTTCCCATGCAGCTGTAGTGCCTACCAGACTTCTTATAGCGCATCCCCCGGCTCCAGCACTGGGTACGTATACATGATTGCTCTGGAGCATTCTCTTCTGGTATACAGGATGGCAGTGGAGCATTCTCTACTGGTATACAGGATGGCGGTGAAGCATTCTCTACTCCGGAGACGTAGGAGTGGAACATCGTAGCCTGGAGACGGTGTGAGTTGACATGTGGCTATCCTTTCCCTATGCATATTCAATGCGTTTCGCATTCCATTTTTAATTCAGGCCAACATTTCACATTGTTCTTTTCTACTTACTCTTCCCATGCAGCTGTAGTGCCTACCAGACTTCTTATAGCGCATCCCCCGGCTCCAGCACTGGGTACGTATACACGATGGCGGTGGAGAATTCTCTTCTGGTATACAGGATGGCGGTGGAGCATTCTCTACTGGTATACAGGATGGCGGTGGAGCATTCTTTACTCCGGAGACGTAGGAGTGGAACGTCGTAGCCTCGAGACAGTGTGAGTTGACATGTGGCTATCCTTTCCCTATGCATATTCAATGCGTTTCGCATTCCATTTTTCATTCAGGCCAGCATTTCACATTGTCCTTCTCTACTTACTCTTCCTATTCTGCTGTAGTGCCTACCAGAGTTCTTATAGCGCATCCCCCGGCTCCAGCACTGGGTACGTATACACGATGGCGGTGGAACATTCTCTTCTGGTATACAGGATGGCGGTGGAGCATTCTCTACTGGTTTACAGGATGGCGGTAGAGCATTCTCTACTCCGGAGACGTAGGAGTGGTGCATCGTAGCCTGCAGACAGTGTGAGTTGACATGTGGCTATCCTTTCCCTATGCATATTCAATGCGTTTCGCATTCGATTTTTCATTCAGGCCAACATTTCACATTGTCCTTCTCTACTTACTCTTCCCATGCAGCTGTAGTGCCTACCAGACTTCTTATAGCGCATCCCCTGGCTCCATCACTGGGTACGTATACACGATGGCGCTGGAGCATTCTCTTCTGGTATACAGGATGGCAGTGGAGCATTCTCTACTGGTATACAGGATGGCGGTGAAGCATTCTCTACTCCGTAGACGTAGGAGTGGAACATCGTAGCCTGGAGACGGTGTGAGTTGACATGTGGCTATCCTTTCCCTATGCATATTCAATGTGTTTCGCATTCCATTTTTAATTCAGGCCAACATTTCACATTGTCCTTCTCTACTTACTCTTCCCATGCAGCTGTAGTGCCTACCAGAGTTCTTATAGCGCATCCCCCGGCTCCAACACTGGGTACGTATACACGATGGCGGTGGAACATTCTCTTCTGGTATACAGGATGGCGGTGGAGCATTCTCTACTGGTATACAGGATGGCGGTACAGCATTCTCTACTCCGGAGACGTAGGAGTGGTACATCGTAGCCTGGAGACAGTGTGAGATGACATGTGACTATCCTTTCCCTATGCATATTCAATGCGTTTCGCATTCGATTTTTCATTCACGCCAACATTTCACATTGTCCTTCTTTACTTACTCTTCCCATGCAGCTGTAGTGCCTACCAGACTTCTTATAGCGCATCCCCCGGCTCCAGCACTGGGTACGTATACACGATGGCGGTGGAGAATTCTCTTCTGGTATACAGGATGGCGGTGGAGCATTCTCTACTGGTATACAGGATGGCGGTGGAGCATTCTCTACTCCGGAGACGTAGGAGTGGAAAGTCGTAGCCTGGAGACAGTGTGAGTTGACATGTGGCTATCCTTTCCCTATGCATATTCAATGCGTTTCACATTCCATTTTTCATTCAGGCCAGCATTTCACATTGTCCTTCTCTACTTACTCTTCCCATGCTGCTGTAGTGCCTACCAGAGTTCTTATAGCGCATCCCCCGGCTCCAGAACTGGGTACGTATACACGATGGCGGTGGAACATTCTCTTCTGGTATACAGGATGGCGGTGGAGCATTCTCTACTGGTATACAGGATGGTGGTGAAACATTCTCTACTCCGGAGACGTAGGAGTGGAACATGGTAGCCTGGAGACGGTGTGAGTTGACATGTGGCTATCCTTTCCCTATGCATATTCAATGCGTTTCGCATTCCATTTTTAATTCAGGCCAACATTTCACATTGTCCTTCTCTACTTACTCTTCCCATGCAGCTGTAGTGCCTACCAGACTTCTTATAGCGCATCCCCTGGCTCCAGCAACTGGTACGTATACACGATGGCGCTGGAGCATTCTCTTCTGTTATACAGGATGGCAGTGGAGCATTCTCTACTGGTATACAGGATTGCGGTGAAGCATTCTCTACTCCGGAGACGTAGGAGTGGAACATCGTAGCCTGGAGACGGTGTGAGTTGACATGTGGCTATCCTTTCCCTATGCATATTCAATGTGTTTCGCATTCCATTTTTAATTCAGGCCAACATTTCACATTGTCCTTCTCTACTTACTCTTCCCATGCAGCTGTAGTGCCTACCAGACTTCTTATAGCGCATCCCCCGGCTCCAGCACTGGGTACGTATACACGATGGCGGTGGAGCATTCTCTTCTGGTATACAGGATGGCGGTGGAGCATTCTCTACTGGTATACAGGATGGCGGTGGAGCATTCTCTACTCCGGAGACGTAGGAGTGGAACGTCGTAGCCTGGAGACAGTGTGAGTTGACATGTGGCTATCCTTTCCCTATGCATATTCAATGCGTTTCACATTCCATTTTTCATTCAGGCCAAAATTTCACATTGTCCTTCTCTACTTACTCTTCCCATGCAGCTGTAGTGCCTACCAGAGTTCTTATAGCGCATCCCCCGGCTCCAGCACTGGGTACGTATACACGATGGCGGTGGAACATTCTCTTCTGGTATACAGGATGGCGGTGGAGCATTCTCTACTGGTATACAGGATGGTGGTGAAGCATTCTCTACTCCGGAGACGTAGGAGTGGAACATGGTAGCCTGGAGACGGTGTGAGTTGACATGTGGCTATCCTTTCCCTATGCATATTCAATGCGTTTCGCATTCCATTTTTAATTCAGGCCAACATTTCACATTGTCCTTCTCTACTTACTCTTCCCATGCAGCTGTAGTGCCTACCAGACTTCTTATAGCGCATCCCCCGGCTCCAGCACTGGGTACGTATACACGATGGCGGTGGAGAATTCTCTTATGGTATACAGGATGGCGGTGGAGCATTCTCTACTGGTATACAGGATGGCGGTGGAGCATTCTCTACTCCAGAGACGTAGGAGTGGAACATCGTAGCCTGGAGACAGTGTGAGTTGACATGTGGCTATCCTTTCCCTATGCATATTCAATGCGTTTCGCATTCCATTTTTCATTCAGGCCAGCATTTCACATTGTCCTTCTCTACTTACTCTTCCCATGCAGCTGTAGTGCCTACCAGAGTTCTTATAGCGCATCCCCCGGCTCCAGCACTGGGTACGTATACACGATGGCGGTGGAACATTCTCTTCTGGTATACAGGATGGCGGTGGAGCATTCTCTACTGGTTTACAGGATGGCGGTAGAGCATTCTCTACTCCGGAGACGTAGGAGTGGTGCATCGTAGCCTGGAGACAGTGTGAGTTGACATGTGGCTATCCTTTCCCTATGCATATTCAATGCGTTTCGCATTCGATTTTTCATTCAGGCCAACATTTCACATTGTCCTTCTCTACTTACTCTTCCCATGCAGCTGTAGTGCCTACCAGACTTCTTATAGCGCATCCCCCGGCTCCAGCACTGGGTACGTATACACGATGGCGCTGGAGCATACTCTTCTGGTATACAGGATGGCGGTGGAGCATTCTCTACTGGTATACAGGATGGTGGTGAAGCATTCTCTACTCGGAGACGTAGGAGTGGAACATCGTAGCCTGGAGACGGTGTGAGTTGACATGTGGCTATCCTTTCCCTATGCATATTCAATGCGTTTCGCATTCCATTTTTAATTCAGGCCAACATTTCACATTGTCCTTCTCTACTTACTCTTCCCATGCAGCTGTAGTGCCTACCAGACTTCTTATAGCGCATCCCCCGGCTCCAGCACTGGGTACGTATACACGATGGCGGTGGAGCATTGTCTTCTGGTATACAGGATTGCGGTGGAACATTCTCTACTGGTATACAGGATGGCGGTTGAGCATTCTCTACTCTGGAGACGTAGGAGTGGAACATCGTTGCCTGGAGACGGTGTGAGTTGACATGTGGCTATCCTTTCCCTATGCATATTCAATGCGTTTCGCATTCCATTTTTAATTCAGGCCAACATTTCACATTGTCCTTCTCTACTTACTCTTCCCATGCAGCTGTAGTGCCTACCAGACTTCTTATAGCGCATCCCCCGGCTCCAGCACTGGGTACGTATACACGATGGCGGTGGAGCATTGTCTTCTGGTATACAGGATTGCGGTGGAACATTCTCTACTGGTATACAGGATGGCGGTTGAGCATTCTCTACTCTGGAGACGTAGGAGTGGAACATCGTTGCCTGGAGACGGTGTGAGTTGACATGTGGCTATCCTTTCCCTATGCATATTGAATGCGTTTCGCATTACATTTTTAATTCAGGCCAACATTTCACATTGTCCTTCTCTACTTACTCTTCCCATGCAGCTGTAGTGCCTACCAGACTTCTTATAGCGCATCCCCCAGCTCCAGCACTGGGTACGTATACATGATGGCGGTGGAGCATTCTCTGCTGGTATACAGGATGGCCGCTAAACTACCTTCTTTAAAATGCATCAACTTAAAGTTTGACTTAAACTTTGACTGTGTTGATCTGTTCATGCATGAAACTACAAACAATGAATACTAATTAAAGACTGTGCACTTGTAGGGCTTCTTTTAACAATAGCAATGCCCATACACACTATTATATTCTAGTAGGCACTCACGTCTACTTGATGCTAGTTACACTCTAGTTGTACTACTAGCTGCACTCTACTAGGACAACTTGGATGACTAGGTACTACGCCTTGTCAATGTGTATCATTGCCATGTCAACTCAACAAAGAGTGTACTTATAATTTCATGGTTGCTAAGCTGTGTGTGTTCTATGACCATTGTGTATTCTAGTAGCAACTCACCTCATGATCAACCTACCAATAGTTATACTCAAGTTGCACCACAAGCTGCACTCAACTAGGACAACTTGGATGATTAGCCAATGTTACGAAGTAGCCAAGCTGTGTGTGTTCTATGCATGATTATTATAGTAGCAACTCCAGTAGCAACTCAAGAATGTGTCTAGTGATACATAGCTTTGGCTTGTTATAGTAGAGACTCACCTTGACCAGCCAATAGTTACATTCCAAGTTGCACCACAAGCTGCACTCAACTAGGACTTGGATGAATAGGTAGCTTGACAATGTTACGAAGTAGCCAAGCTGTGTGTGTTCTATGCATGATTATTAAAGTAGCAACTCAAGAATGTGTCTAGTGATACATAGCTTTGGCTTGTTATAGTAGAGACTCACCTTGACCAGCCAATAGTTACATTCAACACAAGTTGCAGTCAAGTAGGACAACTTGGATGAATAGGTGCCTGGTCAATGCGGCAGTATCATGGTCACAGTAATTACCACTTGCATGCACAGCGAACACTGGCCTAACTTGCATAACTATCCGAATTAATATTAATTATCCACTAGCCAAACCTCGACTTCTTCCTGTGTGCTTCCTGCCGTTAAACTAAAGTATACTAATGTTCGCTGCTTGACCATAGCTGTAATACATTATTTTAATACTTATCTAGTCGCGTATTTTTTATTTTATTTTATTTTATTTATGAAAATTTTGCATGTTAAATGCATGGATACATTAGTAGCAGTTACTGCTAATACATGAATGTACCCTAAGTATATATAGCTACTATACAATACAAACAACTAGCGACAAACAACAGACAAGAACTCTACAAATAGACAGAAATCTTGTGCTTAAATTCCACAATTGACGTACTTCGCTGGATACCAGCTGGGATGCTATTCAACAAAGTAATAGTTTTAGGGAAAAATGACTGTTGGTAACTTCTTGTTCTGGCAAAAATAGGCTGCAAGTGAAGCTGAGCCGGGTCCGCAGATCTTAGTCTACTGTCGATAGGTGATCTTGAAGTGGGAAGGTCTGGGAATCTGAAGGTTCCATTGAGGACCTGAAAAAGGTAGCATAACTTAAGGTACTTTCTCCTCACAGCAAGGGACTGCAACTTCGTCAATGGAACCTTCAGATTCCCAGACCTTCCCACTTCAAGATCACCTATCGACAGTAGACTAAGATCTGCGGACCCGGCTCAGCTTCACTTGCAGCCTATTTTTGCCAGAACAAGAAGTTACCAACAGTCATTTTTCCCTAAAACTATTACTTTGTGGAATAGCATCCCAGCTGGTATCCAGCGAAGTACGTCAATTGTGGAATTATAATCCGTACAAATCATAGTTTTCCAATCCTGCACCTTTCTCGCAACCTAGCTGTTTCAGTCGGTTGGGGATTACTGATTTGGTGGAATACAAGTCGAGCGTCCAGGTGCAGTGGTGCGTGCAAGGATAATTGTATTTCGGAGGCTCCGGATACACTACAACAACATAGTCAGTTTATTACATGGTATTACCTCTTTTGTCCCAACTAATCAGCAGAGTTCAAAGTTCACATAATTTAATATTCATAAAAGGAATCACCGCATGTACGATCCCGCCTTTTTTGTCCTGCTCGAGAACGAGACAGTGAGATACTTTTTGAGCTGGCCACTTAGGCCAAAAAGATGAGCCAACAACTGGTGGAAGACGCCCTCAACTACCTCCCACGTACGGGTGAAGCGACGAGGCGTGTGCTGGAATGGAGACTCATCAGACTGAGAAGGGGATGCCGAGCGCGGCACCTCTGGCTTGAGTGAGGAGGGCGATCACGATGGTGACTATATGCCGGTGTCATGGGAAAATGGGGACCCGGTGTCATAAAATTTTGGGGACCCCATGAAAATGGGGACCCCTGGTCCCCATTTTCCCTGGTAAAATGGGGACCCCTTTGGGAAAATGGGGACCCCCACATCGTTTTCGTTTTACGTTGCATCAAGTACTCACAGCTCTGTGTAGGATGGTTTTTGTTTGTGAAATAACATCTCTGCATGCATGTCTGTGCAAGCATTAGTCCATGCATAGAGTAAGGATGGAATATCATCATCATAATCAGTCGAAACCTGTACTTGCGATGGTTGCTACGTACCCTGATAGCTGTAATGCGCCAGTCGGACAATGCAAGCCCTCCAACAAAGCCAATTTTTTTCTGTGCAAAGGTTGCCGATCTCTTCTATGTCGAGAGATCGTGAACTTGAGTCCCGACACGTGCTGCTTATACATGTAGATAGTGCCTAATAATAGCCACTCACTCACTAGCTGCATGAGCCTCCTCACTGTCACTTGCACTGCAGGCTAGTTAGTGGGCTATGTGCTCAAGTCTGACTCATTATAACTTAAGTACTTACATCTCTCTAACTATGACAATTCTAGCTATCTTGAGAGGGATCGATGCTCAGACCAGCTTGTTTTTGAAGATCCTCATCAAAGATAACTTCAAGTTATTATTATGTATAGCTATAATGTGTTGCCATTTCTATTGACAAAATTAATTTTCAAAAACTGATTTTCTACAATTTTCAAAAACTGATTTGCTACATTATAATAACTGCATGGTTAGTGATTAACTGTTATGGCCTTGCATAGGTCTGCCTACATAGGCCTAATATTGTTGGTTCCCCATTTTCTCACTGTTAACCATCTGTCATAGAGGGGGTCCCCATTTTCACTGAGGGGGTCCCCATACTCCTGGGAAAATGGGGACCCGGGGTCCCCATTTTCCCAGGAAAATGGGGACCCGGGTCCCCATACTCCCGGGAATATAGGGACCCTGGGTCCCCATTTTGGGGGGTCCCCATTTTCCCATGACACCGGGGTCCTATGCACCTTAACGAGAGTAGGAGATCAGTTAGGTAAATAGGGTTTGCACTGCTAGGAGGTACCAGACAACAGCCTTACTTGTGTGCTAGGTAGAAGGCAGCTAGAAAGTTAGTGTAGCCATGGAAACCAGCAGCTTGGGCTGCAGGTGACTAAGTTGCAATTTAGTTGCTGGATATCATCTAAACATGGGAGATACTGCTGTTGAGTCTTTCTCCGTCCCTTGATGTCATGGACTGGCAGCGTTCTCTCTCCACACCCTTGCAGGAGTTGTGCCTTCAGAGCAACATATCTCCATCTGTCTGGAGTAGTTGTAGGAGCCTAACTCAATGCTGAAGCAGTGGCTGCCAATCTGCTTCGGAGGAACTACGATGCTGCACGGTGGTGTGGGGTCAAGGACAGTGCCCACGAGAAGCTCTATTACCTCCCGTGGCATGAGGTCTCCAATGTGAGGGGGGATGGGAGGGTTTTGGGTTTTGGGAGGGAGAGGAGGAAAATGGGAATGGGGATGGAGGGAAGGGGAAGGGGAGGGAATGGAGGAAGAAGGGGATGAATGTCTTGGGGATTTGCTGAAATTTTTACCTTGTAGTGCTGCTTCCCCCTTCACACATACACACACGTGCACACACATACACACACAACACACACACACATACACACACAACACACACACACATACACACACAACACACACACACATACACACACAACACACACACACATACACACACAACACACACACACATACGCACACACTTGCACTCACACTTGCACTCACACTCACACATTATGACATTGTAATACACTCGCATACACCAGCTGCACCTGAAGACGCATGCGAAGAATATTGGTGTGACTCTGGTCAGCTCATACTTGGCTCCTTGCCCCACAAATGATCACTTGACGGGGGCCAAGGCTGCCACAGTGGGGGCTATGGGTGTCAGAACTGCAAGGTACTGTACGCTGCAGTGGTGACATGATTGTTGCTAGAAACCAGGTGAAGCATTGACAACCTCCCTCTCTTCTCACACTCTCCTTTGCCCCTGCCCTTCTCCCTCCCCTTCCTTCCTCCTCCCTCCCTTCTCTCCCTACTTTCTCTCCCTACTTTCTTCCTCATCCCTTCTCTACCCTCCCTTGATCCTCTCTTCTCCTACCCCTCTTTCCTCCATCTCCCCCTCAGGCCTCCCTTCGTCCCTCCCAGCTCCTCTACACAAGATTTCAGAACTGACATCTCACTTCCCCACTCTCACCAATTTGGTCCAAAGAAGACGGTCTTGAAATGGGACCCATGGTGAGTGCATATACATTTATATACGATCGTTAAGTGTGTGACACACCTACATTGGGAGCGTGTGAGGGGGAGGATGGGGATGAGCTCTCAGAGTACCCATTTCACAGCCTCTGAAAACATCTTTCTGTGGCTGTTGCTGCAAATATTTTGCTAACTCACTCATGAAGGTAAGCTTGTTGTTACTAATGTTGTATCCCTCTATGCACCACCTCCCTCCACACTCACACTCTTCCCCCTCCCCTCCCTCCTCACTGCACACACACTCCCTCTCCCTCCACGCTCGTCCCCTCTTTCCAAACCCTTCCCCTCTGTCCACACACACTTCCTACTTTCCTCCCCTCCCTCTACACTCACACTCCTCCCTCCCTCCAAACTGACGCTCCTTCCCCTCTCCCTCCACACACATACTCCCCTCTCTTCTACACTGTACTCCTCCACTCCCCTCCCTTCCCCCCTCCCTCCTTGCACTCCATCCCTCTCCTCCCTATCCCCTGCTCCTGGCACTTCGTCCCTCCTCCCTACATGCACAGCAACCTGAGGAGTGTAGTACAAACAACATGAGCTACCAGCAGAGAGAATGCCGCTTCCTACGCAACCATAACTCATGGAGGTGTGTGTTGGTGTGTGTGGTATGTGTATGCATGGAGTATAATTATGTGAGTTTGGGAGGAGGTATGCATGTGCATGTGTGTACTGAGTAGGAGTGGAGAATGATTTGGGGAGGGAGTGATATGGTCATGGGATACCAATGAATGCTCTCCCCATCCTTCTGCAAACAAACTCTCGATCCCTCCTCCCACATAATTATTCCCCACACTCCCCGCCCCCCCCCCTCCTCATACACAACAGTGACACCTGCTCTTTGGATCTGTTCAGGACAATACAATGTCAGGGAAACAGCTTCAAAAGAAGGTGCCAGAAAAACTGTTGTTGTCATCACGATTCTTGCTACTAACCATTACACACACACACACACACACACAGATGATGGTGTGGTACACGTGTGGAGGGACTGACTACTGTACCTTTCATCACCGTCCTCTCTTATCACACTCTCTCGTCACTGCTTCCCCCCTCCCCTTTAAACTTAATTTATCTTCCTAACTGTTATTGGGGCGAGCGCAGCGAGCACCGTACTAGTGCAGTCAATGCCAACTCTGTTTGTATAATTATGTCATAAACCGACCGCCCCCAGCCGGCCCCCGGGGGTCTAACGTATAGCGCATGCGCAGAAACTTGCTAGACACATGGTTGTTTCTTTTCAGCAAGTAGATAAATGGATGAACAGAATAGCCAGGAGAGAGAGGAAAGGCTTCGAAGAAGGGAGAACTTGAGAGACAGTGTAGGGCTCGAGAAACAGCTGAACGACTGAGATACGACTGGCAAGGCGGAGAGAACAGTATAGAGCACGTCGATCAGCAAGTACGTTTTGTGTATGAAGTAGCTCTACAGCTAGCTAGATACGATAATAGCTTTACTGTTTTGTATGAAGTAGCTCTACAGCTAGATACGATAATAGCTTTACTGTTTTGTATGAAGTAGCTCTCTACAGCTAGATAAGATAACAGCTTTACTTGACCCTAGCTGCCGCCTTTTAAATATTAATATCTGTATACCCTATCCTGTAGAAACCAATGAAGCCAGGCAGGCTCGTGCTGATGCCAACAGGGTGGCCCAGCAAGTTAGCAGACAGGCTCGCTTGGATGTCCTCAGACTGGCCCAGCAACAGAGAATAGATAATGAAACCCCAGCAGAGAGGCAGGGTCGCTTGGATACCCTCAGACTGGCCCAACAACAGAGAAGACAGAATGAAACCCCAGACGAAAGGCAGGCTGGATTGGAGGCTGTCAGACTGGCCCAACAAGAGAGAAGAGACATAAGCATTGCTACCCCATTGTTTCAGCAAAATGCTGTTGAGTCAAGAATGTTGAACTTTCATTCCAAGCTGGCTTCTCTTGAGTTCAGGGAGTGTAACACTTGTTCAGAGAGATTCCCCAATCTGACGATGTCCAGGAACAACACGGAATGCTCTCGTTGCCATCAAGATCGTCGAATCCCCAAACTGTATTCGACCACGAATAACATGAATCCTGGACCTGTCCCTCAACAATTGCTGGTGAGTAGTTGTGTAACATTTGTGTCTGCAAACGCAAGCATAGCTAGGATATCATTGTAGCTAGTGCTCTGTATAGTACCCTTTCATGTAACACATTTTGAATCTCATGTCTCCAACGGTATGTAGGGTCTTACGTAACCAAGCTGAGGAAATGTTGATATCTGCTGTCATGCCTCGATCTACCATCTACCACTCGGTCAGTATGGCACGTTATCAACCTGCCCCATGATGTGGTATCATTCGCACTCTCCCTGCCAAGGCTACCATCTGAGCTGGATGTACTGGTTGTGAGGAAGAATAGCGAACAGTCACATCGAGACTTCCGTGTCCGCAGATCTGTAGTCCAACAAGCCCTCACCTGGCTACTTAATAATAACAGATACTACCGGGGCTAATGCAGTACACATTAACGAAGAGGCTCTACAGCAGCTGCCAGAAGATGGGGACCTGTCAAACCTCGCATCACTTCCGACGAGTGATCCTCAGTCTGAGTCGTCACAAGATGATCTATATGCAGCCCACCTGTCAACATCGTTTGTTCCTAATGCTACACAGCAAAGGACAGAACAAGAGACAGTCCAGCAATCTGTTCAAGACCTGCAGAGTGGCTCACACACCCTCACATGGCCCACCATTGGAGGAACACCCATCAATGAGTTTACCACAGAGGGCTACTTCAGCATGGCCTTCCCCACCCTGTTCCCCACTGGAGCCACTGACTTCCTGGGACAGCGCTGCAACCAGGTCACCATCGGCAACTACTTCACCCACCGAATTCAGAAGTTTTCCTCAGATGGTAGGTTTGTTGCTTCAGTTGGCACACGTGGCAGTAATCCCCTGCAGTTTGATTGCCCTACTGACATTGGCTTCAACAAGAAGAATGGCAAACTGTACGTGTGTGACTTGTCAAATCATAGGATACAAGTCCTAGGAACAGACCTAACCCATCACTCATCACTGTAGCTTTGGCAGTAGAGGAAGTGGAAACGTTCAACCTCGCAATATTGTATTGGATAGAAGTGGTATTGCATATGTAACAGAAGAAATCAACCATCGCATCCAGGTGTTCACTCCAGATGGACGGTACTTGAGAATGTTTTGAAGTGAAGGCACTGGTCCTGGAGAACTATGTGCACCTGCAGGAGTTGCCATTGATGGTGACCGAGTATACGTAACTGAATTTCACAACAACCGTGTATCTGCGTTCAGTACTGAGGGCAAGTTCTTGAAGTCGTTGGGAGAAGCAAAGGCCCAGTTCAAGTCCCCTCGTTCTGTTCATGTGAACAAAGATGGCTTTATTCTTATAGCCGATTGTGGCAATAATTGAATTCAAGTTTTTGAACACTACGGAACCAGAACAAGACTGCACCCACTCACCACTGTAGCTTGAACATGTGACGTAGCATGGATATTGTGTAATTGTTGTGTATTGGTATCTAGTGTATAGATGTGTAGGTGACAGATTATACGATATCATTATGACATCATTGTGATGTTGAGTGTTCTCTTTGAATGCAAGTGCTAGGGCTCTCCTCCCCTACTGAAAATAGGGGTGTGGCCATATTTTCTGTATTCCTAGCTACAGCACCACAGTGCCATGGTGCACAGGGAGGGCTAGGCACGAGACTACAGGCCATACAGTATTAGGAGCTAGTCTCATTCTCTAACCTGCACTTGAAAAAGGAAGGAGGGTGTAGGAATGAGTCAAAGCAGGGGTGTGGTCCTATCTGTTACACCGCGGAGTGACGAGGCACTGTGCTCATGCTGGATGCTGCTCCTCTCATGGGCCTCCATTAGGCTTGATGGTCTTGTCTTCATTCCCAGGCTTTGCTCCAGTTGTAATGCATGTGAGTACATGCTGAAATGGAGCCTGGGAATGAGGCTAGACCACATGAGGTACTAGCTACAAGTGCCTATTATACCAAATGCTACCCTCTGATTGGTAAAACCATGCATGCCATGTATCTTGCATACCAAATGCTGCTCACTGATCAATCAAGCCATGGCTGAGCATGGTCGGTTGTTCAACATGTATCTTGCAGGGCAAGGCTCAAAGCCATTGAAGAGTCCTTTCAAAGAAGGGAAGCAAGGTCAAACTGATGGTTTCAGTTAAATGGATCAGATCTGCCAGTAAATCTCAGTAATCTACTAGTGTGCACAGTTGGAGTTTGTCCTCTGTTCCCCAGGTGGCAGGAGGAGGCAGAGTCAGAGGCCTCAAGGTTCCAGGAGCGTCTGCAGCAGGCTGAGAGGGAGAGGGTGGACACTGTCACTGCACTGAGGAGGAAGGTGGACTCGGTGGAGGTGGTCAAGGCCAGTGAGATCAGCAGGCTGCAGGAGTTCCACTGGTGAGCTGGCGGCATTCTGCCGAGAGTGCGTGAGATGAGTGATTGTCTGGGTTACTCTCCATGGCTTGTCAGTCCTTTTGATGTGCACATTTGAGAGGATACCATATGGTGATGTTCATTGGCCGGGTCTGTTGATGAGAAGTGGCTGACAGTAGTATTCCCGTGTCAGGACTACAGCATGGTAGTTACATGTTGTATGCAATTACTTTCTACAGTCTATTAATACTGAGGTGGAAGTGCCAGGGAGGTTAGTTCCATTTGGTAGAGCATGATACTCTTAATCTCAGGATCGTGGGTTAGAGCCCCACATCGGGCACTGGTATTTTTCTTTTGCTGTCTTCCATGTTCAGCGTCCGTTATTTCTGTTGATTTCAGTGCTGCAGTTGTGGATCTGAGGAACGAGCACGAACTGGACAAGCAGCACCTGCAGAGTCTGCACAGGCAGGAGGTGGAGGCTCTGAAGACTGTACACTCACACACCAGGTAGTAAGACTGGGAACGAGTGATTGAATTTATCCCTTAACTTGAGGGGACTGTTTCAGAGCTACTGAAAGTTTGGCCATAGTATTGACATATCACACTTTTGTGTAGTCCATGTAATTTTACTACTAGATTAGACCACTATGATCTTGGCCTGGGCCTGCTATGTGCTGTCTAATTGAGCACTGACTACCCCATCTCCCCTCTCCCCCTCTCCCATCCCCCTTCCCCACACCCCTCACTCCTCCATGGCAGGCTGCTCTCGGAACTCACACGTCAGGTGGAGGTAAGCTCACATGAAGTGAGCCAGTTGTAGCAGCAGATCGACCACACCCACTCCCAGGGAGCTGAAGAGAGGGAGCAACAGGCTTGAGTGCAGGAGGAGCACCTCAAGGGTGAGGACTAATTCTGTATGATTGTGAAACCTTCAATCCTAAATTATAGTGCCTACTGTTTACTATTCTGTGTTTGCTGAATATTGGAGTGTACATATACTACAAAGTGCTTTGAGGTTGCTTGAACAACAATCCAAGTAGCTGTTCCCATGGTAACTGTTAACTGTCCAGTGAGCTCTTAGTCCCCACACACATCTCGAGAATGAGGGTCGAGGAAAACGGTTGCTATGACAATGGGTACTAACTATAATTAGTGTACTGTGTTTGTTGTCCTGCATTGTCTGCAAGCAGCATGGTCACCAATCGCACATTCCAGCCTAGCCTTAGCCTCTTTCCCAGTCTCTCTCCCACACGCGAACAAATTGGGAAAACGGGGAAGAGCCTGGATTATTTTGTCAAGTGAGAAACGTCATAGGTAGAGAGAAGTTAATTGCATGTGGGCAAACAAAACTGCTTATAGATACTGAAAGTTCCTGCCATCACAGTAGTATACCTAGCCTCGTACCCTGGCCCAGCGTTTGTCGCTTGAAGTACTAACACGATCTCCGGATCTAACTATCACCTACCTACATAATAGCTATTCCCCACAGTAACTGTTAACTGTCTAGTGAGATCTTAGTGTCCCCACACACCTCAGAGATTGAGGAAAACTGGTTACCATGACAACGTGTAGTGATTAAGCACGTATCATTTGCACTGTGTTGTTGTCCTGCAGTGCTTGAGGACCGGCTGAGTCAGTAGCAGGCCGAGAATGAAGTGGAGAGGGGGAGGCTACAGTCTCCGATTACTAAGCTGGAGGCCCACGTGGCACAGCAGAGCAGGCAAATTGAGCAGGTACGAGGATCTTGTATATGTGGAAGTAGTCTAGCCACTAGCCCTCTCCACCCGGCCTGCCACACGCACACATGGCAGCCAAGGTGGAGAGGGGCTAGCGGCTACACTGGGAATGCCTCAGCCAAATTCTAGTATTGAGTAGGTCTTAGGTTCAAATTAGAGCTGTACAGTACAGCTTACACAGCACCAATTAGTTATCAATTAATCCAATAATCGATTAGGGCTTGAAGCTTGACCCATCCACAAGGAATGACATGACATGCTGCTCGATCTTCCGCTGCTCTGTCTGACTACTCTGGCTCGCTGTATACCACCTGATGGTACGATCGCGAATGATTCTTACGATCTGTTGTACCACCGCAGGAGCAACCACAGAGTTCCCATAATGTCTTGCTCCCAGCCGTCAGCTTTCCTGTTCCAGCATCCTTTTTTGTAGCCAATTTGCTTCCAAACTGCAGAAAATTAATTGGTGTTTGGAGCTTGAATTGATCAGCATTTGTGGCAACTTGCTGATTCTTGGGTGTACGTTAATAATAGTAAGAAATCGGGGGGGGAGGGGGGAAGGGACAACGTCTGTGTGCATGTGGTATAATGTAGCAGACTTGGTGATGAGCTGCCACTCCCCCTTGTATGGCCCCTGATATCATGATTGTGGTCATATATAGGCTATCACTTTGTAACCTGAACCAAGGTTCTAGACCAACTCTCCTCTGCACAGGACTAGTCTCGTGTCCAGACCCCCTCAGAATGTATAGTCTCGGCCCAGACCCAAACCAACCCCAGCGCGGATCGCTTCCAGTATCACACGTGAGGAGACCCTCCTTCCCTGCGCGTGATACTGGAAGCGATCTGTGCCGGGACCAAGACTACAGAATGTATTGACTATTGAGGGTCTGGGAACGAGACTATAGCGCAGGACATGTACTAGATCCTCTCTATTCTCCGCCCCGAACTTCCTGAGCAGCTAGCTCGATAGCTGGGGTTCTTCGTGATGGGCTGTGGCCAAGTTGAGGTTTTCTTTGTCCCCAATAATCCTGTCTTGTGATTGGCTGGAAAGGCACACTATGGAAACAATTCCCGTTCCTCTTGCAGAGGACACTGTTTATGTTGGAGGCTCTCCTCCACTCTGATGTCCCGGACATCCTCTCCTTCCTGGACCTCACTCTCAACGAGCTGAGTGGTCTCACATCCTCCGCACATTCCAGCATCAAGGCCAAGGCCACCAAGGTACATGTATGAGTGGAGGAGAGGGGGAGTGTGTGGTACGTGTGGGAGTGGTGCATGTATGTGTGGGGGTGTGGGGATAGGGGGAATGTGTTGTGATAGAGAGGTGTTTGTATGGACGTGTGGGGGAGGAAGGGGGAGTGTATGGTGTAGGAAAGGTGTGTGTGGTATGGGAGGTGTGTGTGTGTGAGGGGAGAGTGGAGTGTATGGTGTGGGAGCTATAGGTGGAGGTGTATGTTTGGGGAAGTGTGGGTGAGGGGAATGGGGCTTGTGTAAAAGCCGGACTGCCGGATCACCAAAAAAGTCGCCATTGCTTGCTTTAGCATGTCAGCATGTGTCGTTATGTAGTGCGAGTTGCTAGATAACTTAGTGTGGGTTATCATGGTGTTTCACTACAAGCTACCGAATGGGAGCGTCACCGGCAGCGCGGCCTGGACTTGCCGTCATCGTTGGTTGCTGGATAGACCGTTAACGCCTCTAAGACACAGCACTGGCACAATAATAACCACAGGTTAGTAGCGATCATGTCTGTTGACTCGCTGAACTTGGCAGGCCTATGATTGAGAGTCCCAGGCTTGTGTGGCTAGACTGCTCTGCGTACACAGTGTGTACTGCATAGCTAGTAACTAACTATACTTGGTCAAGTCTATGACTTTTAAAGACTCCCTGATTCGGTGCAGCTGCTATTAAACTGGGGTATTGGCAGTCATCCAGAATGTGTTTGTACTCCCCTGCACAGTGAGTCGTCGATACCAGGAGGCGACTGTAAAGTTTGAAGCAATCATTTTAGCTGTGCATGTGGCCGGTCGTACATACAAGTGCTAATTGCCGCGCCAGCGTGCATACTTAATGAATTGACCGTTCTTTTTTGGGATGGCATTTTTGGTGATCCGGGTGATCTGGCAGTTGGCTTTTACAGAAGCCCAAGGGAATGCTTGGTGTGGGAAATGTGTGTGTAGGAGAGAGGGGGGAGCATGGTGTATGTTTTTAGGTGGGGAGTGAGTGTGTGTGTGTGTGCGTGTGTGCGCACACACGTTGAATACTGCATAATGCAATTTGTGGTTGACAGCAGCTCTTAGTGCCAGCAAAACCAGAACACACATGCACTACTTCCAGATCTTGAGGCAACTGACAGCAGAGGCAACTCAGAGATCGGCCATCTTATCAGCAGCTGCTCCTACCGGTACCAGAGTAGTGACCGGGAGGATCCTGGACCTAGGGACAGGGGGCATGGACAACGAGCCTGGAGGAAGGCCAGCGGCAAGTGGCCGAAATGCCACCAGAAGAGGTACAGAACACACCTAGCTCAGCCTGTCCTAGTTTGCTCCAGTTTAAGGGAGAGCGAGAATCAGTTGGAGACCTTGAGTGAGTTTGGTTCCCAGCTGGATCCCCAGGTTTGAATCCCAGCTGGATCCCAGGTTTGAATCCCAGCTGGATCCCAGGTTTGAATCCCTGCTGGATCCCGGGTTGAAATCCCAGCTAGAACCTGGGTTTCATTATTTCTCACTCCGTTGACTCCAACCTCAGCTCTCCAGGCTAGATGTCAGCTTATGCCGGCATATTAATAATACATGTAGGCCTAGTGCATCACCAGGAATAAGGCAGGATTACTCTGCAGGTTTTCAGCTTTGAACTCTATCATGTCGATGTTGAGCAGTGGCTGTAGATCTCAATCTAGTACCAAGCACTAGTTCAGGGTCGACAGGTGCGTTTCTCTTGAGAGCCCCACGTGCATCTGTAAGTATATACGTGTATGTCGATAATGTATTTTGTGGCTCTTGTCTTTGGATGCTGGTCCTAAACTGCATGGAGAATAATATGGGTGATGGGAAAAAAATAGGAGAGATGCAGAATGGTGCATAATGGCTTCAAGTTTAGTAGTAGCCTTGTTCCCACACCCCTGCCCAGTTGTCGTCGCTTGCACCGTACTGCAAGTGACGGAAAGCTGGGAGTGGCCTGGGAACTCGGCTAAACTAGTTGGCCATTAGCCTCATTCCCAGGCCATAGGAGAAATGGCCTGGGAACGAGGCTATAGACTTCCTGGTCTACTTGGGTGCTTGCACGCTGTGGGGCCTGCCTTGATTAGTGGTTGCAGTCTTATCCCCAGGCTCTCCTGGGGACCTCGTCCCCAGACTCTCCCGGAAGTCTTGTCCCCAGGCTCTCCCTGGAGCCTCGTCCCCAGGCTCTCCCGGGAGTCTTGTCCCCAGGCTCTCCCTGGAGCCTCGTCCCCAGGCTCTCCCGGGAGTCTTGTCCCCAGGCTCTCCCATGAGCCTTGTCCCCATGCTCTCCAATCCCAACTGATCTGCCTGCCCTTTCTCTCTGACTCAATACGTGGAGCAGGGAGGAGGTTACCTATATTAGAGTACACATTACATATCACATCATCATCTCCCACAGAGCTCAGAGCTGCTGGGTTTGTTCACTGGCATGTCCCTCACTGGGGCTTCAGGAAAGAAGAGTACGCCCCCAGTCAAACAAGCTCAGCAAGTCGTACCAGTAAATCCAGTCCAGCCAGCTCCAAAGGGTGAAGTTCAGGAGACTAGGACGTCAAGTGACTCATTTGCTGCTCTTTTGGGCATGGTAAGGTAGCAGTGATATTGGCCCTTGAATCAACACTGATTATTGAATGTTAAATAATTGCCGATTATCCGATTATTGGTCAAATTTTGTGGAGGCATATGATGTATGTAGCGATGCTTCATTGAGCTCAAAATATGTACATACCACCAAGTATTACAACATACGTCAGAGGGGTAGGAAGTAGTAAAAAGTGGGGGGGCAAAGAATCCCGGAGGCGAAGCGTCCGTGCACGTTCCGTAGGAACGTGCCCTGCTAGGGGGGTCTGGGGGCATGCCCCCCCCAGAAAATTTTGCAAAATTTGGTGCTCTGAGAGCGATTCTGGGGCGATTTTGAGACCAAACAACTGTGTTTTACAAACATCTAAATTTCAAACACTAGTACAGTTTATCATGAAAAAGAACCAAAATGCCGCCTTCTCTCCACATTACAAGCAACAAATTCTTTAGCAATGTCCTCCAAGTTTAACGCATCAGTTAGGTCTTTATGTACATGTACAAGTAGACAATTGTTAAGACACATTTCAGTCATTGTGGATCGTAGGTAAACAAGCAGACGTTTAAGGACGGAAAATGTTCTTTCGGAAGTGGCCGAAGTAACTGGAACAACTAAATAAAGTCTCAAAACTTTGTGTATTTCTGATAATATTCTCTTATAGGATGGGGTTTCATTCATGGCATCACAAATAGTTCGAATGGATGTTACCTTGCGTACAGGACCTTTCTTAGCAACATCTACAAGTAGGGGAAGTTGCTTTTTCAAATCACTGAATTCAAGGTCTGGGGCGTAACAAGTGTCTTCGAGACTTTGGAATTCATCATCATAGTTCTCTCCATTTGCTGCCTTCAAGAGCACAGTCTCCAAACATAAAACCTGTGGTAGGAGCTCTTTCTGTTCAAACCTGTCATTTAATTCTCTCAAAAGCAAGTCACAAGCCTCATAGTACAAGCGACGGTAGTATTCACGAGGAGATGAAAATCGATGGGGTTCACTACCACTATCGATTCTTGCTGGAGGTCTTCTCTGACGTGGAAGAACAGGTTCCCCTATGTTTAGATCTTCAGTCATAGCGACTACATCATCATAAAACCTATCAAAAGCCTCAACTGTCCTCTGTCTTCTATAGAAAGAAGCAGCCAAGTTAACTGATGATAACGCCTCTTGAAGTGTAGTGTCTTTCGCTTGAAGACTCTTTGACACTTGCTCAGCTGCTGCAAAGAGAATATAGCCAAGCTTAAGCCCAAATAGAGTACTAAACTTCTCCAGTGAAGCCAAAATACCAGCAGCTTTCAATCCATACTCATCATGTGTTGTGTTGTTGATTTCAGTCATTGTTTCCATCAGAATTGGATAGTCTTTTAGCACTGCTTCAATTGCACTGGTTCTGGCCGTCCATCTTGTTGTGGAAAGTGATTTGATGGTTACGACTGATTCGGAGTCAGCCTCGATCAACTTTTGATTGAATAAATGAGATCTTTTAGGTGAGAACTTGATGAGCTTTCCTATTTCTCGTACAGTGTCAAGAGAATCCCTTAATGAAAGGATTTGTCTACCTGCATCTTGTAAACAAAGATTTAGGGAATGAGCAAAACAATGCACTGGTAGAGCGGCTGGGTTTTCTCTTCGTATCTGGGTTGCAACACCTTTCCTAACGCCTTGCATAGTCGCAGCCCCATCATACGCTTGTCCTCTGCAAAGTGACAAAGGCATATTACATCTAATGAGGAGATCTTTGATCACAGAAGTTATAGTGTCTGCAGTGGTGTTTGGAAGCACAAAAAGGCCAACAGGATCCTCACTTACATCATATTCATCATTCACCCAACGCCAGGACAAATTCAGCTGCTCTCTACTCCTTACATCAGTAGCTTCATCAGCAATTACTGCATACCAGCATGGATCAGTCCTCTTCATTGTGCTGAGCAAGGTCCTCAACACTGACTGTCCCAGCATTGTTATTTGTTCATTAACTATATCGGGAGACATGTAGCTAATTCTTTTCTCTAAGCCAGTCAACAATTGACGAATCTGTTTCGTGGGACATCATCAATAAAAGCTGCTTCAGGTTCCCTTGTCGATCATCATTGTGACCCCGGATAGCAAGACCTTGTCGCAGTAGGTACCTCAAACAAGACAATTGTGTGAGTAGAGACTTTCTCCTGCTTTGTTGTTGCTGACGGATCTGATCGTTAAAAAGCTGAGGTAATGCTGGTCGCTCTAATGCAATCATCTTCATTTCGGCTTCTTGATGACTGAGACTACCTTCATGATCGTGGAACCTCTTTGTAGCCTTCCTCCAATTATTAAATCCATCTTGTATGAAGGCTGGACTGCAATTCTTGCTAAAAGTTAGCAATTTGTTCACAAAAATGTATCGACAAGGTAAGCAAAACACTTTCCTTTTAGTTAAACAGACTGTCAACCATGGGTACTGCTTGAACCATTCGGAACGAAAATTACGCTGATTGAAAAGGCTTTCTAACACAACCTTGTTGGTTGGTTGGTAAATTTTAGTCAAATCTATACAGCAGTCTGCAGTGCAAGCAGATTCATTACATGTTGATACCTGTTCTGATTCAGTCGCACAAGTGCTGTTAGTTTCGATATCTTCCTCTGAGTCTGAGGAGTCTTCATTCAAAGCTGGTCTTTTAGTTCTTGAGATAAAAGCAGTTATCCGAGACTGAGATGGCCGCTTGGTGGCCATCTAGCTAGAATAATACAAAACTTAGCCCTAGAATCTGAAGTCTACCAATAGTCTATACTTCAAAATTTGACCATGTGCTTGGTAAGTTTCAAAATTACTTTACTAAATTCCTGTAAATAGATAAATTTTTCTCCAGGAAAAGTGGGGGTGCAATGCACCCCCAGGGAAAAAAGTGGGGGTGCACTTGCACCCCTTGCCCCCCTGCTCCTACCCCTCTGTACGTTTAAGCTACAATGTGAGTTTCCTACGATACACCATGAATACACAAAAGTATAGTGTATGAATACACAATAGTATAGTTTGCTACAAGTTTAAAGTATTGAACTATTGCATTTTCTGTTCCCTTTATTGTGCTCGCTAACATACTCACAAGCAGATTTCAATAATTGATATTTTACCACCAATAATAATTGGTCTAAGATCTTGATATTGAGCAATTATTTGATTATTGGTCACAGCTCTAATAATTATTTCATTGACCCTCCCTGTCATTCCCTCTCAACCTGTTATCAGGACTTGACTTGAGCACCACCTCTGAGAGTGGGAGCTCATCTGGGATTCTTAAACCACTGCAGAGACAATGCCACCTACTATCCAAGGAGCCTCACTACCACCAGCAGGAGGTGTGGGTGTGGTTCTATGCCACACCCACTGGCCACCCTATGTATGGAATTGTACCCGGCGGTGCTGGCACAACTGGGGGTGTGGTGCCAGTCCTGTACGCCCCTCATGCACCTGGAGTGATGTACATGCAACAGGATCTTCTGGATCAATCAGATAATTTTACCAGCTGGCAGAAGAGCATCGTCACTGTACAGATTTCTATGAAGGCTGCAAACTGGGCACACATTAGGTGAAGATGTGAACGTTTATCTCAGAATGTCAACTCCCATAATGTCAACTCCCAAACATTTATACAGCACATGCAGTGATGATGATGGTGATGAAACTATATTTTGACAGGGTAGCCCCTTCGACATGTGGCTGCTGATATATCTGGTGACCCTGCTTAATTTCACAGGAAATACACAATACAAGTCTTATACACTAAGATAAGTATGAATATTGAAAGAAAGAATTAAGGGGGTACTGCATTCACAGATATGTACAATGCTCGGGGAGCACTATTGCAATTGAAGAGCATCTCCTTGTCTTCATTAATTGGCAGGTGCTTACTCACTCTCCTGAGTATACCGAGATTCCTGCCAGCTTTCTTAGCCATGTACACTGTCAATATGCTGCATGCTTCAAATTGAGTTTGTCATCCATGAACACACCAAACAGTTTGTTCATTCCTAAGAGGCTGGTCGCCCATCATGCTCAATGTGTGGGTGCTCAAACTCACATTGTCTCTTCTCCCTCCCAGGAACATTGTGTGGGTTTTCTTGAGGTTTAGTTTTCTTGAAACCACAATTGGTTTGCTGTTTGAAAGCCCACAGTCAGCTTCTTTCTCACCTCATCTCATGACAGTATAGAATGGTGTCATCCGCTTACAGTTGAGTCTCACATATATATGCATGTCATGATCTCAGCTGGTAGATCATGAACTATAGGTGGCCAGAATTGAGCCCTGGGGGACTCCGCTGCTGATTGGCCTGAGGGAGGATCTTGCTTCACCAATTTATGCTGACACACTGCATGCGATCATACAAGTACCATATACTAGACCTTATTGAATTTGCTGTTGTACTGTAGTTACTTTGTGCTGCATATAACTGTATTATAGTTGGGTATGCACTTGATTGCTATTGTATGCCCCATAGCTACTGTACAAACTTTATAGAACAAAAGAGTAACTCTGGAACCAGGCAAGTTCAGCACCATCCAGTTTTGACAGCAGCAGTTGGTGGTGTGTTGAGTCCAATGCTTTAGACAGGTCAATGAACAAGGTGCCCACAATATCTATGGACACTCCAGTCAGTATTAGATCTTGTGTTGAGTGTCCAGGACAGAATCCAGATTGGGAGCTCAATTGTCAGTAGCTGTGTTTGTGGAGCTGCCCACATACCAGTGGCAGTTGCTCCTGGAAACAGGTTGGACTTGAGTAACTACCATCCAATATCTCTTATATATTATATCTTGCCAGTAGTTGCTAAGGTATATTTGAAGGTGGGTGCAGTGTAGCCTCGGTCCCAGGCTCTCTCCTCACGTGCAGTGACCCTCACAGTTTTCCAATCCTTGGGGGAACACACCATCTAGCTACCAAGCTCAGGTTGAATAGATACTGTAGCTTAAGCATCCAGCAATTGCAGGTGCTGCAACATGGAGACACTTTGCTGTATCCCATCCAGACCATGTATATATGAGTGGCCTTGTTCAGATCGAGGGATTGCAGCACCAAATGCTACCTCTTTCTACGTTTGCTGTAGCTCTGTTGCTCGACTGTCTTCGGTCTATAAGTGAACATGTTTGCGAGAGTCGAACACTTTCTGCTCGAAGGGGTTGGCAGTGAAATGTCGTCCACGCACTACTCTGCGAACCATAGTCTCTCGTTCCGAGGGGAGGTCGAGGTCTGGGAACGAGACTAAGCAAACCAGGGGCGCGCGCCTCGAGGGTTGGCATCTAGGCAGTACGTACGGGGTGGAGCTAAAGACTGCGGGTGCATGCGCATCAGAGCGATGGATCAGCGGCTGAGAAGCTTGGCTCATTTTCTGACAAAGTATCAGTGGCTCCTGGATACTTATATGATAGTAAGTCAATGTAGGCCTATTATGGTCAGGAGATGGGGATCAGAGGGAATGTCCCTGGAATTTTGGGGTAGCAGGTAGACCATAATCATACAAATGTGACAAGAAACGATTTTCATAAAAACACTGGAAGGTACATGTAGGTTCAGAGCTATTCAGCACATCATTTGAATGTTCCATTCATGGTGATTACAATATGGTGCAAATCCCAGCCAGTCTCATATCTCATTCCTACATATCCCAGTGGCAGTGTACATGGATATAGCAAACAGAACTTTTGCTGGCTTAAATCTACTGCGTATCCTAGTTTCGTGCCCAGACCGCACACCCCCGCGAGGGGGCACGAGACTATGCGTATCCTGTCAAAATGTGCCACAATTGGCAGAAAATGGTTTCTATAATGTGCCAATTCTGGGATGTACGTGAGGATACCTTGGTGTTTCTGTTCGCATGCATGTACATACATACACTACATAATTATGCAGGAGTTCTTCACAGAGAGGCACTGGGACAAGCTACCCCCCACATGGAGGGATGCCCTTGGTGATATAAACCTGGGGGAGGCCAGCTGGCTGCTGCTGAGCTGCCCCAATCACCAAGGCAACACTCATAGGTACGTGTCACTAGAGCTATGCATTGATCCATTGGCATTGCCCAGTAATATGAATGCCAAGGTTAGAATCAGTAGGCTATGACCAGTAAGTAGTTGCTGTATAGATCTCACAATCTTTCTTTATTCACTCTCATAGCTGGCTAGTAACACCCACCATCCGTATTACAACCTCTGTGTTCTCTCTTTTACTTCCGGTGACCAGACGATGCACCAAGGTCTATCCTCTATCCCTGCTGGCGTTTGCAGCCACTGCCCGTGCCTTAACGCTCCCAACGCACCCAAGGAACAGCCCTCACGACCCCAGACCATTAAATCCGTCACAAGTCAGCGGTATCAACCACCTGTTCAGGCGCCACGTCAAGCCAAAGAAGCAGCATGAAATCAAGCTACTAGGAGAGGTATGCACAGGTCTGTAGTATTTCACCATGATAGGCTTCCAAGGTGATGACATAGCCTCGTTCCCTGGCCTTCTACACCTCCAGCTTTTGATCGCTTTCAGTACTGCAAGTGATCAAAAACTGGAATTGTGGAAGGCCTGGGAACAAGGATATAATGATGCCCATCCTTAACAGTTAGACAACCAAACCTCTACTGAAATTTTGTCAATTGGCAATAGGAGATATGTGAACTGACCACTCAGCACAATTCCACTTGTATGTTTGTAGGTAATCTTTGAGCTCTCTCAGTCAACGAAGTGCAAGAATATAATTGTAAGTCCCACAATGAGCACAAGATCCATAATGAGGTGTATAATATACGGTATTATTCATTATTTATACGTGATGGCCTCCAAGGCTCAAGCAGAATCAATAAATGATAAAAGGTCTCACAAGTTTAACTCTTTAACTTGCCTATACTTCTTTCACTGTAGGATGTTGGATCTGGACAGGTATAGTGACTCAAGAGTGGATGGTGGTTTATGATATCTCTGGATTGGCAAGCCTCATTCCCAGGCCCAACCTAGGCTTTTGTCTCTAGTAGTGCTTTCCCATACTGCAAGCAATGCAAACTGGGCGGAACAGTTGAAGATAGGAACTGGCCAACAGGAATGAATTAAACTTGTGACCTATTTTGGCCTGAGACAGTGTAATACTGTGTGATAGCTACATGCCAATTAACAGCTTTCAAAATTCCTATGGTACCATCTATAGCTACTTGTGTGAGTCATATTAGTCTGTGTTTCAGGGCCATCTTGCTCGCTACCTGGCCTTTCACTATGGGCTCAGTGTGACAGCAGTAGAAGCAGTGGGGTGCCACCTTACAACAGCTGCTAAATATGATAGGTACACAGAAATACACGTCTCAACATACAAAGAGAGCAATTGATCCAGTGGTGCATTTGTTTGCAGTGAAGTGATGAAGGACCTTAAGAGGAGGAGCAGGTGCACGACTGAGGGAAGCCCCAGAGAGCAGTGCTGTGCTGAGCCCGAGTCCATTGTTCAGTGTGAAGGAAGTGTGAGACACGTACAGAGTGTGGTATGTCATAGTGCCATGCTTGCACTGGTGAATGTCTTCCACCGTTTGTTGTATCACTTAGATCCAGCCCGGGATCACAACCACTGAATTTATGATGCAGCTGCAACGAGGGGGAGTCGTGAACCCTGCTTGTAGCCCTCTGTCTCCCTCCTCCCCTGCGCAGCACACAGTTGGAGCTGCTGAGGGCTCTGTTGATAAACAGTTCATTCTTGTTGGGTTACACACCTGTGGAGACTTAGGGCCAACTATGCTGCGAGTGTTCAGCCATTGTGACCAGATTGTTGGCCTTGTCTCTGTTGGCTGCTGTTACATGAAAGTCACATGCCCACCTGGTGTATCTGAAGCATCACTGTATCAGAAATCCTGCGGTCACAGTACAGCTTCCTTGTTACATGCACCAAACAAGTCACAGACGAGCATGACTGGTACAGGAACTGGAGGTCTTAGTGACGAAGACAGAACAAGTGAGACTGCCTCAGGTATTGAGCACTCACTCCTGGCTCAAACTTCGTCACAAGTGACATCACAAGAAATTGGGTATCCTCTCAGTGAGCTTGTGAGGTCGCTACCCAGCCACAGTCTGAGCTATGAGGCCAAGGGAGGTGGCTTGTCACGCTCTGGAGGCTTTCAGAGAGAGGCTGCAGTGTACATATTCCTCATATGTTCTTCGCCTGGATACTTGTCCCACTCACATATTTTGTACACTACTTTCACTGTAGGTGAGTCGGAACACTTGAGGATTCACTGCTACAGGGCAGCTGTAGAGACAGTCTTGAGAAAGGTCAGTCTAGCTGTTAGCCCCTCTCCACCCAGTTGGCTGGGTGGAGAGGGGCTAGCGTCTATAGACTAGAGAATGGTATAGCTTGCTGCTGTGCCAGCTGTGGCATAACGGTGTGTTGTGTCCATGGGTGTTCCACAGCTTGGCCTTAGGAGGAGTCAAGTGAGACTCACCAAGAGAGCTTCGAAACTCCCATTTGACGAGTAAGTTCTGCTATCTTATCACACGCTTTCATGATACCTTGGCTCACCTTATTGTATTCGCTGTTATATAGCTATGCTCAAGTTGTGCTGCAGTCAGTAGGCCTCCAAACTGCGCTAGGTAAGGCTACGTAATTTGTTTGTTGGACTCATGCTTGTGACTATATCTTTTGTTTTGAGTTGTGGGGTAGGTAAAAGTCTTTTCTCCTGCAGACATGCCATCTCTAGGGCAGCTTCTGACCCAATGGGAAAGGGTTGCTGTTTACTTTCTGCTCCGCCTGACCATTGCTCCCTGTGTGGAGAGCCTGATGCTGCTGGACAGGACAGCATACTTGCATGAACAAGGTGAGAAGCAAAAGCAATTCAGGTCCTCACCAGTGATAATTCTCTTGCAAACCCACTATACACACCACACCCACAGGGTATAATGTGACATTGAGGCCTATTTTTGACCCCAAACTCTCTCCAAGAAACATAGGGATTATTGCTAGCTTACATCCCATGCACATGAAAGTCAATATTTAACTCATTCCCTGCTGTTATAAATAAGTAAGAATATCAATAGCTTTTGCTTTGGAGCCTGTATCTCAGACATTTAAATGAAACCATGCTCACACACTTCCGAGTGTCTCATGCATGAACTTTTTCTCCCCAACCACACATCACTTGCATTGTTTATAGCATTTCCCATCGGCATACAACGTTATATATCAATGTATTTCTCATGATTTGTACTCTCTACATTGTTGTCATGGCAACATACACTATTACATCATCAATTACATCATAGTTGAACTCTGGAATACTTATTAAAATAAGGAGAATAGAATACATGCACATTTGTACTTCAACAGATCACATAAAATAGTATGCATGTGTAAGCAATAGTTGAGTCAGTACTTTACCAGTGAAGTATGATATCTCGGCCGCAACCCTAGGCCCGCTAGGGATCTGTTTTAGCATTGCAATCCAGATTCCGATGGTAATACTCCCATCACAGGAGCAGCTCAGCATGGCCGTTTGGACATACTCAAATTCTTCATCACTGATCAGAACTGTAGTCCGAACATTCCAGGCTGGCATGGCAGAACCCCTCTTCATGATGCTGCTGAGAATGGTCACCTGCACATAGTGAAGTATTTGATTGATGAACAAGGTTGTGATCCATCACGTTTGGATAGAGACAAAGTGATACCACTCCATTATGCTGCAGACAATGGATATTTAGACATTGTGAAGTTCCTTACACTGGAACATCACTGCAATCCAACATTTAAAGATTCCCGTGGTGCCACTCCGATCCACGTTGCAGCTCAGCAAGGCCATTTGGACATACTCAAATTCTTCATCACCGATCAGAACTGTAATCCGAACATTCCAGGCCAGTATGGCAGAACCCCTCTTCACTATGCTGCTGAGAAAGGTCACCTGCACTTAGTGAAGTATTTGATTGATGAAACAAGGTTGTGATCCATCATGTTAGGATAGAGACAAAGTGACAGCACTTCATCTTGCTGCAGACAATGGACATTTAAACATTGTGAAATTCCTTTCGCTGGAACATCACTGCAATCCAACGTCTAGAGATTCCGATGGTAACACTGCCATCTCAGGGGCAGCTCAGCGAGGCCATTTGGACATACTCGAATTCTTCATCACCAATCTTAACTGTAGTCCGAACGTTCCGGGCCATTATGGCAGAACCCCTCTTCACGATGCTGCTGAGATCGGTCACCTGCACATAGTGAAGTATTGATGAACAAGGTTGTGATCCATCATGTTCAGATAGAGACAAAGTGACACCACTTCATTGCGCTGCGAACAGTGGACATTTCGACATTGTGAAATTCCTTACACTGGAAAAGCATTGCAATCCAACATTTAGAAATTCCGATGGTGCCACTCCGATCCATGGGGCAGCTCAGCAAGGCCATTTTGACATACTCAAATTCTTTATCACTGATCAGAACTGTAGTCCGAACATTCCAGGCCAGTATGGCAGAACCCCTCTTCACTATGCTGCTGCTAATGGTCACCTGCACATAGTGAAGTATTTGATTGATGAACAAGGTTGTGATCCATCATGTTTGGATAGAGACAAAGTGACACCATCGTGCTGCAAACAAAGGACATTCCGACATTGTGAAATTCCTTACACTGGAAAAGCATTGCAATCCCAACCCACGAACTGTTTTGAACACCACTCCTCTCCACTGTGCAGCAGCGTATGGCCACTTACAAGTAGTTCAGTTCTTTGTTGAGGAGCTGAAGTGTCCTCCCAGCTTGAGAGATAAACTTAATATGACACCTCATCAGGACACTAAAGCCAACAACCATCTCAATGTCGCTTTCTATTTGCAGAAGTTGAACATTCAAGCTGAGTATGGCTAGTACATATACACACAATACTATCTTGCACTACTTATTATTAAATTTTTACAGTGTGTACAGGGAAATATCACAAGTCTGTTGCCGTACTGTCACGAGTGCCGCAGGAACGAGTGACAATACGGCTACAGATCAGTGATGTTTCCCTGTACACACTGTATAATCATGTTTCCAACAATGGCTCAGTATTCCCATAGAGAATGTATGGCAAAATGCTAGCCAGAGCAACTAGGGTGATATTTTCCTATAATCGCCCATGCATGTAGGAGTGGGTTATCGCGTCCCCCTATGGCATGAATATATAATAAAATACAAGTAGCTTCGCTCGCTTCGCTCGCTCAGCTACTTCCCCCTCGTTCGCCTACCGTGAGTAATCCGGCGCCGGACAGCTCTCTGTGCAGAGCTGCAGCTCCCCGATTGCGTCCGCTTCAGCTGCTGCTCCCCGATTGCGTCCGCTTCGACTGCTGCTCCCCGATTGCATGCATCCGCTTGCAGCCCCAGCTGGATCCAGCCCTCGAACATCCTTCGCGGAGTTCGAGGTTCAGTAAATAAATTGAAGTACGAAGGTCGCGCGTCACTATATAGTCTAGTCCCGCCCCACGAACATCCCACTTCCGTCACTCACAGACACACACACATACCGTGAGTAATCCGGCGCCGGACAGCTCTCTGTGCAGAGCTGCTGCTCCCCGATTGCGTCTGCTTCAGCTGCTGCTCGCCGCTTGCGTCCGCTTCGAATCAGCTGCTGCTCCCGGGCCAGATTGCATCGCTTCAACTGCTGCTCCCCGTTTGCGTCCGCTTCCAGCTGCGCTCCCCGATTGCGCCTGCTTCAGCTGCTGCTGCACGCTCGCCGCTTGCGTCCGCTTCAGCTGCTGCTCCCGATCGCGTCCGCTTCGGCTGCTGCTCCCCGATTGCGTCCGCTTCGACTGCTGCTCCCCGCATCCGCTTGCAGCCCCAGCTGGATTCCAGCCCAATGTTCTCGAACATTCTTCGCGGAGTTCGAGGTTCAGTAAATAAATTAAAGTACGAAGGTCGCGCGTCACTATAGTCTAGTCCCGCCCCACGAACATCCCACTTCCGTCACTCACAGACACACACACAGACACACGTTAAAATCTTAATGTATCGAGGGGCAACCGCACTCCTGGTAGCCGCGATTCAACCGGTTGCAACTCGCTGAGTGGTCATAGTCTTTGTGGCAATGAAACCTTGAAAGTTGAAGAAAGCACTTGAGCAATGGCAGCTGAAGGGAAGACAAAAGCGCTCACAACTCCACTACCAAGATGAATTTCAGCAACAAAATTGTACGGTTGGGTCACTGCACGATAGTGATCATGAAGATTTAGTCAGAACCTTTGTAGGACCTTCCTGCGGGCTGGTAGGTTTTTTATTTCTTTATATTTGCATTATTAGCGAGGGGCAACCGCACTCCTGGTAGCCGTTGCAACCCCGGTTGCGACTCAGGCGCCGTAGCGCAAGCTAAGTATCGCAGTGAGTTCCAATTAACGCACATGCCACGTGGCAACCACGCTCTGTCGATCGCTAGCAATGCATGGCGGCCAAAGGAAGACACGACGTTATTACACACTTACAACTTTGCCAGGACGGTGAGTTTTGGCATGTAAGCATCAGTGAACGACAGCGATTACAGCTGTGTGGTCAGATTCATTGTGGGGCCTTCGTAAGACTGTACTAGTAACCAACGTCGAAGAGAGCGATCGAGCAATGGCGGCCGACGGCACAACAAAAGCGCTTGTATCTCCACCACCAAGGTGAGTTTCAGCACAATTATTATACGTTTGTCTAACTGCATGATAGCCATCACGACGGTGTAATCAGAATCTCTGTAGACCTTTCCTGCGAGCTATGAGGTTTGATTATTTACATTAATTAGATTAATTATTTACGCGGCACAATTTTTCCCCTACCAGGAGTGTAACGAGGGGCAACCGCACTCCTGGTAGCCGTTGCAACTCCGCGGTTGCCTCGCCGTAGCGCAAGCTAATAATGATTTAATGAGAATGCTGAGCCCATGGGGGCCATCGCGCATACATGTACAAAAGTGGTAGTGCACCGTGAGTATAAAATGAAAAGAATATGAATATGAGCAGGGTGTATATATGTTAAAATAATGACTACCACAAAGACACATATGAAAGTGGCACAATGGAGTGACTGGTTGATTGATTGGGGGGAGAGATTGGGGGTTACAGGGGTTTAGGTTAGCAGGGATTTCCGCCATATACCAACTCCTTCCGCCTCAGCCACCACTTCAGCACTTCTTCCATAACACACTCATCCACTCTAGCTCCTGCATCTCCCTGTATGCTCCTTCCCAGCAGCAAAGCCATCTTTCCTTCTTCCTCTGCCCTCCAATATTCCTCCAACCATTCTTGTGTTCCTTCCATCCGACCTATTCTCTCCACCAACCTCTGCCTCTCCCACCTGAACTCCTCACACCTTACCAGGAAGTGTTTGACGTCCTCTACTTCCCCACTGTCACATAACACACATCTATCCTCAGTACACATCCTACACCTCTTTTTGTCTTCAAACAACCCAGCTGAACCTGTCCTCAACCGAAACCGTAATCTCAATTCTTCATGCCCCACAAAAGACCTTGTGTACTGCTCCAGCCCAGCTACCTCCTTCACCTTTCTGTACCACCTCAGACTACTTTTTCCCTCTACTTCCTCCACCCAGTCCCTTGAGTTGATGCTGTGGACTCTCTCCTTCCATTCCTGTACTGGCTCCATCCTGTAATCTTCCAACTCGTACTTCCTTAACAGCAATGCACACTCACTCTCCCAGCTAACCCCTCCACACTCCTTCATCTCTGCTGTTATCTGCTTGACCAACCTGTTGTCATCAAGCCTCTGTAACCTCCTTTCATACAGCACCTTCTTCTCTTCCCTCCTCTCCTCGAGTTTCCTCCATCCCAGATCTCCCCGTATTGCTGCCCCTGCCACAGTTCTGCTCGCTCCAAGTAGCTTCCTGCCTACCCTTTCCTGGACAGCTTCTAACTTCCTGTTTGCTACTTTCCCTCCTGTCCACCACACACTGGCTGCATGTTCAAGGCTTGGGCGGGCCAAGAGCTCCCATATTAGCCTCCCACGTTCCACCTCAATCTGACCATTCACACGACTCATCCACTCTGTCCTCCCTGCCCATTCCTCAGCCTTCTCCCTCATCTTTTCAAACTGCACATTCCCCTTCATTTTCCTGTCCAACCAAACGCCTAGATACTTAAAAGCTTCCACCTCCTCCATCACTTCTCCATTGATTGACCAGCTCTCTCCCCCACTTGTTCCAACGACCATCGTCTTGCTCTTCCGTGCATTGAACCTGAACTTCCACTGCTGTGCATACCTTCCCACCACATCTAACATTTCCTGGAGTTCAGCGCTAGACTCAGCCATCAGTACAACATCATCTGCATACATCAACCCTCCACACCAAGTACCCTCCATTTTCACTCCCAGGCTTTTCTCTTCTAACTGTTCCATCATTCCCATCACGTAGATGCTGTATAGAAGTGGGGACAAAGGGCACCCCTGCCGTAACCCCGTTTCGACTGGGAACCATCTTGACTTCCCCCCTTCCAGCACTACACTCGCCTCAACTCCCTCATACAAACCTCTACAGATCCGGACAAATTTATCCTCTATCCCATACTGCTCCATCTTCTTCCATAGCCCTTCACGCCAAACTGTGTCATAAGCCTTGCTGACATCTAGGAAAGCCACATAGGTCCCCTTCTTCTCTTTCCTCCTCAACTCGCATACCCCCCTCAGAATCAAGATCTGGTCGGCACACCTCCTTTCTGACCTAAAACCTCCCTGGGCCTCTGTTAAAATCTCCTCTTCGGCATATGCACTCAACCTCTTTGACAGCAGCCTCGTCAAAACCTTAGCAACACAATTCCCCAAGGCGATACCCCTGTAGTTGCTGGCAAGCTCTGGGTCCCCATCCTTGTACAAAGGCACGACAAAGCTCCTTCTCCAATCCTTTGGACAACATGTGTGCTGTACGACTATGTTGAGCAGCTGCACCAAGGTTTCCACTATCTTGGTACCCCCATACATCATCATCTCATTGAGGATACCATCTGGGCCAGCAGCTTTGCCCCTTTTCAACTGTTTGAGGATCCCTACCACTTCAACAAAACCCACCAACTCACAAATGTCTGACTGCACTCCAGTAGTCCCTGTCTCATCTTCGTCCTCTTCTGTGAAATCTTCACTCTCTTGCCTCCTTCCCAATTCTTCCCAATGCCTGGCCAGTTCTTCGATCACTTCCTCCTGACCCTCCTCCACATGTCCCACCTTATTCTTCATTCTTGGTATGGTCTTTCGCTTCCTTTTCCTCCTAGATACGTCCGACCAGAACAGCTTGCTGCTGGCCCCCCCCTGCTCTCTGATTTTCTTCAGGGTCTTTCTCCTCAACTCCTTCTTCTCCTTCCTCACTTGCTTCTTCACGGCTCTCCTTTTTTTCTTGTAGTCCTCCCATTGGGTATTAAGAACAACCTCACTCCTTCTTCTTGCCTCTCTAACCTTCCTACAAGCCTCCTTTCTTGCTCGGATAACTGCCTCTACCTCCTTTGACCACCAGCCTTTTGAGTTTTCAGTGATCTTCTTCTTTCCTATCCCCCTCTCTGCTGCTGTGATAACCCCCTTCGTCCATATCTCCCAAGCAGCTTCAACTAGTGCTTCCCCCTCCAACTTGTGGTTCAGCTCTTCCAGTTGGGTATCCCAGTCTACAAACTCTTCCACCACTGCATCCTGATATCCCTGCCAATCGCACTTCCCATCAATTCTCCACTTGTAACGCTCCTGTAACACTTCCCTTTCCTGGTCCCCAAGCCTCACTTCACACCATAGCACATTGTGGTCTGACCCGACCTCCTTGCTCCCCGAGTCTTCAATCTGCATTCTCTCCACGGCAAGCCCTCTTGAGAACAGTATGTAATCGATGACTGATCTCTTTTGCCCACATTCCCAAGTCCACCTCCCCTGACATTGTGGGAGCTCATTCCCGATGACTAGACCTCCAGCCCACACCAAGTTCAAAAGCCTCTGACCATTCCTGTTTGGTTGCTGCTCATCCCCCAACCCAATATGTGCATTAAAATCACCCATTACAACCACCTCAAACCCCTCTCCTTGTAGCCTAGCTACCTCCTCCTGCAAATCTTCAAATTGAGCCTCTGTATCACCGATCCTTACACCCTCAGGGTTGGCATATATCACCCCAACAGCTATTTTCTTCTCTCCCCTCAACTTGAGCTCCACCCACACTACCCCTTCCCTCTGACACGGCAACTGCCTGGAGTGCAACTCCTTCCGTACCAGGATCCCTACTCCTCCACTTGCACGTTTGGACCCCTGTCTGTTATGCCCATACCACACATATCCCGCTGCATTTGCTTCTTCCTCTTCCCTCAAGAAAGTCTCAGCAAGGCCAAGCACATCTAGCTGCCGTTCTTGTAGTGTTAGCTTAACATCCACTTCCCTCGACCACCAACCTGTGCAGTTTACAAAACCCAGTGCCAACTGGACCCAACCCTGGCTTCCATCCCCGCTTCCCCTCCCCCCCTCCCCCCCTCCCCCCGCCCCCCCTTGGTGACTTACTGACTGCTGCCCTAATAATTATTGCAATTCGTTCCAATTAACGCACATGCCACGTGGCAACCACGCTCAGTAGAACGCTAGCAATGGCGACCAAAGGGAAGACACGAAACTATAACAGCACTTACAACCTTGTCAGCACGGTGATGTAAGCGTCAGTGAACGACAGCGATTACGGCTGTGTGGTCAGAATCTTTGTGAGCCCTTCGTATGACTGTACTGGCAGCCAACGTCGAAGAGCACGATCGAGCAATGGCGGCCGACGGCACTACAAAAGCGCTTGTAGCTATCTCCACCACCAAGGTGAGTTTCACCACAATTATTGTGTGGTTGTAACACTGCATGATAGCGATCACGACGGTGTAGTCAGAATCTCTGTAGACCTTTCCTGCGTGCTGTGAGGTTTATGTTACATTATTTACGCGGCACAATTTTCTCTATACCAGGAGTGTAATGATATGGAACGTCGAAGCTTAGCGGATGGAGGTGTGGACTGGGCGTGGCTATACAGTAGTAGGGGCGGGGCGGCGGCCAACTTACTCGGGGCTCGCGTATCAATACATTAACGTGTGTCTGTGAGTGACGGAAGTGGGATGTTCGTGGGGCGGAACTAGACTATAGTGACGCGCTACCTTCGTACTGCTTAGCCTCGTTCCCAGTCCCACGCCCAGCTTTCCGTCGCTGCTTAGTACTAGTACGGTAAAGCGGTATTTACTGAACCTCGAACTCCGCGAAGAATGTTCGAGCTGGAATCCAGCTGGGGCTGGCGGGCAGTGGATCCCTGTGGGCCCTGCCGCAAACCGTGGTGAGCAGCATTTGAAGCAATGCAATCGGGCTCGGGAGCAGCAGGTGAAGCGCAATCGGGCGGCAAGCAGACGCGATCGGGGAGCAGCAGCTCTGAGCTGTTCGGCGCCGGATTACTCACGGTAGGCGAACGAGGGGAAAGTAGCTGAGCGAGCGAAGCGAAGCGAGCGAAGCTACTTGTATCATAGATAATAGGTTGGTATATTATCTATGCTTGTATTTTATTATTCGGCTCTCAAAGAAGAGGCCCGCTTCTCCAACTGCAAACCAAGTCATGGTCGGCTATTTCTACGGTGGCCCTGGAGGGCCTACAACGTACAAGTACAATCATGATATTATCTATGGTACAATCTACAATCCACCATCTGCTATACAATCCACGAAGTGCCAAGGTCCATCGATCTGCTATCCCCAATCTACAAACAGCGAATTTGAAGGTCCGTTGACTGCAAGACTCCTGTGCAGGAGTCATGCATAGGATGGATGTATATGTCGGGGACCCCGGATTGAAATCTAACCTTGAATCAAGTGTGCTAGATCGAACCCAAGAACCAAGTGACCATGTTTGCAAACTGCAGTTACTAATGCTTCTATGACTTCCATTTTGCCAGAAATATACAATGAGTTAAATGCCAAAGTATGGGACTTTCAATTCTATATGGGAGGTTATAATAGGAACATATAATATCTTCAACAGGTATGAACGGAAATGGTCCGGCTGCTGACACACTCTGCTAATGGTACCTATTGATTTTCAGTGACGCTTGCTAAAATTCATTGTTAAAATTAAAGTCACTTCAAACCAATCAAAATGTGATTTTAATTGGGAGGTTATATGAACATGCCTTCAACAGGTATCAACACAAGTGGTCCGGCTATTGACACACTCTACTAATGGTACCTACGTATGGATTTTTCAAGAGCGTTTGCTAAATTTCATTGTGAAAAGTCACTTCAAACCAATCATCTAATCTTCTATGGGGAAAATGTATTGTAATAAATGACTGCTAAAATTGTCACTTCACAGTCCAAAGTTGGGTTGGTCCAGGCATATTTATACATGGTACATGCAAGGGAAATCAATCAGTAGTACCATTGGTTTCAGGGTGGAGCTTCAAACATCACTTGAACTATTCATAACCATCATTTTGACATTAAGTAGTTCATCATTTAAACATCTGCTCACAAAGTAGCTCTGCTCACAAACTGTCTGTGTGGCTTTGATGCAACTCAGGTAGATATTCAGTTCTAGCACAACAGATTTGAAATTGCTTCACCACTTTTTTCTATTGGGAGCCCTGAAGTCTGTACGATATAGCAAGGCACTGTGATCTCTGTAGATGTAGCGGGATTACTGAAATCAGTGCGCATTGCTTTCCAGACTCCTGTGCAGGAGTCATAGCCTGCATGCATATTCTCACGGGCCAGACTTGACATTCCGCCGAAAAATCGTCTGGGAATGAGACTACTGCATGTCTGTTGTATGAGATAACAGCAAGGCCCTGTGATCCCTGCAGAGGGACTATAGAAATGCTGCTGGGGTCAGTGCGCATTGCTTTCAAGACTCCTGTGCAGGAGTCATAGCCTGCATGTATATCATACCGGAAGTTGTTGATGCAGTCGTACTTTGTGGATTGTGGATTGTTGATTGTAGATAGCAGATGGACCCTTGTGGATTATAGATAGCAGATCGATCTATATACTTTGGTCTATAGTATACCTCTGCAGGGATCACAGGGCCTTGCTATGATATGATCAACACACATGCAGCCCGTGGCTCCTGCACAGGAGTTTTGAAGCAATGCGCACTGACCCTATGCAGCAGCATTCTGTAATCCCTCTGCAGTGATATCGATCTCAGAGCCGTGCTATTATTATGATGTAGATACATGCAGGCTATGACTCCTGCACAGGAGTCTTGAAAGCAATATATGCTCACTGACCCCAGCAGTATTTCTGTAATCCCTCTGCAGGGCCCAGGGATCTCAGAGCCTTGCTATTTATGATCATCATGTATACATGCCTCCCGTGACTCCTGCACAGGAGTTCTAAGTGCTGCAATGCAACAAAGCAGTCAACCACCGAGATGTCAGACAGTCGAGTATGCGATACTGTAGTCTCGTGCCCAGCCGGAAACGTGTACGGAATATCCGTCTGGTGACTTTCAGCAACATTCTCGGTCTTCATCGAATATTCATAGCTCAGCTAACCGCCTGAAACCGGACAGAACCGGAAGTCCTACGCGTGAAATGATATACGTAATTGCATGAGAAATTTGAATTTTCTACAACTTCTCGCTCCTAATAAAGACAAAATTGAATTCTCTACGATTTCATTGGCAGTCTGAAATTCCTGCCTAAAAAGTATGAATTTTTAATGAAGACCGAAGCTTCTGCGCAAAGTCGCCAGACCCTCTTTCCCGCGAGGGGTGGGGTCTGGGCACGAGACTAGCGATACTGTCGCGCCTGGCCGCCCGCCGCACTGATTCATGTCGTCATCGTGTCGTCACTTCCGGCAGCTTACCGGATATTGCAGACGTTGTTTGCAGCTCCACACATCTTTAAATTTCCCATTATAATTATCGCTCCATACTCAACCGCACACTACACTCGAAAGCATGTAGCCAGGCCACACCACGATGCGGATACAAAATTAATGCTATCAGCAAGACCCCATCCGTTTATGGGCAGTATCTGCAAGCTAGTGATATGGAAACATCCAACCATAGATATGATCCAACCCAACCTACATCCCCCCACTGCCGTACACCAGCCCTGCACCCTGCCTCCTTCAGCTCAGTGGTGCAAGCCGTGGCACTAGTACTGTGGCAATGTAGATAGCACTGATACATGAATAATTGTGATCACCACACCAGAATGCATGTTCAATAAAATTGTACTCCTTTAACCCCGACCACAATAGTTCCTGTTCACAAAGAGCCAGTGCTTCTTGTCCATGAGAGTGATCCCCATGGCCAATGAGGACACCTGCATGTGGATGACACTGCATGGCAGATTGCAATTGACCTTCGCACTTTATGGATCGTGGATTGTAGATCGTAGTTCAGCCTTCGTACAAAGCTTTGTACGTTGTAGATAATTTGGCACTCTATAGGGCCACCGTATATTTTGATCAGCTTGCACGGTAGCTAAGGATCTATATTCCTTTGATCGATCGTGCATGCATGCATACGTTGGAGAGTGAGGGAAGGGACAGGGATCATCAACAGGATGTTTACAGTATACACTAATTGGACTATCTCATGCATGCACTCTCTCAACTCCTTCACCTCCTCTCACTGTTCATACGCTGGAGTCAGTTTGCAAATTGAGAGCACAAACAATTAACAACACATTACAGTAATGATGGGGATGTCCCTGCTATCTGCTTTCTGGGTTGCACACTGCCAGGTCTATAGGTTGCTGGCACATAGCCATTCTGGAGTCCCTGATCTGAACCAGCCACCACGTACTCTCTGCAGCCAATTCTGTCATGGCACACAGCAGAGTCACCACCTGGCCTGCACCCACTCTGAGCTCCGCTCTGTCTTGGGCTTCAAACTCGTACAGCACCTCCAGTTATTGGGGGCTCCTTGTGTGTGTGTGTGTGTGTGTGTGTGTGTGTGTGTGTGTGTGTGTGTGTGTGTGTGTGTGTGTGTGTGTGTGTGTGTGTGCACGCGCGTGTGTGCATGTGTGTGTTTGTGTGTGGGTGTGTGTGTGTGTGTGTGTGTGTGTATGTGTGTGTGTACATGCATAACACAGCTTCAATGTTGTTCTTGTGACACCACTCTATGTTTAAACACACTTCTGCTTCTGCTTCGTCCTCCTCCTCCTTCCTGATGTTCCGGAGTCAGGGGAGGAGTAGCTTTGTTCCCAGGCCGTTTTAAACGGCCTGGAATGAGGCTAGGGGAGGAGACACTGGGAAGCTTGGAGACCCGTCCGACGGATGCTTGTGCCTCACAGGAGTGGCACTGGTAAAGTTAATAGCCAGGGAGGCAGGAACTAATGACAGCTGGACGAGCTTCTGTGAGATTGCACCAACTTCTCTTGCGTGTTGCTGCTGGATATCAGACGACTGTTCAATACCTCCTGAAAGAGGGTCACAAAACAGCAGAGTGGAAGGTGTACCGTGCCTGTACCAACACCATCAGAGCATGTTGTACCAGTTTTAATGACAGCTGCAAGAAATGGGGAAGATCCTCTAATAACTGGGCAATACGTGCCTCATAGTTTCTCCTAGCAAGCACTCTTCCTGCAGCTGTTTTATCTTCTCCAGTTCTTCTGCGTGCTCTAGTGCATCTGCATGTGGTCATAGTCCAGCAGCTTGTCTTTGCGTTTGTGCATCAGGTGTAGCGGGTCTTGGAACAGTGCGAGGAGGTTCTCCAGGGGAGTCGAGACACACTCCTTCTCAAACTGGCCCTGCATGAGGAGGTCAGAGTAGCGAAGGATGATCATCATATCTACATATTAAATTTCTCTTCCCTTGGCACTGACACTCCTTTACGGTATGCTGATGCCTGTTTGCGTTACTAACCATTTCTGTCACTGTGCCAGATTTACAAAGCTCTGGAAGCCCTAAACAATGCTCTGGAAGAACCATCACTGAAGCTCTGCCATTTTTTGTAAACTTAATACATACAAACACCAGCACTCCTTGCAAGAAGCTTTCCGCTGGTTTGGAAGACGCTTCCTGATTATCGGATCGAATAAGCCTTCTGATTTCCGGCAAAGCCACGCTGCAAACTCCTGTCAGGAAAAGATTTATTAAGACACATACCTTCATTCTCCTTCGGTACAGCTCAATACATTATACATGTGCACTCACGTGTGCTCTGACCAGCCCACTCAGCAGGTGCTGGAAGTCAGACAGTGCATGCACCTCAGTGCAGTACAGGACCATCCCATCACCGAGGGTCTCACGGCTGTCCAATACCCTCTGGAAACAAACACACACCAGTATAATTTACTGAGGTACACAGAAGAATAACACTTTAGATTACTGATGTGTGCAAAAGAATTCAAGCTAGATTACTGAGGGGTGCACAAACCTGCATCTCCTCACGCCAGCTCTGGATATCTCGGACCAGTGTCTATATCAACCCCTTTAGAGACAAGACACGCTGCTCCACCTCATCAAATTTAGGGTCAACAGTCTGTGGAAGGGGAGGGGAATTGGGTGTTTTATTTTAACCTTTGACCCTGCGATACTGCATGCACCACTACAGCGGTTACTGGAGTGGCAACCTATTATATACTTTTTCTCTCATCCCCGTTAGTGTCTGCTGCAGCCTGTGAAGTTTCTTCTGCATGGAGTGCAAGGAGACTGAATTTTCTCTCATCTCAAGTTGTGCCTGTGTAGCACTCAACTAAAAGAGGAGGGATAGGGTGGGAGAGAGGGAAGGAGAGAGGGAGGAAAGGGACAGAGGGAGGGAAGACAGGGATGGTGGGAGGGACGTGTGAGCACTGTAACACACTGCATATTCACTGTTTGAAAACTGGAGGAGTGTGTGTGTGTGTGTGTGTGTGTAATGCAGTTCTTTAAATATTTCTTCAACATGTCTGGAAAGATGGGAACCGGGGGAGCATGGGAACGAGGCTAAGGTTCCTCCCTGCACCAGGGGAGCATGGGAATGAGGCTAAGGTTCCCCCTGCACCAGGGAACAGGCTAGTGGTCATATAGCCTCGTTCCCAGGCCCGAGAGAGGGAGGAGAAAAGGGCCTGGTTTCCACTGTTTGTGCATGCGCTTAATTATCTGTAACCGTAACACGTATTCATAAGGGGGAGGGTGCAAAGGACGTCTTCGTAGTCACATGGTCGAGCGTGTGACGCTATCTATTTTGCTACACTTATCCTCCATCCGCGAGATGAGGGGCAACACAACCACAATTGCACTGCCACTACAACTGACTCCACCCGGTCGGTGCGACGGTAGCCACATAAAAACATCCCATCTTTCAATCGCAGGTAACTGTTTTACTAGCTCATGATCAATTCAGAAGCAGCTTGCCACCTGAGGGCATAGGAGAGCTGTTGTAATGCAAGCAACTCGCTTACTATAGCTAGCTAGCTAGTTATTACTGTATGGATCACGTTATCCGATCGACGTCACGAGTGTACAAACAAAATCGAACGTCCACGGTGCCGGTGGAAATCCATCGCTCTTTAGCACATGTGCAAACAGTGGATACCAGGCCCTTTTCTCCTCGCCGTCTCGGGCCTGGGAACGAGGCTAGTGTTCATATAGCTTCATTCCCAGGCCCACACTGTTTTCAGTTGCACAAACAATGTGCAAGTGATGAAACCTGAGCAGTGACATGGGAACGAGGCTAGTGCACAAGGGGTGTATATCATTTCATGTGGTAGTTTACAGCCCAACATGAAAAAATTAATGGTGACACTGATTTTGGTGCACTTACGTGCCACGAGTCCCAGTTCATGGGCACTCCTCGGTCTCATTACTGCATCGTTGTCCTCCAGTAGACCCTACAGTGTGCCAGCAACACCTGCAGGGGTGAAAAGAGAGATTTGTCATATAATTTTATGTGCCAGTGGTGGCTATTCTAGAAGTGGGAGGGCCCAAAAAGAAGGGAAGATACTGCAGCGCTCTAAGCCGGCCATGAACAGTCTGGTGAAGCCAGACCAAGCACGTAAGCGTGAGGGTCTGGTCTGACTATATCAGGTTTTGTACTCACTGCAAAAATATTGCAGCTCGAATCAGATTGCAGAATAGGCAATCACTACCGCCTACTTCCTGTGGTTACATTTAGCGGGACATAAGTACCTGGTACGGTTTGTCCCCAGTACAGCTTGTCCTCGGAATATTATTGCAGCACTAATTTTTAACAACATGAAGGATATATACCAAAAGTGTTAGATGAGGACTACAGGTTATAGCTTTTCACCTCACTTTCTCTCAGTGCAGAAGCTAGGTTCTTCCTCTTGTGCAAGACATCAGTGAGGAGCAACAGTGCCTGCCAGTAAACTGAGAGATCACCACTCCGTAGCTCCCTGTTATGGTGGATATGTTCAAATTGGGTGTGTTGCCATGGAGATGAAGTTTGTTACATTGTGCACGTTACCACGTGCCTTTGCTGGGAATTTCCATGGCACCCCAGGGATACAGTGCTCTGCAGGAAATTAACCGATTATACGTGAGATTTAAATTAACATTTAAACCAAGTGAGGTGGAATTTATTTCGTGTCACTGCATGCTTCTAGAGGAAAATATGAAATCACCATAGGAAGTTTTTACCATGGAAAAGCACTATCCCTTGGCTACCAAAACATACCAGAAAAGTGGAGCTTGAACAAACCGACTGGTTTGGATTGTTGACCCCAAGAAGAGCAATGATTCACAATGGCAGTAGCTACTTCTAATCACACAACCAGGTGGAGTGATGTACCTTCCTGAGTTTGTGTAGCAATTGGCTGTGCCCTAGCCTCGTTCCCGAGCACCTGGGAACGAGGCTAGCTGTGCCCTACCAAAGCATAGCTGGACCGCAGATGGTACTCTCGGGGAGACCAATAAAGAGAAATGAGTGAGTTGTTACTCACAGAATGACTTGCAGAATTATTACGCACTTAGTGAATGCTGTGGTTATTCTGGTCCAGTACGTAGATGTTGTGACAACCGGTTTGTAAAATCAGCACAGCCATGCACACACCATGCAGAGTGAAACACATATGACCAATGACCTCCAAAATGAGGGAACACTACACATTACACATGCATACATGCATGCATCAGCTGACTATAGCTCACATGCATCATGCACACATGATACACTCTCATGCTGCACACACACATACGAGCACGCCAAGAGCTCCTGGCCTCCACGCGGCGGCGTGTGTGAGGCCCCGGGAAACACCTTGACGTTGCTAGGCTGACCATTGCCATTTAACCTTTGTACACTTTAAACCCATGTTTACAATCATTCCCAGCATCAAGGTGTGTCTCTGCAAACTAGGAGCTTCCTGTGCACGTATTTCTCAACTCCACCCCCCCCCCCCCCAACATAACACACACACACACACACACACACACACACACACACACACACACACACACACACACACACACACACACACACACACACACACACACGCACAGATGATAACAGGATCATCCAACACCACTTCAACCAGGATGTTGCAATTAAGAGACAGCAGAGGTGAGCAAATGATATAGCAGCTACCCTGCCTGCCTACGACCCCCCATAGTTGTCACAATGCAACCAGAACATGTGATTTCCAAAGCAAGAAACATCTCTTCCTTCCCATTGACCTCATGGTTAATTAATTAACACTTTGGATACCAACTGGTGCTAATAGGCTCAATGTGCCATACAGCTGCCAACTGCAATTGACACTTCCATTATCACCAACTAAGCTCAGCTGCATGTGATATGCATGTCTGAGAGCACATTACATCATAGATTACACAACTAATTACATGCTTGTATGGTATGACCTATCCAGGACTTAGCCTTGTTCCCAGGCCTACCCCGTTTTTTCTGTTCTTCGGTTTCCGTTGACAATAATACACGGATGCAGAAGGCCGGGCGGCGAAAAACAGGCCCTTCCGTATCCGTGTATTATTGTCAACGGAAACCGAAGAACGGGGTAGGCCTGGGAACAAGGCTATCCAGGACTGATTTAATTTGTCAACCCCTTGCATGTGCACTGCGTGGGTGGGCCAAATGTTACCATGGAGATATATAAAGCCACTCTCACTAGGAACAGAAGTGTGCATGCACACCTGTCTGCATTACGTAATCACGACCATGCGGATGCACACTCTAGCTAGATATACACACAGTAAGTGGCCTGGGATTGGGAGTCACCTCCTCGTGACCAAGGATTGAGTTCACCACCTTGTGGAAGCAGTGTTGGACAAACATGCACCTCAAGCAGGTGTGTGCTAGGAGCGTAGCTAGCGCAGTGAGCTGCACTCCTTGTAAATGACATAGTCCATCAACCAAGCTCACACACACACACACAATAGCCTCGTTCCCAGGCCTACCCCGTTTTTTCTGTTCTTCAGTTTCCGTTGACAATAATACACGGATGCGGAAGGGCCGCCCTTCCGCATCCGTGTATTATTGTCAACGGAAACCGAAGAACAGAAAAAATGGGGTAGGCCTGGGAACGAGGCTACACACACAATAGTACAGGAGGTATGTTGGTATAAAAGTGTCAGTTGCTGCAGTTAGCCTCGTTCCCAGGCCTACCCCGTTCTTTCTGTTCTTCAGTTTGCGTTGACAATAACACACGGATCGATGCATGCGGAAGAACAGCGAAGAACGAGGAAGGCCTGGTATCATTCATCACGTGAGTGATGTCAGGTGGAATCAAGGTGGACGTAGGGAGGGCGGGGCCCATAGATGTTTTAGCAGGTCCTGAAGCAGTTCATCATCCAGTCGGCTTGGTTCGAACGCTCTGCAGCTAGTCGAGACTCTCAGACAACCTACACAACTTCGTCAGCCAATTTTAAACTTATTAGCAGTTGGGCCACACACGTCCACCATGCATGTACCAGACATCAATGACATGATGAATAATATCTTCCGCATTCGTCAACACAAACCGAAGAACAGAAAAAACGGGGTAGGCTTGGGAACGAGGCTAGCTGCAGTCACATCAGTAGATCAGTAGTACACCTTTTTGTATATGGAGTCATCAGTATCCATTACTGAGAGATCGAATGGGAATATCAGACCATCAGTTCATCACAATTTTATAAGGCACTCCATAATATTATGGGTAGCCCCAAAATCAAACACAAATCCCTTGGACAAACTAGATTACAATTCCTGACATCATCAATTCCTGACATCATTTTCTTTTGTGACTACCCTTGGGGGATGCGTGCTTGTGCATGTGCATGGGGAGGGAATTAAATATTCCACAGCGAAATATATTCTTTGGCTGTAACTTAGGGGGAAATCTCGCTTCAAAATTGACTGTCCAGTGGGTGTGGCACTCTTGAGGAATAGTTACTTCACACATGATCTCAGAGCACTAGGATCCCTCAATAAAATAATTCTTTACAAGTAGCTTCGCTCGCTCAGCTACTTCCCCCTCGTTCGCCTACATGAGTAATCCAGCGCTGGACAGCTCTCTTTGAAGAGCTGCAGCTTCCTGATTGTGTCAGCTTCAGCTGGTAGCTGCTCCCTGATCGCGTCTGCCTCAGCTGCTGCTCCCCGATTGCAATCGATCCTCTTCAACTGCTGCTCTCCGACTGTCAGCTGCTGCTCACCGCTTGCGTCCGCTTCAGCTGTGATTGCATCCACTTTTCAACTGATACTGTGCACGCCGCACACACAGTTGTGCGCATGCATATTGTCCACGTTTCCAATCTTTGAACCTTTCCGCATTCCCAAAGAGACTTGTCATTTGTGACTTTGTAATGGCATCTGGTGATAGTGAGGCTGGATCTTCTTCTCTGATCTTGGGTGGCGCCTCAGTTAGCCCAGTGACAGCTTAGAAGTAGCCAAGGAGTACCATAATATATGGCTATATTCCAAGAAGTTACCTGAAGTCCTATCCGTGCTTCATATTTACATGTAGGTGTCGATGAAAGTATTGACAGTATCGAAGGTACAATACTCAGTATTGTATCGAACTGAAAATAACTGGTATCGCCCACCCCTAGGTGCAAGGCCTACCACAAGTGGGCAGGGCTCCTGATTCCCAGCACATTATGTATCGCAGAGTTCAGGATGATGTAATATTTTAGCCACGTTCCCAGGCCTAGGCCCCCACCCAGCTTTTCGTCGCTTTTTCTTTCATGCAACTGAAAGCGGGGCGAGGGCCAGGGAACAAGGCTAAGAATATTTATAGCAGCCGGTAGCCAGCGTTCGGAACTTATTAGCTATTAGCGTTTGAAATTCAATTATGACTACTATACAACAACTGATCTTGAGATATACAGGAAGCAGCTATATAAAAGTCCCATGGCATATGAACGCAGTCACGTAGCTATACAGATGTGGAATCACAGTAGTTGTTCTGCCGACACAACCCCTATGCCGGGGATCATGAAACTCAAGCCCGACTCATTCGCACACCTGCTGCTCGCCACCTTCATCACCACGCTACCGTCGTGAGAAAAAGCCACCGGCGGGCCCTCGGAACCATACCGGCACTTGGAACTGCAGTATTCTTTGCAGTGAGGGCACGCGTCACTTATCTCCTTCCCGCAACCCTGGCAGTCGTTTATGTTCTTCATCCCGCACGTGCCACAACGTTTGGCTATCACGCTCAGTTCGATGTTGCAGCGCATGGGAATATCCATCCGATCCACGTCGTCGCCTTGCCACACGTTACAGACCGTCACACACGGGACTCTCTCTATCGACTTGGTGACGTCGCTCACTCGGGTGACTCCGCGATGATCGGGATCGGCCTTCAGATCGAGGAGGTGGGTGTTGTTAAACAGCTCCCTGATCTCCACACCCTTGACCGGTAGAGAGGAGAGCTCGTGCGCGATTCTGGCCGATGTCCGGCCGTATTGCCTAGGAGTGCAGCTGTAGTCTACCCGATAGCGAACTCGGTCACCTATCGCAGCCATACTGAAAGTGATAAACAGTCTCCACGTCGAGTTCGCACTTCAGTCGCTCCGATCTCTTGTACGCGCAGCCAGCTGTCGATTTGTTCTTGCGCGCGCCGCGCCGCGCAGACCTATATTTAGCTAGCTGTACTGTGGCGCGACGTCAAAGTTCAAGTTCAAAGTTCATCGAATAACCCCAGCGGGGGGAACGTTAGCTACAACATAAAAGCATAAAAAGTACACAGAGGCACAAAACAAATAGAATGACACTACTGAAATAGAGTTTGGAAGTTTGATTGTTCTAACTGTCTCATAGTCTCCTCTGACAAGTGGCCATTCGCAAAGTGACATGGCGAGGGACCATCAGGGCAATGATGACAGAGGGCCGCGACAATTTTCTGTGACGTCAGAGTTGGCGCGCATGTGCAAGGGTCGGTTTGTCTGTCAGTCTGTCCATCCAAGCGGTGAAGGCAGGATAGAAGTGTCAGAATTCAGAAAATACTAGTGTCTACATAACTAGCTCACAGACCTGAGAGATCCACTTGAGGCTGAAAAAGGGAACGTCGACAATTAGCCGTGTTCTAATTTATACAACTTGACCACCCTGTTTCTGACATTACTGCCACAACTTATGCATGCTGGGCTGGGCCCATTGCTGGATTATAAATTGATAGGCCCTAGCATGCATGCTGTATTAAAATGATCAGCAGTTGGCCATAATAAAAAGTCGCGCACGGTAGCTACGTGCTCGCAGTCTGCTGAGCACCTGTAGTTAGACCCCCCCTCTCTCTCTCCTTTCTTTTCTCACTGTCTCTCTCTCTCCTTACACAGGTTAGTTCGGAGACAGCGTTGGCTTTGACACGTACCCTCAATCTCCTTACACAGGTTAGTTTGGAGACAGCGTTGGCTTTGACACCCTCAAATTCTCCTGTTTCAACTCTTTAATCAGCTCATGCAGCCACATTTCTGTCTACTTTGTGACCAACTACATACTCATCAGACAGCTGCTCACCTCCTCATTCTCCTTACTAGTGGGACTGCATGGCCAAATGGTCGTAGAAATTTGAGTCTCTAAGATGAAAGTGTGTCTCCTTCTGCTCCCTCTCCAGTGCCCTCCTCTGCAGCATGGACACCTCTCGGCTGCCAGCTCCCGATGCACCTCATAGCACTGTGTCAGCACCTCACGCTGCTCAGAGAGAAACTCCCCCTGGAAATGAAACACAATGTACTGCAAAGTACCCAACTACCCTTTCTTCCTCTTAAACAAACAGCAACTTATTTCACAGAGGTCTACAACTTGGTTAGCTCTGGTGGATTCTGCTCACCCTGGCCAGCTGCAGGTGGTCCTTCTCCTCCTCTGCCCTCCTCAGTGAGACACTCCTCCCTTCGGCCTCAAACACAGCCTGCTGGGCTTTCAGCTTCCTTCCCTCCTGCTGCAACCGCCAACGCTCCTGCACAGAGTGACACCCAGACTGAGTGTACATGTAGCAAGTCTGTGTGGCTAAGTGGCTTCCATACCAGGTCTGTACACACACTGCATATACAGTGCACACACAGTCTGTTTCAGATGCTAGTGTAGCATTTGTGACTCTTGTATTGTTGTATTGTTGACTCTTGAATGTCTAGCCCTAGTGGCACCACATGTATCATTATCGTATCCTAGTGACTTAGGAATGACATTGTGTCCTTATCTATATAATGTAACTGCATATCATACTGTGAGAGAGTCTTTGCTGCAAACCTATTCACTCTTGATAACTATGTAACAGTGGTGTCAGAAGTGGGATTCGAAATGGCCGAATCACTGGATGTTCCATTGCCCGAGATTACTGCTGCGGAGTTTGAACATTCCTGGACGCGGTTTGAACTGGTAGCCGCCGCCAAAAGTTGGCCAGCAGCGAAGCAGCTAGCAATTGTTCCGGCCCTACTGCGGGGGAAACTCCTGGACTACTATGTTGACCTTGATGATGCGAGCAAGAGTAGCGTCGCTACACTGAAGAATGCTCTCGCTAAGAGGGCAGGCCTGAAGAAAGACTCACTTGCAGCTGCCAAAATGTTTGTGGAGAGGAGTCAGGGAGCTCAGGAAAAAACTGCCGATTTTGCTGCCGAGCTGAAGAAACTCTTCAAACAAGCGTATCCCGACGAGAGCGCTACCTCCACAGTCCTTCTGCAGCGCTTTGTAACTGGGCTCCGACCGACTATCAGCCGTCAAATCCTTCTCCAAGGGAGACCTGAGGACCTCGAGGGAGCTGTTAAAGCTGCCTCAGCTATCGAGTATGCGTTTGGTTTCTCCATTGACGGGAAAGAAACGGAGCGAGTGACGGGGAACGAAGTGAAGGCAGAGCCGATTAATGTCCTTCAACCGAAGGCAGATGCAAGGATTGACCAGCTTCAACACGCCTTGGAAAATATGACAAAGCGATTCGAGTCGCTAGAAAGCCAATTGCAGGAAGAACGACGCCGGACACCATCATATCCACCACCGCCACGAAGACCTCGAAGACCTGGTGGGGGGCGCACACGGGACCAGAAATGTTTCATGTGTGGTGAGGAAGGTCACTTCAAGAGAGAGTGTCCTTTAAACTACAACACGCCAGCTCATGCAGTGGGCGACAGCTGGCGGAGAAGGTACTAGCCCACCAACCTGTACAGGAAAAGAATATGGTGCACTCTGTATTGCAAGTGGAAGGCTCTGTTGGCTCTAGATGTGTAACATTTCTTCTAGACTCCGGGGCTGCGGTGTCTGTGATAGACCAAGCCATACTTCCGCAGGATATTCAACACCGGATTGATCCTTTCTCGGCGGAAACAATTGGGGCAAATGGAATGCCATTGGATGTTGTTGGACATGTACCTCTGGAGGTAACTCTTGGCGAGTTCCAGCAAAAACAAGACTTTGTTGTCGTCAGGAACCTGTCAGTTGACTGCTTGCTGGGTGCAGACTTCCTGTTTCGCCATAGTGCTGTTGTTGATTGCACGTCACGACGACTCTCACTAGCTGGGACGGAAATTCCCATCATCAGCCACTCGAGAATGTCTTCTGACCAGAGCAAACCTGTCACATGCATTGTATGCCTTCCAAAGACAATTGAAGTGCCAGGCCGGACAGTGCAACTGATTCCAGGCAAGTTATCTGGCTCAATGGACCCTGGCGTCAGGGACGGTCTCGTGGAAGCCCTGGATTCCGGTGGAGTGCCAAAACACCTCCTTGTCGCCCGCACCCTAAGTCAGGTCAGTCCTGACACTGAGGTCATTGTGCAAGTGGTGAACACTGGCCCTGAGGCATTGAAGCTCTACAAAGGCACTCGGATAGGGCAATTCACCTCACGGAAATACATTCTGCAGATTGGGGAATCCACACAATGTCCGTCTTCCCAGTGTGATGGTAGTGACCACATTGAATTGCCAGTGGAGGATATTGACATCAACAAATCGGACATCACCGATAAGCAACAGCAGGAATTACTGGCCCTCCTCAATGAGTACAAAGACATCTTTGTCTCGGAATCCGGTGCCCTAGGGAAGACTTCTCTAGTCAGACACAGTATTGTGACAGAAGGGATGCCAATCCGCCAGCCACTACGACGTGTGCCGGTGGCAACGAAAGGGGTAATCCAGAGTGAGGTGCAGGGAATGCTTGATAGAGGAGTCATTCGGCCAAGCAATAGCCCGTGGTCTTCACCAGTCGTGCTGGTGAGAAAGCCAGATGGCTCATGGAGATTCTGTGTGGACTTCAGGAAACTCAACAGTGTCACACACAAGGATGCATACCCTCTTCCGCGGATTGATGAAACCCTCGAGTCCTTGGGTGGGGCTGTCTACTTCACCACACTGGACTTAGCATCCGGGTACTGGCAAGTTGAACTCCAGGAAATTGACAAAGAGAAAACAGCCTTCTCAACTGCCAACGGGCACTACGAATTCAATGTCATGCCTTTCGGGCTGACAAATGCACCGGCAACGTTTCAAAGGCTAATGGAATGTGTCCTTGCTGGCTTGACAATGGAAGAATGCCTAATCTACATTGATGACATCATTGTGTTTGGAGCTTCTTTTGAACAACACTTGGCGCGCCTTCGACGGGTGTTGCAGCAGATACGTGAAGCAGGTATGAAACTCAAACCTCGCAAATGTCATTTCCTGCAGAGAGAAGTGAAATACCTTGGACATGTTGTCTCCTCTTCAGGAATCCAGGCAGACCCAGCCAAGCTCGAAGCAGTCACAACCTACCCTGTGCCTAGGGACGTAAAGGAACTTCGCACCTTCCTGGGGCTATCCAACTACTACAGGCGTTACATCAAGGGTTACTCCGAGACTGCAGAGCCCCTCCATCAACTGACCCGGAAAACAGCGAAAGGATTTCATTGGAATTTCCAGTGTCAGCAAGCCTTTGATGTTTTGAAAGCCCACCTTGTGAATCCACCAATTTTGGCCTACCCACAATTTGATGCATCATTCAAGTTACAAACGGATGCCTCAAATGTAGCCATTGGAGCTGTCCTCAGTCAGGAACAAGACGGAAGTGAGCGAGTGATTGCCTATTGGAGCCGCCAGCTGCAAAAGGCTGAAAGAAACTACTCTGTAATTGAACGGGAGGCATTGGCTGCAGTGGCAGCAATCCGGGAGTTCTACCCCTATCTCTATGGGTTCCACTTCAAGCTAGTAACTGACCACAACCCATTGGTGTCCCTCAAAGGTCTCAAAGACGTTGGTGGTCGCTTGACTCGCTGGGCCCTGTTCCTCCAGCAATTTGATTTTGAGGTGGTACACAGACCAGGCCGAGAACATGGGAATGCCGATGCCTTATCCCGGAGACCTCTTCTGGGGGAGGATCTGGTAACAACCATTCAAGACGTTTGGATGCTTGGAGACATCAGCGAACTACGGGAAGCCCAGGCTGCTGATATCAAGATCTCCAATACGATAAAGGCAATCAGCCTCGGCAACCCACCCAACAGACGTACCTGTTTACGTGGTAACTTCTTCATTCAGAATGGAGTGCTGTGTCGCAAGTTCCGTGAATCAAGGGGTGCATCAGCAATCACACAAATTGTACTGCCATCTCCTTTAAGGAGCAAGGTTCTGTCTCATCTGCACTCTGGACACTTGGGAGTAAAGAGGACTCTCGAGAAAGTCAAAGAGAGATTCTACTGGCCGAGCTATGTAGCCGATGTGGAATGCTTCGTTCGTGAATGCGAACAATGCCAAAGGAGGAATCCACCCAACCCTTTGCCACGAGCCCCATTTGAAACCATCAAAGCTAATCATCCATTTCAAATCGTCACTTGGGATATCATGGGTCCACTGCCTACTTCAGAGACAGGATTTAAATATATCCTGGTCGTCACTGATGTGTTCACAAAGTGGGTGGAAGCATTTCCACTGAAGTCAACAGGTGCCGAAACCCTGGCCACTGTTTTTGTGGACGAAGTGGTCAGTCGCTTTGGTGTTCCAAGTCAGCTGCACAGTGACCAAGGTGCAAATTTCTGTAGTGCAATCATCGATGCAATGTGCCGGCAGCTCGGAATCGAGCGTTCAAGAACTACGGCATATCACCCTCAGGGCAATGGGCAAGTGGAACGTTTTAATTGTACTTTGGAGAGCATGCTGGCAAAAGTGGTCAATGACAACCAAAAGGATTGGGACAAGCATCTCCCTCGAGCCCTCTTTGCCTATCGTACATCCCTACATGAAACGACCAAGTTCACACCATTTTTCCTAAACTTTGGCCGCTCTCCTAGCCTCCCTGTTGACATCATGCTGGGAAGAAAACCTCAGGAAGAGGATCCACAAGATATGCCACAGTATGTGCAGCAGTTGCAGCAGTCACTGCGGAATGCTTTTACCTTGGTCCGCCATCACCTTGACCTCAGTCACAGACGGTCAAAGGAGCATCAGTATGGTGGGACTGCACATGCAGCGGAAGATCTACGAATTGGTGATCGAGTGTGGCTCTTTGTTCCAGCAGTGAAGACTGGAAGGACAAAGAAGTTGGCATCCCTCTGGCGGGGTCCATACACTGTTATTGACAAGTTGAGCCCTGTCAACTACCGTATCCAGCTAATTGGCACCACAAAATCACTCGTGGTTCACCGAAACCGACTGAAGCTCTGTTATGGGAACCCGAACCCAAGGGTTCAACCTCCCAGGAAACGTTCTCAGCCCTCCACTATAGACCCAAATCAGAATGTACAAACTGCACATCATCGACCACCGAATGCTAATGCAAACCGACCAATGTATATGACACGTTCATCTCCAGGTGGTTATACCAGCTCCAGTGATATTCAGCCCGCCCAAGCAACAAGGGACTCTGCTGACTCTGGTGATGTCCAGCCTACACAGGCAACAGGTGGTGTCCAAAGACCTCGGAGAAACCGCCGACAGCCAGACCGTTATGGTGAACCAATTCCCCACTAACAACTTCAAAAAGAGGGGGAGTAGTGTAGCATTTGTGACTCTTGTATTGTTGTATTGTTGACTCTTGAATGTCTAGCCCTAGTGGCACCACATGTATCATTATCGTATCCTAGTGACTTAGGAATGACATTGTGTCCTTATCTATATAATGTAACTGCATATCATACTGTGAGAGAGTCTTTGCTGCAAACCTATTCACTCTTGATAACTATGTAACACTAGTTGTTACTTTATACAGTGATTCAAGTTTGAAGTAGGGATGGCTATGGAGTGAAATTGAATCCACCCAAAAATCTGGGATTTGAACAAGTGCTGTGAACCAATATCAATATATCGGTTAATCAATCGATTATATGCCTGAGCGATCAATTACTGCCCACCCTAGGTGAAATTGTGGTGTCATGTGATCCTTGTCGAGTAAAGCCCCAGTCTGCGCTAGTGTTGTGAACCTGTACCCAATAACTGGTTATTGACAAGTTATTTCACTGCCAATCAATTATTGGCTTACTATTTCAATAACCAGTTATTGTCTGCACTGGAAACATGGTCAGTTTTGAACCATGATTGTCATCATTACATACATTTCTGAGGTTCTTTTGCAGGTTGAGGATATGATTGAATTAGCACACCTGTCTATACCATCACCTCCTTAAGAGACCAAAAGTTAGCCTGCAAGCTGTACTAATTAAGTTTACTATTGATGAGTTGACAGAGCATGCCTAATAATATTGTCAATAACCGGTCAATATCCAATATGAGGCTTCCAATAACCGGTTAGGGTAAAATGGACAAGGTTCACAACACTAGTCTGCGCTATATATTAAAACTAGCTAGTTGTTCTAGCTACTTGCTGTCAGCAAGTTGCCACGAACGTTGGTGCCAGCTGGTAAACTTTCTGCAGTTTGGAAGTATATTGGCTATACAAAAGGGATCCTGGAATGGGAAAGCTGACAACACTAAACTTAACTCAGGTAATCTGTCCTCATTCCATCCGAAACCCATTCCCAGGTTAGCCCTTCAGTCAACTTGCCACACACGGTGACATACATGGTTGTAAGACGGTCAGGTGGATGATTAGCACACTTGGGGGGAGTTCAGCCAGAGCAGGAGGAAAACATTGAAGTTGGAACACAGCTGACAGTGGTCTGGGAACGCAGCTGGCAGTGGTCTGGGAATGCAGCTGGCAGTGGTCTGGGAATGCAGCTGGCAGTGGTCTGGGAACGCAGCTGACAGTGGTCTGGGAATGCAGCTGACAGTGGTCTGGGAATGCAGCTGGCAGTGGTCTGGGAACGCAGCTGACAGTGGTCTGGGAACGCAGCTGACAGTGGTCTGGGAACGCAGCTGGCAGTGGTCTGGGAATGCAGCTGGCAGTGGTCTGGGAACGCAGCTGACAGTGGTCTGGGAATGCAGCTGGCAGTGGTCTGGGAATGCAGCTGGCAGTGGTCTGGGAATGCAGCTGGCAGTGGTCTGGGAATGCAGCTGGCAGTGGTCTGGGAATGCAGCTGGCAGTGGTCTGGGAATGCAGCTGGCAGTGGTCTGGGAATGCAGCTGGCAGTGGTCTGGGAATGCAGCTGGCAGTGGTCTGGGAATGCAGCTGGCAGTGGTCTGGGAATGAGGGTGGATGGCCCAGGAATGAATGAGGCTGGGGTGACCTAGCAATGAAGCTGGCAGCGGTCTGGGAACAAGGCTGAGGTTGGCAGGGTTGGCAGTGGTCTGCTGCCAAGAGACTGGGATGGTCTGGAAATGGGGCTACCGAACATTGCCTGCCTGTGCTACCTTGCAGCTTGCTGTGTTCGGTAGTTCTGTCCCAGTGTACTGTGGATGGCCTTCTAGTCCAGCTGGAACCCCTTGAGAGCATAGTACTTGTCGATGTCTGTCAGTCTCTTGCCCGTACTGACGAGGAGGGGTTCATGCTTGAAGGGAACCAACTGGACTGCCATATTATCTAGATAGGAGGTACACATCCATGATATTAACTAGCCATCACTGTCTTGGCTGCGTGGGAAGGGCCACAAACAGTATCTCACCGTCAATTAGCATACTGGACACACACAGGGCTCTTACCATGGTCTGATTCCCACCCTTCTTTGTGTGCGCACCTCCAGTGGCAACACCCTGCCTAGACACTCCTGTGATTGTTGAAAAAAAAATGGCAGAAGTACTGAACTCACAACACAAGTCTGATAACAAGGAGAAGAAACACCTTTCAGTGACGAATTCGGTCCTCGTCTTCTGCTTGTTGTCTCAGTCAGCTTGGAGGGAGGTGGGTGGGTGGGTGGGGGGGGGGGGGGGGGGGGGGGGGGGGGGGGGGGGGGGGGGGGACACAGGTGGGATGCTGGACCACCAGCTCCTTCAAGAACAAATACACAGAGTATGGGCTATCAGTGAGTACTAGAGTGGAATGAGGCAGAGACACAGAGTGCGGCACAAATGCAGAAAGTCATACCTTTGGGAAGCGAGGTATAGCACTCCTCGCTGTGGCACGTGCAGCTGCCTTGGAGGGAGGTGGGGAGGGAGACTGAGAGTGTCTAGATCTATAGAGTAACCAGAACCAGAAGAAAAAACGACGAACAGCATTTCATTGGCCTTGACCACCTCCACCGGGTCCACCTTCCTCCTCAGGGCAGTGACAGCGTTCACCCTCTCAGCCTGCTGCAGACGCTATTGGAACCATGAGGCCTCTGACTCTGCCTCCTCTCGCCACCTGGGGAAGAGAGGATAAACTCCAACTGTGCACACTAGTACATAATACTGAGCTTTACTGGCAGATCCCCTAATTAACTTTCAGAACAAAACCATCAGCTTACTGCTTCTCTAAGGACTACTCAATGGCTTTCAGCCTAGCCCTGTAAGAAACACATTAAAAAAAACAGACCATGTTCAGACATGGCTAGGCTTGATTGATCATTTGGTATAGTACACGAACAGGAAATAACGCACTTTACTATCTCATGGTCTAGCCTCATTCCCAGGTTCCATTCCAGCATGTAACTGGAGGAGGGAAGACAATACCGTCCATTAAGACTAATAGAGTCCCATGAGTAGAGAAGCATCAACACCGTGTCTTGGCACTGGCTCCGGTGCCAAGACAAAAAGGTTGCGACAACATGCACCAAACAGCTTGAAAATATATGGCCAGTAACATTGACGTTATTCCGTTCTTCCGTTCTTTTGAAGAGGAGGGTCTGCAAATGAGACCAGCCCTTGTTTCTGCACAGCAGGAGGGACCTGACACTAGCTCTGGTGCAGTGACAGATAAGTTAGGAATAAAGGAAGTATATCAGACTCTGTAGGGCCTAGCAATTACATTGTAAGACATGTATTAGTCCATATAGACACTCAACAGAACAACGATGTCACAATAATGTCATGTAATCTGTCGCAAGAACAAAATCATTAGCTATACACTAGATACACTCGATACCAATATACAATAACACACTACGTCGTGTGTTCAAGTTAGGTGTGGTGAGTGCATGCAGTCTTTTTCTGGTTCCGTAGTCTTTAATAAACATGAATTCGATCGTGGCCACAATCGGCAATAAGAATGACGCCATCTTTGTTCACATCAACAGAACGAAGGGATATGAACTGGGCCTTCGCTTCTCCCTTGTCACCAAATGACTGCAAGAACTTGCCCGCAGTACTGAACACAGATACACGGTTGTTGGCAAATTCAGCTACATATACTCGGTCAGACACTCAACAGAACTACAGCTACATATACTACATATACAGCTACATATACTCGGTCAGACACTCAACAGATACTAGGTTCACGTAGTTGTCCAGGACCAGTGCCTTTACTTCCAAACGTTCTCGAGTACTGTCCCTCTGGAGTGAACACCTGGATGTGATGGTTGCCATAATCTGCTACATATACATTACCATCTCTATCAAATGCAATATTGTAAGGAATACTGAACCGTCCATTTCCATTTCCGGTACAGCCAAAGCTGTGGTGATGGGTTAGGTCTGTTCCTAGGACTTGTATTCTATGATTGCTACGGTCGCACACGTACAGTTTGCCATTCTTCTCGCTGAAGCCAATGCCAAGAGGATAGTCAAACCGCAGGGAATTACTGCCACGTGTGCCGACTGAAGCAACAAACCTCCCATCCGAGGAAAACTTCTGAATACGGTGGTTATTAGTGTCCACTACGAATATGTTGTCATCAGCATCAACAGTGACACCCGCTGGATACTTGAACTGCCCCTCTGTTGAACTACGACTTCCGCTGCCTAATGATTGAATCTTATCCCATTCTGGAGAGAAGATGGAGACTCGGTTTCCACTGCTCTCAGTAACAATAATCCGATCCTTGCTATCAGTCGTCACACCCCATGGTGTGTTCAAACCTAGAATGACTTTGATTGGATTCCTGAGATATTGGAGACTTGGTCCAACAATGACAGTGTGTGGACTGCCTTTGATAATCTTTCCATTCATTTTAAGGTACAGTTGATGTCTTCCTCTAGTGGTTGGCCAGTAGCTGACTGTGTGTGTGCTCTTCCCTTCCCTCTTGATGTCACACTTGACTGTGGTGCTGTCCCTAGTGGACACTAAGCTAGCATTGACATCCTGGAGCGGTGCATCACATTCTCTGTCATCCTTGTCCATAGAATGCAGTATGACTGTGCTTCTTCGCCAACTGTTGCAGTTTTCAAACCATCTCCAGTGGCATAACTCTTGCTGCAGCAAACTGGGTGACCTTTTACTATTTCAGCAAATCCTCGGCAGGATATCTGGAGATCATCTGTGACTAGGTGGATGTCTGCTTCCTGTTGGGGAGCTAGTGTGTTGGGTTTAAACTCAGCAATGATCTGATCAATCTGTTTGAGTACAGGGGTCTTCACTGCCAGTATCTCTCCCTCGCTGCCAGTTTTCAGACTTCCCTCCACATAATCCAGGCAGCTACTGAGTTGGGTCTGGACTAGCTCACACTGATCCCTCTGTGCTGCCAGGCCTTTGAGCTTCTGCTGTGTGAGTTGGTGCAACTGATCAACTAGCTCTGATGTCCGCTGCTCAAGGGCTTGATGAAGGCAGTCAAATTGCTTGTGGATGTCAGCTTTGATTGTCGTTCTCTGGTCTTCTATTTCCTTTGTTCTGGTGTCCAGTGCCTGGACTGCTTTGTTGACAGTGGCTAACTGGTATTTCACTGGCTGCAGACTTGAAACTATCTCCTCCTTGTGTTTTGGGAAGGTGTCGGTGATGACATCATAGTTGTGTCCCTGGTGCCGGTGGAGGCGTATGGTGCAGTTGTTGCATATGAGTTCTCCACAGGTCTCGCAGTAGATCTCAAGCATTTTTTGGGGATGCTTTGGGCAGTACATGACCTTCTTGGTCGGAGGGACAAGGTTGGCTGCCTCTTGCTGAATGTCATTGAGGCTAGCTATCTGGTGGTTGGCCAACTCTTCCCATATTTGGTGGAGTTCAGTGCATTTGTCACACACAAACTTGCCACAATCACGACAGAAACCTGTTGCTTTGGCTTTTTTGCATTTCTCACACTGCGTCTTTTGTGGTTCATTTGCCTTAGTCAGAGCAGCATGAATCTCGAACAAGTGATCGATGTGGAAGGCTGTCTGCAGTCCTGAGACCCCAGTGGGGGGTAGCAAGGCGGTTCGCCGACAATTGGGACAGCACAGGGTGTGTCTGTCACAATCCTGGACAACTAAACGTCCGAGACATTTCTTGCAGAACGTATGAAAGCATGGCAGCAGTTTGGGATTGGTGTAGGTATCAAGACAGACGGAGCATTCCAGCTGAGCTGTGATCTTCTTTAGTGCTTCTTCCGCAACTTTGGGGGGCTCGGCCATTGCCAATCTGTTGTATGTACACACAAGTATGTGAAAATTACCTTTCTGTAATAGATACTGTGCGACAAACAATGGTTGTAGCTAGCTATATCGATACTCAGCATGCATAGCTATACATTAAGCCTGAATTGCACAACTATTGTACAAACAACAAATTTTAGCAGCATATCTGCACTTACCCAGTTTTATGCTGGTCAAGAGTGGTTCCTTGAAGCACACAAAATTCACAAATTGGACAACTCAGTAGCTCAAACTAAAGCTATAATCAGTCAATCTATAGTACAAACCACAGCCAGTCCAACTCTACCTTATTTGGTCAAGAACAAAGCTAGGCATCACCACCCAGGCCCTCACGCGGAACGCGCGTTCCGCGTGAGGGCCTAGGTACGAGGCTAAGCGCCTGGCGCCTAGCGCCGCGCCTGGGCATATGGGTAGGACAAGATCACGTGCACTGTCATTTAGTATGACGTAATGCAAAGTCGTTCTGCTGCTTTTCTCCGTGGAAGAAGGCTGCATTGCGCTTTCGATGCATCCTGAAGAGTAATCTCCGTGCAAAGACTGTGACCGAACTGGGTATAAGCCACTACACACTGCTAACGTACCTGTACTGAGCAGTTATGTAAGTGACCATGCAGACTCACCGAGAATATCAGCGAATGCAGACTTGTCGACCGCACTCAAGTGTTTGGCATCAGGTAGGCAGTCAATAAAGCGATCGAACCCCATCGAATCCCAGCGATAAGTCAGCGCTAGAGCTGTTACTAGTCTGCTAGTTCCGCACACTTGTATATTATTGTGCACTATACCTATGGAATGTTAATTGTACCACGTGCGCACAGACCTTGTCCCACCCCCCCTGATCACCACCATCACTTTTGCTAGCCACACCTCCAGTTTTTACAGTATGCAAAAAAAGTTAGCATACTGCAAACTGGAGGTGTGGAAGGCCTGGGAATGAGGCTATGTTTTGCTCCACATAATTATGCACAAGTTGAGTTCTGACATCAAATTACGCCTCATCAGCTGCTCCCGTACCTGCCCCTGCTGTTGCAGTAGCTGTTCTTGGAACGACTGACCAGCAGAGGAATTCCATCGCTGCTCCGAGAGAATGGTCCTGTGACCCACTCTGCCAGTCAATGAAGTTTATGCACCCATCAGGGTGCCCTCATCCGGAGTAACAGAGGACACTCCGGTCTCCTGCTGCCCCTTTGATGCTGAAGTATGACTTTGTTTCTTCATCTGCCATGGAAAGAGTGGATGTTCCAACCTTTCATCAGTGCTTACAGGCCTTGGGGGTAGTTCCTCCTCCGTACGTGCACGATCCCTCCATGTCAACAGAAATGGTAGCACTCTGGTCTCCTAGCTCATCTGCTTCATCCTGTTTCCAACTGTTGTCAAAGAGTTTATCTGGAGAGACCCACTCTTGCCCCTCCCCTTCACTGAGATCTGCAGCTGGTGCTTGTGTACTCTCATTCTGGACAGTAGGAGTAGTTTCCATACCGCATTGTACCAAAGGTACACAACGGTCCAAGCTATTAAATACACAGTAAGCAGTAACAGTACGGGCCACACTTCACTACCACATTAGCCAGCGGGAAGCCTCTGAGTGCTGAAACTCCGTAGGGCCTACATGCAGGCACCTACTTTGCATATACGTACTCTATTCAAAGCCCACCAAAACAAATCATTGATCATCAGGATCAAGCTTCAAGCCCTAATCGATTATTGGATTCCATTGCAATATCTGACAGATTAATTGTAACCTGTATTGTACAGCTCTAATTTGAACCCAAGACCTACTCAATACTAGAATTTGGCTGAGGCATTCCCAGTGTAGCCGCTAGCCCCTCTCCACCTTGGCTGCCACGTGTGCGTGTGGCAGGCCGGGTGGAGCGGGCAGCGGCTAGACTAAGGCACTCCATACTTCCACACATACAAGATCCTCGTACCTGCTCAATCTGCCTGCTCTGCTGTGCCACGTGGGCCTCCAGCTTAGCAATCATGGACTGCAGCTAGCCTCCCCCTCTCCACTTCGTTCTCAGCCTGCTGCCGACTCAGCCGGTCTTCAAGCACTGCAGGGCAACAAACAATGATAGCTAGTGTCATGGAAACCAGTTTTCCTCAACCCTCATTGTTGTGTGGGGGGACTAAGAGCTCACTAGACAGTTAACAGTTACCATGGGAATAGCTAATTGGATTGTTGTTCAAGCAACCTACAAAGCACTTTGTAGTAGGCCGTCTTTATTCAGTGGACTGCATGGACTTGGGACTGGACTCGGGACTGGACTGTGGGAATGGACTCACAGAAAGTTGCGCTCATCGAATCAAACGCTACTAGAATACTTACATGACACGAATGGAATTCGGGGCAGCCGACCATGACTCGATATCAGCCGTTCCAGCAGCCCTTTCTTCCAGAGCATGTGCGCCAACGATGCATTGAATCAGCTCGTTCCCAGACTGAAATGGTCTGGGGACAGACAAGAATCCATGGATAATTATAGGCCTAAAGGCGCAGGCAGTGGGAAAGCAGGAACGGAAGTGCCAGTCAAACTTGGCAGCAGCATAGAAACAGTTCAAGAAGCTGCAAACTGGTTGTACCACTTGGTGTACGAGAGTTTGCTAGCAATGACCACCATGTGTTCCTCGAACGGAAGTCGTCGTCAGATCACGGACGAATTCACACCGAAAAAGTCGAGCTGGCTGTGCATGGTAGGACCACGGCAGACTGTCTACATGGTAACAGCTGTGTTGGTAACAGCTGTGTTGCTAAACCTCACGTGTATAGTGCCGTTCTGCAATTTCCAGAGAATTGGCTTTCACAAATGACAAGCGCAACTTTCTGCGAGTCCATTCCCACAGTCCAGTCCTGAGTCCAGTCCACCGAATACAGACAGTCCTTTGTAGTACGTACACTCTAATATTCAGCAAACACAGAACAGTAAACAGTAGGCACTATAATTTAGGAATGACGGTTTCACAATCATACAGAATTAGTCCTCACCCTTGAGGTGCTCCTCCTGCACTCAAGCCCCCTGCTCCCTCTCCTCAGCCCCCCGGGTGTGGGCATGGTCGATCCGCTGCTGCAACTGGCTCACCTCACGCGAGGACACCTCCACCTGACGTGTGAGCTCAGCCTGGCATGAGAGAAGGAGTGAGGGGTGAGAAGAGGAGGAGGGGGGAGAGGAGAAGGGGGAGAGGAGAGGGGGTAGTCAATACTCCTAGTGCTCAAAAATACGACATTGGACAGCACATAGCAGTCTCAGGCCAAGATCATTGTGGTCTAGAGTAGCAAGACTCTATAAAAGTGGATATGCAATACTATGGCCAAACTGCTCTGAAACAATCTCCTCAAGTTAAGGGATAAATTCAACCACTCTCGTTCTCAGTCTTGCTACCTGGTGTGTGAGTGTACAGTCTTCAGAGCCTCCACGTCCTGCCTTGTCCAGTTCTTGCTCATTCTTCAGATCCACAACTGCAGCACTGAATTCAACAGAAATAACGGACGTTGAACATGGAAGACAGCAAAAGAAAACTAGAGGCAAAACATTTTCTCCGTAAAATTAAAAAGGATTTAGTGATGGCGTGTCATATTCTACCTCTAAGAACCAAGGAGAAATGCAACCAACCAGCCTCAGTCCCATCCCATTTATAAAAAGATTAGGGATGCATGGGATGGGACTGAGGCTGGTTAGTGGCATTTCTCCTTGTTTCGTACAGGTAGAATATGACACGCCATCACTAAATCTTTTTTTTTTTTGCCTCTAGTTTGTGCACTTTTTCGACCGCATGAAATGCGTAGCTTATTAGTGATGGTATGTGCAACATCACCGTAAGGCTACGGGGTACTGGATGTATGCCCAGATGTCAGATTTTAAGGTGTAGTCACTGTCAAAATTCTAATTCTGCTCTGTCACAGATACATACAAGCTTATATAGAAAATCAGTGGTTAATGTTCTAAGAGGAACTAATTAGAACTGTCTGTGGTTATGTTAGTGCATTAATGCATGTACATGTACAACTGCAATGTAAACCTACTACACAACAACTCAAAATGTTACACAACTCACATATCTAACCATGTTCTACATTCGTCCCCTCCTGCTGAAGTTCGTCCTCAAGCTTTAAACTGAAAAGTGGTCGGGAGGGTGTCGATCTCGCTGAGGATACCGCCTGGTAGGTGCAGGGATGTTGAGTGGGGTGTACACATAGTGATCAACCTGTAAGGAGTCCCATTGCTTGTTTCCACTGTCGCCTTGCTGTTCATTTAAATCTGAATGCAATATGCTGTAGTCGATTGATATGAACAACCTTGTTTCGCCTGCCATCCGTAATTTCCATGTTGATCTGACTTCGCACAGTTTTGACAGTCCACTTCCCCTCCCACCGAGGTGTCAGCTTTCCCACCGTTGGTACTGAGAGCCACACAGGGTCACCAACTTTGAAAGATTGGGGTGCAGAGTGCCTATCCTACACCACTTTCTGCTCACGAGCAGCTTCAGCCAAATTCCAGCCTCCCAAATTCAACTCCACAAGGTCTTGGAGTTCAGAAAGTATAGCCTGCAGCTGTGCCTGGTAGGATGAAGGGTCAAACGCTGCTACATCCGAACGTTCAAGTTGAGGGTTGGTCGTCTTCGGAACACGAGTTCAAAGGAGGAGACACCCGTGGTTGAGTGAACTGCTGTCCGGTATGCGTACAGGACCAGAGGGAGGTAGCGCTCCCAGTCTGATTCTTTGTCGACATATGCAATAGCGATCGGTTGAAGCGCTCAACCATACCATCCCCCGAGGGTGATATGCTGAAGTGCAAGGTTTGGTTACACCGAAGGTGTCCAGAGTCTGTCTGTGGATTGTACTCGCAAAGCTCCGACCCTGGTCGGAGTGGAGGACATCCGGAATCCCAATGGTTGAGAAAAGCTTCACAAGTTCCCAGGTGGTATTGGAAAGGCGCCTGCCCACTGTGTGAAGTAGTCTTGGACAACGAGGAAGTGTCGGTTGTTGTTGTACGATATTGGCACCTTCAGTATATCCACTGCGATCATCTGCCAGGGTCTTCCGATTGGAATGCTTGTCATTGGTGCTCTTGTAGGGCTGGTAGCTTTGATTGCTGACACTAAACACAGGTGTGGCAGTGTTGGAAAACATCACTCGCCATGTTTACCCAGTAGGCCTCTTGCCTCAGGCGATGGAGTGTTTTGTCAGCCTCTGGTGTCCTGCGCTGGGGACATCATGGTTGCGGTGTAGAGCCTGCTCACGGAGGCTGGTCAGAAGCACAGGCACAATTACAACATCACTGCTTGCACCTGGTGCATACTATCGGCAAACAATCCCATCCACGAGAGTTAGTTGGGACAGTACTTGGCCGTAGCGACGGAGTGGTTGCTTTTGCCATGCTCGGGTCTTTGGCCGATGACAAGATTCTGACAGTGCCTTCCTGATTTCTTTGGTAACTACATCCTTCTGTTGAGCAGAGCGCAGTTCCCTTGGTGATTGCGATGCTCGTGTTATTGCCACGTGATCTGCCTCAGCTTGTGTGTGTTCACAACGGGAAAGGGCATCAGCATTGCTGTTCAGCGAGCCCTTACGGTAGACGATGTCAAAGTCATATTCTTGGAGTGCCAGCGCCCATTGGCAGAGTAACCCTTCCATTTTTTGGGGCTGGACAGCCATTGCAGTGGAGCGTGGTCTGTCACCAGCCGAAAGCGTCTCCCGAGCCGGTAGTGACGGAACTGTTTCATGGCATATACAGCAGCTAGGCACTCTTTCTGAATGACACTGTACTGGCACTCACTCTTGGTCAAGGCACAGCTTGCAAAGGCAACCACATGGCCATCTTGCTCAAGTACAGCCCTGAGTCCTGTGGCACTCCCATCACTCTGTAGGACAAACATCTTCACCTCTGTGTCAAATCGGGGATATGCCAGCACTGGAACTTGCACTAGCTTGGACTTCAGCTGATGGAACAATCAGTTGTCCAGGAGAATGGTACACCCTTCTGTGGATTGGGGTTGCAATCTCTGCAAACCAGGAGGATATATCGGCGGTAGTATGATGCCAGGCCTAAAAATTGACGTACATGTAACGGCTGTCACATCAGCTGGTGGTGGCCAATCTTGGACTGCTTTGATCTTCTTTGGATCAGGGTTCATTCCAGCATCTGAGAACACGTGGCCAAGATAGGACACTTTCAACAACCCAATGTGGCACTTCCGCCCTCGCAGTGTCAATCCAGCCTCTCGCAGTTGCTGGAAGACTTGGCGCAGGTGTTGCTTGTGCACCTCTTCATTAGGTGAATGGATGAGCACACCATCGATGTAGGTTGTTACAAATGGCAGGCCTCGAAAAATCTAAATATAATTTCCTGGGTCTGATCCAATACCTCCAGTCGCAAAATTGATACGGACAACCCGGAATCCACCATCACTACTCCTCCCAGTTTGCCCATGATGACCGCCGCCTTTGTCTTCACGGCTGCCACTGTCACAATGTTTGTGTTTTGGGGCCGGGGACACCTGTTGCCCTGTACAGGCGCCCTGTTGCCGTTTCCTTGACGACAGTCCCTCGCTAGATGTCTGGGCAGTCCACACACGAAACAGCAGTGGTCGTCTCTCACTTGCCAACGAGCGAGAGACGACCGCTCCCGCCATCACAAGCAAAAGAACACAACATGCGCTTGCATGTGAACTGCACATGCACAATTTGCATTTGCCAATGCCCTATGGGTCATGCTCTATATGAACTTGAACTTAACCTTTGACCTCTGGTTGCCATGCCTCAAATTGCAAAATGGCGTCGCGCTAGAATTTTGTAGTTAGCTAAAACTGCTGTTCTTGCCAGTTCGCAGATAAAAAAAGACTCTACTATGGCGAAAACGGTGTTATTCTGTGCTTGAATGAGCTCAAGGACTGCTTCCATTGGTGAGCTATGCTTGACTATGAGAAAGAAGAAGACGAAATCAGAATTTTTCAGCGACTTGTTTCTCGATTCCCGCGTACTCTAAGGTATGTTTGCGAGTGTTTTTTGTGAACTGCTAGGCAGTGTCATTCTGTCTGCATGCTTGGTTTTGGGGTTGTAGCTTCTTGGACCGTTTTCCTGCTAGTGCATCAGTATGGTAAATTTGAAATTTCCTTGGCCATCCCTAAATAGAGAACACTATCACATTTTCTGACTCTGATACCAGTGCCCGATGTGGGGATCTAACCCACGATCCTGAGATTAAGGTTACGGGTACCCGTTGACCGTTTAATTTGCCTGTTTACGGGCAGCTGCATGTTATTTCAGCGATTCCTGTGCGAATTTACTTATCTACGCATTCTACAACTTTTGTCACGGAAAAGGTAATTGAGATGGAAATAGGCATTTATATAACTGCTACTATCATATATCTAGGACGAGAGTTATGTTTGGGAGTCTGTGTAGGCTGTTGTTCACTGCTAGCGAAGTGAATTGTCGCCACACCCTTTGTTGGACGCCATTTTTTCTGTGTACTTTGGCTGCTAGCGGGAGATGTTCGGCGAATGAATTGTTCATTTATAGCTCTCGCACTCGAAGTTCATGTCTTCTAGCTGCTTCCTGAAGCTGAAGGTGCAATTCTGCGTGTAACGAGTACAGTTTGTAGAATGCGCTCAGAATTTATAAATGTGTATGGGAGGGGTCAAGGCGTCCATGTAGCCACGCCTCTGCAGGAAGTTCGTCTGTTGAGAAGTAGGCGGGTCTGAATAGGTTCGAGTCCAGCACCGCACTTTGTGCTAGGCGCTGTAAGAATTCAGCATGGCTTGCATGAATATTGCTCCAGTTATTGCATGATACGCGGGTACCCGTAACCTTAAGAGTCTCATGCTCTACCAACTGGAACTAATCTCCCTGGCACTTCCAACTCAGTATTAAGACTGTGGAAAGCAATTGCCTACAACATGTACTGTAGTCCTACCACGGGAAAGTCAGCCACTTCTCATACTGAACCAAAATCTTCAGTCACATTAGCCTCATTCCCAGGCCGTTCCCACCGCCAGCATTTCATCGCTTCCAGTATGAAATACGGCGGGGGGAGGCCTGGGAGATCTGGTCACATGTGATGACGTCAGGTAGACAAATGGTAGACACACAGGGGCGGTGCCCAACCGTTAAAATACCTGCTTCGCGTTGATTCGTCCCAGGCATTGTGAACAACGAACGGTATCAATCGCCTGCCTTGATACCCAGCCATTGGACGGACAGTACAACACAGGACGTCGAGATTCTTCGTTGGGCACTGCTGTCTACCATGATCTACTTGATTGCACCGCACGTGACCAGATCTCCCAGGCCTTCCCCCGCCGTATTTCATACTGGAAGCGATGAAATATTGGCGGTGGGAGCGGCCTGGGAACGAGGCTACAGTCACATCACCAACAGACCCGCCCACTGAACAACATCATATGTCAAATATGACTGTACGTACAATGGACTGACAGGCCATGGAGAGTAACCCAGGCAGTCCCTCATCTCCTGCATACGTAGCTCACCAGTGGATCTCCTGCAGCCTGCTGATCTCATTGGCCTTGACCACCTCCACCGAGTCCACCTTCCTCCTCAGGGCAGTAACAGCATCCACCCTCTCCCTCTCAGCCTGCTGCAGACGCTCCTGGAACTGTGATGCCTCTCTGACTCCGTCTCCTCTTGCCACTTGGGGAACAGAGAGGATAAACTCCAACTGTGCACACTAGTAGATTACTGAGATTACTGGCAGATCCCCTTAACTTTCAGAACAAAACCATCAGCTTACTGACCTTGCTTCTCTTCTTTGAAAGGACTCTTCCACGGCTGTCAGTCTAGACCTGCAAGATACACCATAAAAAAGACATGGTTTGACCAATCATAGGGCGGCATTCAATTGGTATGCAAACAGGAAATGAAGCACATTAGTAACTCATTGTCTAGCCTCATTCCCAGGCTCAATTCCAGCATGCATGTTGTAAACAGGCACCTATCTGACCTATTTTGCATACATACTCTATTCAAAGCCCACCAAAACAAATCAATTCTCTTTACCTGGTCTTAGATCTTGTATCGATGGGTTCCGGGATATAAAACTTTCTTCGCAAGGCGCAAAGAGCGAATAACGCGTTGACACAGCCACCCAAGAAACCACTGCCAACTTAACTGCAACTGTAGTTTCGCGGCCAGACTTTATCATCTAAGATTAACGCCAACTGATGACGTAATATAAAGTGTACTCAGAACATCTGGTGGGCGGAGCTGGTTCTGCACTATGCTTTGACCAGCTGCACTCAGAAATCGAAGAGCATCGGAAAGACTACCTATCCTCCTCAAATACAGAGGCAGAGAGTGTTGATTCTCACTCAGAGGGAAGTAGAGGTGGAACCATGCAATACCTTAAAGTATTCCAGCTGGAAATTCCATATGCTGTGACATTTGCGATATACGAGGTAGCGTACTATATCTGCTGTCAGGCTGACCGTCAGGAAATTTTCAAAATCATGAAAATTCTCCGCCGCTGTTGTCACTAGGCCAGAATATCAGCTCACACCAACTGTGCCCGTCATGGCTATATAGCAGCTTCGCAATTTACCACTGTTGTGTCCGCAGGATCCGGTGTTACAGTAAATCCGATCGCTCGGAAATATGATCGCGGCGTTGAAATTTCCTAGGAAATGTTAACGCCGGGCGTGCATATTTCCTAGGAAATATCATCGCGGACAGGAAATTCGATCGCTCACGGTACGGTTGTTCTGTAAAGAAAGGTGCTTAAAAGTGCCGATCAATGCATGTCTCCGCACTCTAACACCTTTACAGTCATGCAAATATATTCGGGAGAGCAGCACAACAATTATTATCATACAGAAGAACAGAAATGCTACAACAAAGTTGACTCCTAGACTATACATGCTCTACAGTGCCATGGATCAGTATCGGGAGGTGAGGCTTTCAGTCCAACGCAACTCAGGTGGAACCACTCTTCACACCCATCACACATGATCATATTGTCCAGGCATTCTGGCATATCACACGTGCAAAACACCTCTATTTCTCTGTAGGGAAACATTGGATATGCTTGCCTCTGGTCAGGCTGCCTCTTTGAATGAGGAAAGGGAGTTAGCTTCTTCCTTCTGAAGCATGTTGCCAAGTGATCCCTCATATGCATCTTCCCTTGCTCAAATATCATTTCTTCCAGGTTGTCTCCCCTAGCTGCATGCCATGCATATGCAATGGCATATACTCCACAGTCTGCAACGCCCTCTTGCTGTGGGATGTTTGGAACATGAACTGTGATGTGAGGGTCCACAACTTCACCATCTTCATCCCTTGAAATCAGCAGTTTGTATTATGGTAGCTAGCTGACATTGTAGAGAACTCGAAAGATCCCCAGAGATTTTGCTGTCATATACAGTGAGACTGCCGCCAACACTAGATGATGTCACCCAGTGATTTCCATTAATGTGGTGGATTTGCATGCCTTCATTCACATTCGGAATGTAATGATTGCCATCTCCTAACACGGGGTCCTGTAAGCACCTTTCTACCGTTTACAGAACAACCGTACCGTGAGCGATCGAATTTCCGGTCCGCGATGATATTTCCTAGGAAATATGCACGCCCGGCGTTAACATTTCCTAGGAAATTTCAACGCCGCGATCATATTTCCGAGCGATCGGATTTACTGTAACACCGGTCTGTGTCCAAGGGCGGAGGTCGCGGGCTAGTCGCGTATTAATTCAATTAGCGTGTGTTTTCCGGCTGTACTGTCAATTTTCGTGAACCTATTGACCTTTTGCAGAAGTCAATTAGACATCGGGAAGCTGCCAGTGCTTGTCACGGCGTCGTTGTACGTTTTGTGGGCGAAGTCTCAGTAAAGCTGTTGTTGTTCGGGCGAACAACAGCCGAGTTTGACTGACGGAAGGACACCAATCCAAAAGAGAGATCCTGGATGTCCAGCAACTGTACTTTGCGGAAGCGTATAGTTTTTGTCTGACCGCTGAACACAGTGGCAGTACTACAGAGCCAAGTGTAGCCTAAAATGTGTCCTTGAAGGTGCGGATTCTTGCTTGTACTCGAGCGTCCTGCTCTGGTTCCAAGCAGCTGTCCTATACGCTTCCTCATTCAGCTAGCTACGAGAGTGGTACTCGTGAGCTGTGGTTGTCATGGACTTGTCAGGTAGACAATTGTTAGTATATAACTTCAAGTCTTGTGTGAGGCTGCCTCCATATGTTAGTACTAGAGGCAAAAAATTTTCTCCGAAAATTAAAAAGGATTTAGTGATGGCCGGCCTGTCACATTCGAATTATTCCACCTCTCGAAAAAGCTAAGAAACAAGGAGAAATGCCATTAACCAGGCTCAGTCCCATCCCATTGCAAAATGTAGAATTTAGGGATGGGATGGGACTGAGCCTGGTTAATGGCATTTCTCCTTGTTTCTTAGCTTTTTCAAGAGGTGGAATAATCCGAATGTGACAGGCCATCACTAAATCCTTTTTAATTTTTCGGAGAAAACATTTTGCCTCTAGTTCGTGTACTTTTTCGAGCGCATGAAAATGCGTAACTTCTTAGTCATGGTACGTGCAACATCACCGTAAGGGTACAGGGGTACTGGATGTATGCCCTGATGTCAGACTTTAAGGTGTTGTTAATCGCCATGCATATTAGCCTCATTCTAGGCCCGAAACTACGAGGCAATCACCATGTCAACAAAGCAAACCTGCAATGGTCTCTCTTGATGAACGTGGACCTTCTGCAGGCCTAGGGCACTGAGCAGGCTTTGATGCTTCATTCTGTTTCCATTATTATTCCATGCATTTTTGATGTTGCTGTTGTTTATAAATTTGAAGGATGAGGGAGTGGGGCATTCACATTTCATCAGATCAGAGAGCTCGATGGCAGTCGTGTAGGTCATATGCTTGTAATGGCTCCAAGTAATCCAAGTATGTTCAAAACTCTAGCCTCACACTTCTGCACTGTAGTTACGTCATGAAAAGAAAGCCACGCCTCCATGATGGCATAGTCACAATTCATCCTATGAGTATGAGCTTACCTTCCCTGTCGTTCTGGCTGTACTGACTCCTTTAACTCTTCTGAATGCCAATCGTGGATGGTGGTCCTTAGCCACAACTAGTAGTTTGAAGGGCATATTTTAGTGCATTATCTTCAACTACCTCTCAGTGCATTAATTTACACAATCACGCACTTGCATGGATACCTCCTCACATACGTAATATTATACCAGTGTAGCCCATGCAAGGAACCTCTAGGGAAATCGATCACATCCTATCTTGAATGAGAGTATTGATGTCAGGAATTACAAAATTATTGAGTTGATCCTCCACGTGCACAGTAGTGGTGATCCTCCACAGTAGTGGTGATCCTCCACAGTAGTGGTGTAGGTCACAAGCTCTCCTTACTAAGCTTTGATAAGAATTTGGTGGAGGGAGCCTTGGAGGTTTGTTTGGACAGGGTCCGGAGGGAGCAGGATACAATAGCAAACCGCGCTGTGATCGGACTGATTGAGGGGGTCATCCAACAGAACAGTGTAATTACAAATGTAGAAAATAAAGGCAACAGATTGTCAGGGGACACTTCCTCCATTGATATGTAGCTAATTGCAGAGGTCCGTAGCTGCCACTTCTGCTCATGAGAACATTCCTCCTAAACGGTTTTCTCCCCATCTTAAACCTAGTTGGAGTGTGAATCCTAAGCATGCCCAAGCTAAGTCAAAAAGGCTTGTCAGGTATGGATTTGTGCTGGTCATCCTCGTAACAAGGCTCGTAAGAAGGAAGCATAAAGAAGCCAAGGCCACTTTCAGAGTCCTCCTGAGGAAACATCTAAGAGAGCACGTGATGCTTTTTTCAGGAACTTGATCCTCCTCAGCAATGATCCTCCTCGGCATTTTAGACATATTCAGAGAGCCACAGGGATTGTTTCTGAACCCACATCAATTTTGAATGTTGCTGGCTCCACTTTCAAGGGGGATTAGGTTCTGTACCGTAGCTTTGATAGCTCATTCTCTGGAAGACATTCCCCCCTTCACTGTGGATGAAGGGACTGAGATGATAGTCTCAATAATTAGGCTACTGGTCCTGAGCACAAATGTGTATCGAGGTCCTTTACTTGCAATGTTTCTTAATTGTTGTCACTGGACACATTCCTCCTGCAGTTCAACATGGCCTATAGTAATCCCTATTCCAAAGGGCCTTGGAAAGGACCTTACCAACCCTTCCAATTACAGGGGTATTATCTTGTCTAATCTCAGTAAAGTATTGCAGAAGCTCGTGTTGTCAAAAGGACCCTCCCCCCTCATTGAATCCTCTCCAAGGAGGATTTCATGTTGATTACAGTTGCTCTCACACAGCTCTTGTTCTTCAGGAGGTCATACAGTGTATCTGCAAGTGTGGCAAGAAAGCATACGTTGCTTTCCTTGATGTGAGAAAAGCATTTGATACCAAAGACCTTCTGGTAAACCTACACCAGAAAGGTATCACAGGGCACACACCTTGCCATTAGAGAGCACATTGACTTCCCGGAGACTTGTGAGGATTATCACATCAGCCATTGCGACTCAAACTCCTCCTTCCTGCTCCTCACTGGAGTAGCTATTAGCTACTGTAGGTGATCCCTGTCTGAGACATATTAACAATTTTCATATTCACCTACTGGTTTCCAGCGATGGCCTTGAATTGGATGCCTCTAAGACTTGTTTTCGCACTAGATCCACTAGGGTGGCATCCAAGGACCAAAACTTGGGAGATTGGTTTTCTATCAAGCGCACTTCCACATAAGTTTAGTTCATAATTGAGTTCACATTCCCTTATACACTTGATTCCTATCATGATAATATCAGGGAAATGTAAAGGACATGCACCTATAGCTAGCTACACCACCCAGACTGAGTACATGAAGTACTGCGTCAGGAATTTTGGCCTCTGTCAGGAAAATTTAAAGGACCCACACCTACACCACCCAGACTGAGTACATGAAGTACTGCGTCAGGAATTTTGGCCTCTGTCAGGAAAATTAGAAGGACACACACCTACACTACCCAGACTGAGTACATGAAGTACTGCGTCAGGAATTTTAGCCTCTGTCAGGAAAATTAGAAGGACACACACCTACACCACCCAGACTGAGTACATGAAGTACTGCGTCAGGAATTTTGGCCTCTGTCAGGAAAATTAGAAGGACACACACCTACACCACCCAGACTGAGTACATGAAGTACTGCGTCAGGAATTTTGGCCTCTGTCAGGAAAATTAGAAGGACACACACCTACACTACCCAGACTGAGTACACGAAGTACTGCGTCAGGAATTTTGGCCTCTGTCAGGAAAAATAAAAGGACATGTGCTTATGCTAGACAGGAAAATCCTGATGTAGCTACAGCGCCTTAAACCTAATTACAGGCATATCAAAGTGAAAGTGCAGCACGTCGACAGTAACTGTTGATTGACCACGCGGGAAAATAATTATTGATACACCATTTCATATTGCTCTTGTACAACCCTTGAGCTGTATTAACATTTTAACAGTGACCCTCCTGCTCCAGCTCCTGCAATACCGGATAGCCTGCAGATCTATACTCCGAGTTGAGTCTGGGAATGAAACTAACTAGCTACGTGTTCAAGTGCAGTCACAGTACATTGGCTTGGCCTTGCTTGTAGGACTAAGTTTATGACGTATTAACCTACGTGAACACCCCTTTCACCCCACATGCTCGCAAATGTCACATACTAGGGAGCTCCAACAATTCTATCTGCGACGAGCAGAAGGCAGACGCTCTTAATCAATTCTTCCATAGCTGCTTCAACACAGCTACACCACCTCTGACATCTGAGGAAGGAAGCTCCTATGGATTGGATCCAGCTGCATGCCCTCAAGAGCTGTATTGTTCTGAACAGGAGGTTTTTGAACTCCTTGTAAACTTGGACAGTAAGAAGGCTTCTGGTCCAGATGGAATTTCTGCTAGGATGATTAAAGAAACTGCATGCTAGTAGTACTACCCCAGTTCTTACCAGGCTCTTCAATCAGTCTATACAAACTGGAGAACTACCTCTAGCATGGAGATCATCAAACATTGTACCAATTCCCAATGGACCAAATAGCGATGAATTATCCAATTACAGACCGTTATCCATCACAAGCAAAGTGCTGGAAAAGATCATATAATTATGACAGAGTTGCTGCACACTTGGAATGTAATTATCCTCCAATGCAGAATCAGTGGGGATTTTTACCCGGAAAATTGACAACTAGTGCAATTCTCTCTGCAACCCAAGAATGGTTTACTCTTCTGGAAGAAGGCAAGGAAGTGGGGGCCGTCTTTTTCGACCTAACCAAGGCTTTTGACTCAGTATCACATCGACAACTAATTGCCAAACTGGAAACAACGGGTCTAAGTCCCTATCTTCTGAACTGGATAAAAAGCTACCTTACTGATAGAAAGCAGATCGACCGTGGTGCTAAATGGGGTGGGGTGTCTTCACAGCCATTACCAGTATTGTCAGGAGTCCCCCACGGTTCAATCCTAGGGCCCCTTTTGTTCCTTGTGTATATCAATGACATCTGTGATGCAGGTACTTCTAATGGATCCAAACTGATAGTATTCGCTGATGACATCGAGCTATCCATACTCAGGACGACCATACTGCATTACGTTGATATATACCTTGGCTGCTACTCAAATTCAATCCAGCAAAATGCGAGGCTATGCTACTTTCTCGCAGAAGGTCAAAAAGAGTGTGCTTGGCCCACTCTTTCTAAATGGAACACCTATTGAGACTGTTGATTGTATCAGGTACATTGGAATAAGTATAGCCTCCGATCTTTCCTGGACCCAACACATTCAGACTATCACTTCCAAGGCTAGGAGACTCGTGGGTCTATTGTTTCGGACCATTATGCAGATACGAGTACACTTAAAAAACTCTCTAATTCGACCTCACCTGCAGTATGCCTGCCCAATCTCATTTAATTTGTTTGTTCTGTTTATGTTGGTTGCATATTCAACTAGCTCTTAGCTATTTATGCATCCTGTTGTATGTAGTTTTTTTGTATATGTACAACAAAATATTAAAAGAAAAAATACCTTCCGTCTCCCTCCCACCCGCCCGCCCCGCCCTAGCTCCCTGGAAACGAAACGCAGAAGGGTCTGGGAACCAAACCACCCAGTATACACTGCGCTGCAGAGAGTATAATTATGTTGCCAGTGACCTGGCCACCGGCTCTACTGTAGATACCAGTAGCTGCAGCTGCTTATGCTTACACTAGAAATTCAACTCTTCAAGTTCAAGTAGTATTGATCAGCAGAGTGTAGCTTTGATTACCTACCAATTATCCAGGGGGCAGCCCTAGCTTGCTACATAGGAGTGACCCCTGCTATAGGTCTTGTACTACGTAATGGGTCCTTCCAGGAGCGCATGAGCAGCCGAAGGCAGCTAAGGAGTGTCGAACTAGTATAGACATGTTGCAATCCCTAGCTCACGCCTTACGTCATACCTTATATGAAAGGCCTTTGCGTTACCGCAGAAATGCCAATTTGTTTTTTACACTTACCTAATGGGTATAAGGTAAAATTTTGGGACGTGTGAAGGACTACTACTTAATTCGGCTAGGGTGCGAATGCTGAGGTGGTTCATGCGCTCCTGGTCCTTCTTATGTACTTTAATTGATTTCCTACCAATTATCCAGGGGCAGCCCTTGCAACATGATTGTTGGACCCACCCATTTTTACCTTATCTCACAGGAGCCCCCGCCCACTTTTTACATTCATCTGACAGGAGCCTCACTGGTACCCGCTTTGATCACCTCATCGGAGCTCCATCCACTTACACTAGGCCACAAGAGTATTGCTGCATACAGCTAATCAAATTTTCATAGGAACACCCTTTCTCCTGCCTCCCCATATAGTAAAGGGGGCTGATGTACATAAAACAGACCCCTAGTGGGCCTAGGGTTGCGGACGAGATATCATACTTAACTTGTAAAGTACTGACTCAACTATTGCTTACACATGCATAATATTTTATGTGATCTGTTGAAGTACAAATGTGCATGTATTCTATTCTCCTTCATTTTAATAAGTATTCCAGAGTTCAATTATGACATAATTGATGATGTAATAGTGTATGTTGCCATGACAACAATGTAGAGAGTACAAATCATGAGAAATACATTGATATATAAACTTTGTATGCCGACAGGAAATGCTATAAACAATGCAAGTGATGTGTGGTTGGGGAGAGGAAGTTCATGCATGAGACACTCGGAAGTGTGTGAGCATGGTTTCATTTAAATGTCTGAGATACAGGCTCCAAAGCAAAAGCTATAGATCTTCTTACTTATTTATAATATCAGGGAATGAGTTAAATATTGACTTTCATGTGCATGGGATGTAAGCTAGCTATAATCCCAATGTTTCTTGGAGAGAGTTTGGGGTCAAAAATAGGCCTCAATGTCACATTATACCCTGTGGGTGTGGTGTGTATAGTGGGTTTGCAAGAGAATTATCACTAGTGAGGACCTGAATTGCTTTTGCTTCTCACCTTGTTCATGCAAGTATGCTGTCCTGTCCAGCAGCATCAGGCTCTCCACACAGGGAGCAATGGTCAGGCGGAGCAGAAAGTAAACAGCAACCCTTTCCCACTGGGTCAGAAGCTGCCCTAGAGATGGCATGTCTGCAGGAGGAAGGACTTTTACCTACCCCACAACTCAAAACAAAAGATATAGTCACAAGCATGAGTCCAACAATCAAATTACATAGCCTTACCTAGCGCAGTTTGGAGGCCTACTGACTGCAGCGCAACTTGAGCATAGCTATATAACAGTGAATACAATAAGGTGAGCCAAGGTATCATGAAAGCGTGTGATAAGATAGCAGAACTTACTCATCAAATGGGAGTTTCGAAGCTCTCTTGGTGAGTCTCACTTGACTCCTCCTAAGGCCATGCTGTGGAACACCCATGGACACAACACACCACTATGCCACAGCTGGCACAGCAGCAAGCAACTGTGCAGTTACCTTTCTCTAGTCTATAGACGCTATCCCCTCTCCACCCAGCCAACTGAGTGGAGAGGCTAGACTGACCTTTCTCAAGACTGTCTCTACAGCTGCCCTGTAGCAGTGAATCCTCAAGTGTTCCGACTCACCTATAGTGAAAGTAGTGTATAAATATGCGAGTGGGACAAGTATCCAGGCGAAGAACATATGAGGAATATGTACATTGCAGCCTCTCTCTGAAAGCCTCCAGAGCGTGACAAGCCACCTCCCTGGCCTCATAGCTCAGACTGTGGCTGGGTAGCGACCTCACAAGCTCACTGAGAGGATACCCAATTTCTTGTGATGAAGTTTGAGCCAGGAGTGAGTGCTCAATACCTGAGGCAGTCTCACTTGTTCTGTCTTCGTCACTAAGACCTCCAGTTCCTGTACCAGTCATGCTCATCTGTGACTTGTTTGGTGCAAGTAACAAGGAAGCTGTACTGTGACCGCAGGATTTCTGATACAGTGATGCTTCAGATACACCAGGTGGGCATGTGACTTTCATGTAACAGCAGCCAACAGAGACAAGGCCAACAATCTGGTCACAATGGCTGAACACTCGCAGCATAGTTGGCCCTAAGTCTCCACAGGTGTGTAACCCAACAAGAATGAACTGTTTATCAACAGAGCCCCCAGCGGCTCCAACTGTGTGCTGCGCAGGGGAGGAGGGAGACAGAGGGCTACAAGCAGGGTTCATGACTCCCCCACATTGCAGCTGCATCATAAATTCAGTGGTTGTGATCCCGGGCTGGATCTAAGTGATACAACAAATGGTGGAAGACATTCACCAGTAGCCTCGTTCCCAGGCTCTCCCACACGCGAACAAAAATTGCTGGGCGGGGCTTGGGAACGAGGCTAATTCACCAGTGCAAGCATGGAACTATGACATACCACCCTCTGTAGGTGTCTCACACTTCCTTCACACTCAACAACGGACTCAGGCTCAGCACAGCACTGCTCTCTGGGGCTTCCCTCAGCCATGCATCTGCTCCTCCTTTTCAGGTCCTTCATCACTTCACTGCAAACGAATGCACCACTGGATCAATGATTCAATGCTCTCTTTGAATGTGGAGACGTGTATTCCTGTGTACCTATCATATTTAGCAGCTGTTGTAAGGTGGCACCCCACTGCTTCTACTGCTGTCACATTGAGCCCATAGTGAAAGGCCAGGTAGCGAGCAAGATGGCCCTGAAACACAGACTAACACGACTCACACAAGTAGCTATAGATGCATATGGTACCATAGGAATTTTGACAGCTGTTAATTGGCATGTAGCTATCACACAGTATACACTGCCTCAGGCCAAAATAGGTCACAAGTTTAATTCATTCCTGTTGGCCAGTTCCTATTTTCAACTGTTCCGCCCAGTTTGCATTGCTTGCAGTATGGGAAAGCACTACAAGAGACAAAAGCCTAGGTGGGGGCTGGGAATGAGGCTTGCCAATCCAGAGATATCATAACCACCATCCACTCTTGAGTCACTATACCTGTCCAGATCCAACATCCTACAGTGAAAGAAGTACATGTATAGGCAAGTTAAAGAGTTAAACTTGTGAGAACGTTTATCATTTATTGATTCTGCTTGAGCCTTGGAGGCCATCACGTATAAAAATATATATTATACACCTCATTATGTATGTTGTGCTCATTGTGGGACTTACAATTATATTCTTGCACTTCGTTGACTGAGAGAGCTCAAAGATTACCTACAAACATACAAGTGGAATTGTGCTGAGTGGTCAGTTCACATATCTCCTATTGCCAATTGACAACATTTCAGTAGAGGTTTGGTTGTCTAACTGTTAAGGATGGGCATCATTATACCCTTGTTCCCAGGCCTTCCACAATTCCAGTTTTTGATCGCTTGCAGTACTGCAAGCGATCAAAAGCTGGAGGTGTAGAAGGCCAGGGAACGAGGCTATGTCATTACCTTGGAAGCAAAAACCTATCATGGTGAAATACTACAGACCTGTGCATACCTCTCCTAGTAGCTTGATTTCATGCTGCTTCTTTGGCTTGACGTGGCGCCTGAACAGGTGGTTGATACCGCTGACCTGTGATGGATTTACTGGTCTGGGGTCGGGAGGGCTGTTCCTTGGGTGCGTTGGGAGCGATAAGGCACGGGCAGTGGCTGCAAATGCCAGCAGGGATAGAGGATAGACCTTGGTGCATCGTCTGGTCTCACCGGAAGTAAAAGAGAGAACACAGAGATTGTAATATGGATGGTGGGTGTTACTAGCTGGCTATAACAGTGAATAAAAAAGGATTGTGAGATCTATACAGCAACTACTTACTGGTCATAGCCTACTGATTCTAACCTTGGCATTCGTATTACTGGGCAATGCCAATGGATCAATGCATAGCTCTAGTGACACGTACCTATGAGTGTTGCCTTGGTAATTGGGGCAGCTCAGCAGCAGCCAGCTGGCCTCCCCCAGGTTTATATCACCAAGGGCATCCCTCCATGTGGGGGGTAGCTTGTCCCAGTGCCTCTCTGTGAAGAACTCCTGCATAATTATGTAGTGTACGTATGTACATGCATGCGAACAGAAACACCAAGGTATGCTCACGTACATGCCAGAATTGCCACATTCATAGAAACCATTTTCTGCCAATTCTGGCACATTTTGACAGGATACGCATAGTCTCGTGCCCCCTCGCGGGGGTGTGCGGTCTGGGCACGAAACTAGGATACGCAGTAGATTTACTGTGACTCTTTACCAGCAAAAAGTTCTGTTTGCTATATCCATGTACACTGCCACTGGGATATGTTACAGCATAGATAATAGAGCGGCTCTATTATCTATGGTTACAGTAGGAATGAGATATGAGACTGGGATTTGCACCATTGTGATCACCATGAATGGAACATTCAAATGATGTGCTGAATAGCTCTGAACCCACCTTCCAGTGTTTTTATGAAAATCGTTTCTTGTCACATTTGTATGATTATGGTGCACCTCCAAATTCCAGGGACATTCCCTCTGATCCCCATCTCCTGATCACAAGTATGTAGCTTGCACGTACGTATGGTAAAATGTGAACAACATTGTAAACATAATAGGCCTACATTGACTTACTACCACATAAGTATCCAGGAGCCACTGATACTTTGTCAGAAAATGAGTCAAGCTTCTCAGCCGCTGATCCATCGCTCTGATGCATGCACCCGCCAGCACCCGTACCGTACCCGCAGTCTTTAGCTCCACCCCGTACGTACTGCCTAGCCTAGCCACCTCGAGACGCGCGCCCCTGGTTTGCTTAGTTTCGTTCCCAGACCTCGACATCCGGCCTCGGAACGAGAGACTATGGTTTGCAGAGTAGTGCGCGCGTGACGACATTTCACATCCGAGCAAACATGTTCACTTATAGACCGACGACAGTCGAGCAACAGAGTACAGCAAATGTAGAAAGAGGTAGCATTTGGTGCTGCAATCCCTCGATGTGAACAAGGCCACTCATACATGGTCTGGATGGGATATTAAACAGCAAAGTGTCTCCATGTTGCAGCACCTGCAATTGCTGGATGCTTAAGCTACAGTATCTATTCAACCTGAGCTTGGTAGCTAGATGGTGTGTTCCCCCAAGGATTGAAAAACTGTGAGGGTCACTGCACGTGAGGAGAGAGCCTGGGACCGGTTGACTGAGGCTACACTGCACCCACCTTCAAGTATACCTTAGCAACTACTGGCAAGATAGGAGATTGGATGGTAGTTACTCAAATCCAACCTGTTTCCAGGAGCGACTGCCACTGTATGTGGGCAGCTCCACAAACACAGCTACTGACAATTGAGCTCCCAATCTGGATTCTGTCCTGGACACTCAACACAAGTAGCCTCGTACCCAGTCCCACGCCCAGCTTTTCGTCGCTGCTTAGTACGGTAACTAAGCAGCGACGAAAAGCTGGGCGTGGGACTGGGAACGAGGCTACAACACAAGATCTAATACTGACTGGAGAGTGTCCATAGATATTGTGGCCACCTTGTTCACAGACCTGTCTAAAGCATTTGACACCACCAACTGCTGCTGTCTAAACTGAACTTGCCTGGTTCCAGAGCTACTTGTAGCTACTGGGCGTACAATAGCAATCAAGTGCATACCCAAAATGACTATGACTGTAATACAGTTATATGCAGCACAAATTAACTACAGTGCAAGAGCAATTCAATAAGGTCTAGTATGGTACTTGAATGATCGTATGCAGTGTGTCAGCATTGGCGAAGCAAGATCCTCCCTCAGGCCAATCAGCCCATCGAGGGATTGCAGCACCAAATGCTACCTCTTTCTACATTTGCTGTAGCTCTGTTGCTCGACTGTCGTCGAACACTTTCTGCTCGAAGGGGTTGGCTGTGAAATGTTGTTGACTCGTTCCCCACGCACTACTCAGTCTCTCGTTCCGAGGGGAAGTAGCGGAGTCCCCCAGGGCTCAAATTATTCTGGCCCCCTATAGTTCATTGTGTTCATGAACAATCTACCAGCTGAGATCATGACATGTGAGACTCAACTGTATTATAGCGGATGACACCATTCTATACTGTCATGAGATGAGGTGAGACAGAAGCTGACTGTGGGCTTTCAAACATAATCTGTACAGTAAACCAATTGTGGTTTCAAGAAAACTGCCTTCACAAGAAAACCCACAATGTTCCTGGGAGGGAGAAGAGAGAACGCGAGTTTGAGCGTGCACCCACACATCGAGCATGATGGTCGACCAGCCTCTTAGGAATGAACAAACTGCATTGCTGTGCTCATGGATGACAAACACAATTTGAAGCATGCAGCATTTTGACAGTGTATATAGCTAAGAAAGCTGGTAGGAATCTGGGTATACTCAGGAGAGTGAGTAAGCACCTGCCAATTATTAACCTTTTAACCACCGAATTCTTCCCACCGAGACAACACATTTTCATGCATTCAGCGCACACCACTTTCGTAGGTACTCCTCTCCCACAGCATTCGCTGCTCAGCGGCCAAACTTGGTGGGGCCCGCACACATTGAGAGACCCCTCTTGCAATACCGTTAATGATATTCATGACCCCCACAAGCCCAGCAATCGGAGGTCAAAGGTGGATGTCAGCCGGATTTTAGCCCAGCATTTCCCTAAACTTGGGCCAGATCTGACTGATGGCACACCTTACACCACCGTTTTCTTGAGGCCCTGGGTGGGGTCTATGAATATCATTAGAATCCAAAATTCTCGGGTCAATGAATCTCATTAAAAAAATTAAAAAAACGCCCACGACATGCAAAGGGGGGGCTGCCGCCCCACCCCCCCGCTTGTACATTTAGTGGGGGAGGCACGCCAAAATCTGACCAAATTTGAGTTCATCCCTCAAAGTCGTCCCTAGGCCCTCTGAAGCCTTTTTGGTCTCTCTTTGGACTGACGAGAAGCCCTACAAGTGCATAGGGTCTAAATGACGTCTACAGATCGTCAATGGGGCTTAAAGGGTTAATGAAGACAAGGAGATGCTCTTCAATTGCAATAGTGCTCCCCTGAGCATTGTACATATCTGTGAATGCAGTACCCCCTTAATTCTTCCTTTCAATATTCATACTTATCTTAGTGTATAAGACTTGTATTGTGTATTTCCTGTGAAATTAAGCAGGGTCACCGGATATATACAGCCACATGTTGAAGGGGCTACCCTGTCAAAATATAGTTTCATCATCATCACTGCATGTGCTGTATACGTTCACATCTTCACCCAATGTGTGCCCAGTTTGCAGCCTTCACAGAAATCTGTACAGTGACGATGCTCTTCTGCCAGCTGACAAAATTATCGGATTGATCCAGAAGATCCTGTTGCATGTACATCACTCCAGGGGCATGAGGGGCGTACAGGACTGGCACCACACCCCCAGTTGTGGCAGCACCGCCGGGTACAATTCCATATATAGGGTGGCCAGTGGGTGTGGCATAGACCACACCCACACCTCATCACGTTACGTGGCTCCCCTCCTTGGCAACAGAGTGATCCTGGGGGGGGGGGGGGGGGGGGGGGGGGGGGGGGGGGAAGAGAGAGAGAGAGAGAGAGAGAGAATGACAGGGAGGGTCAATGAAATAATTATGCTACATTAGTGCAGTTCTCGAGTAGATATTCCACCTTACCATGCCCAAAAGAGCAGCAAATGAGTCACTTGACATCCTAGTCTCCTGAACTTCACCCTTTGGAGCTGGCTGGACTGGATTTACTGGTACGACTGGCTGAGCTCGTTTGACTGGGGGCGTACTCTTCTTTCCTGAAGCCCCAGTGAGGGACATGCCAGTGAACAAACCCAGCAGCTCTGAGTTCTGTGGGAGATGATGATGTGATATGTAATGTGTACTCTAATATAGGTAACCTCCTCCCTGCTCCACGTATTGAGTCAGAGAGAAGGGGCAGGCAGATCAGTTGGGATTGGAGAGCCTGGGAACGAGGCTCCTGGGAGAGCCTGGGGACAAGACTCCTGGGAGAGCCTGGGGACGAGGCTCCAGGGAGAGCCTGGGGACAAGACTCCCGGGAGAGTCTGGGGACGAGGTCCCCAGGAGAGCCTGGGGATAAGACTCCCGGGAGAGCCTGAGAATGAGGCTCCCGGGACTTGGACCAACCACAATCTATACCTCTGCTCTCCAGGCTAGAAAAAGCACATGGTGTAATGCATTACAAGAAGAGATTGGTTGGGCAAGACCCCCTGTGTGTCTACCCTGGTCTACCCATGGTCTACCTGGCGTCACCACATGTGACCAGATCTCCCAGCTCTTTCCCTCTGTGTGTTTGCATGGTGGAGCTGGAAATGGTGGCTACAGCTTACATAAATCACAATCAGTTTACTGCACTTCTGTGGCAACATTCTGTCAGGTTTCAATCACGCTCAGAAGCAGGACAACTGCAACCACTAATCAAGGCAGGCCCCATGGGCCATGGCTGTGCACACGGCCAAGTAGACCAGGAAGTCTATAGCCTCGTTCCCAGGCCATTTCTCCTATGGCCTGGGAATGAGGCTAATGGCCAACTAGCTTAGCCTAGTTCCCAGGCCACTCCCAGCTTTCAGTCACTTGGAGTACGGTGCAAGCGACGACAACTCGGCAGGGGCGTGGGAACAAGGCTACTACTAAACTTGAAGCCATTATACCCCATTCTGCATCTCTCCTGTTTTTTTTTTCCATCACCCATATTATTCTCCATGCAGTTTAGGACCAGCATCCAAAGACAAGAGCCACAAAACACATTATCGACATACATGTACCTACAGATGCACGTGGGGCTCTCAAGAGAGAACCACCTGTCGACCCTGAACTAGTGCTTGGTACTAGATTGAGATCAGTACCACTACAGCCACTGCTCAACATCGACATGATAGAGTTCAAAGTTGAAATTATGTGGAGTAATCCTGCATTATTCCTGGTGATGCACTAGGCCTACTTGTATTATTACTATGCCGGCATAAGCCGACATCTAGCCTGGAGAGCTGAGGTTGGAGTCAACAGAGTGAGAAATAATCAAACCCAGGTTCCAGCTGGGATTTCAACCCGGGATCCAGCAGGGATTCAAACCCGGGATCCAGCTGGGATTCAAACCTGTGATCCAGCTGGGAACCAAACTCACTCAGGGTCTCAGCCAAACTCCAACTGATTCTCGCTCTCCCTTAAACTGGAGCAAACTAGGACAGGCTGAGCTAGGTGTGTTCTGTACCTCTTCTGGTGGCATTCGGCCACTTGCCACTGGCCTTCCTTGTTGTCCATGCCCCCTGTCCCTAGGTCCAGGATCCTCCCGGTCACTACTCTGGTACCGGTAGCAGCAGCTGCTGATGAGATGGCCGATCTCTGAGTTGCCTCTGCTGTCAGTTGCCTCAAGATCTGGAAGTAGTGCATGTGTGTTCTGGTTTTGCTAAACTATATTTCTTGGCACTAAGAGCTGCTGTCAACCACAAATTGCATTATGCAGTATTCAACGTGTGTGTGCACACACGCACACACACACACACACACACTCACTCCCCACCTAAAAATATACACCATGCTCCCCCCTCTCTCCTACACACACATTTCCCACACCATGCATTCCCCTGGGCTTCTGTAAAAGCCAACTGCCAGATCACCCGGATCACCAAAAATGCCATCCCACAAAAGAAGAACGGTCAATTCATTAAGTATGCACGCTGGCGCGGCAATAACCACTTGCATGTACGACCGGCCACATGCACAGCTAAAATGATTGCTTCAATCTTTACAGTCGCCTCCAGGTATCGACGACTCACTGTGCAGGGGAGTACAAACACATTCTGTATGACCGCCAATACCCCAGTTTAATAGCAGCTGCACCGAATCAGGGAGTCTTTAAAAGTCATAGACTTGACCAAGTATAGTTACTAGCTACGCAGTACACACTGTGTATGCAGAGCAGTCTAGCCCCACAAGCCTGGGACTCTCAATCATAGGCCTGCCAAGTTCAGCGAGTCAACAGACATGATCGCTACTAACCTGTGGTTATTATTGTGCCAGTGCTGTGTCTCAGAGGCGTTAACGGTCAATCCAGCAACCAACGATCACGGCAAGTCCAGGCCGCGCTGCCGGTGACGCTCCCATTCGGTAGCTTGTATGATAACCCACACTAAGTTATCTAGCAACTCGCACTACCATACTAACGACACATGCTGACATGCTAAAGCAAGCAATGGCGACTTTTTTGGTGATCCGGGTGATCCGGCAGTCCGGCTTTTACACAAGCTCCATTCCCCTCACCCACACTCCCCCAAACATACACCACCTATAGCTCCCACACCATACACTCCACTCTCCCCTCACACACACACACCTCCCATACCACACACACCTTTCCCACACCATACACTCCCCCTTCCTCCCCCACACATCCATACAAACACCTCTCTATCACAACACATTCCCCCTATCCCCACACCCCCACACATACATGCACCACTCTCCCACACGTACCACACACTTCCCCTCTCCTCCACTCATACATGTACCTTGGTGGCCTTGGCCTTGATGCTGGAATGTGCGGAGGATGTGAGACCACTCAGCTCGTTGAGAGTGAGGTCCAGGAAGGAGAGGATGTCCAGGACATCAGAGTGGAGGAGAGCCTCCAACACAAACAGCGTCCTCTGCAAGAGGAACGGGAATTGTTTCCATAGTGTGCCTTTCCGGCCAATCACAAGACAGGATTATTGGTGACAAAGAAAACCTCAACTTGGCCACAGCCCATCACGAAGAATCCCAGCTATCGAGCTAGCTGCTCAGGAAGTTCGGGGCGGAGAATAGAGAGGATCTAGTACATGTCCTGCGCTATAGTCAATACATTCTGTAGTCTTGGTTCCGGCACAGATCGCTTCCAATATCACGCACGGGGAAGGAGGGTCTCCTCGTGTGTGATACTGGAAGCAATCCGCGCTGGGGTTGGTTTGGGTCTGGGGCCGAGACTATACATTCTGAGGGGGTCTGGACACGAGACTAGTCCTGTGCAGAGGAGAGTTGGTCTAGAGTGCTATGACCACAATCATGTTATCAGGGGCCATACAAGGGGAGTGGCAGCTCATCACCAAGTTCAAAGTTCAGGAAGATATTAATGCATTAATTAGAGAGAAATGTGAAACTTGCCCATCAGGGTTAAGAGGGGGACCAAGGACTTTCCCTCCCTCCCCAAAGCAATAACACCAGTAAAATAAAGTCGAAATAAAAACTCTGTTTTCAATCTCCCTCCTCCCCCAATATGTATGTACATGTATCTGTTAGCCTCGTACCCAGGCCTTCAAATCGCGGGGGGAAGGCCTGGTATACACTGTTTGCGCATGCGTTTAATTTCCCCCAAAATCTTGGAAAATAGGATATCTCGGTATTCTTCAGTGAAACGATGACGCCGAATGACGTCTAACATTTACATTCCTAGCTAGAAGATTGATTAGCAATCATGGCGTGCAGTGTAAGCGAAAATTCCGGTGGTTGTAGTTTCTCTGAGGTTCTTTCCTATGCTTTGTGAAGGCTGAAAATGACACGGATTACTGTGAAAGAAGAGCAGTGCTCCTCCATGAGAGCTGTGTACGAAGGCAGCGACGTGTTCGTGTGGCTACCTACTGGCTATGGCAAGAGCCTGTGTTACCAAGCACTCCCTTTCCTCATGGACTACAAGAAGGGACTTGTAGACAGTGGAAAGAGCTGTGGTGTGCTTGTTGTGAGCCCTCTGCTGCCCTGTGATCGCTCTCATGCACGCGTACGCGGGTGTGTTTACGCAAAACGTCATCGGTTAAGCCCAACCCATTCGCAAACGTCACAATTAAAATTGACGTAATATTTTAAATGCATGTGCAAACAGTGTATACCAGGCCTTCCCACCGCGATTTGAAGGCCTGGGTACGAGGCTAATGTATCTGTATGATCCCAGCCCCCACCCGGAACATATATACTCACCAAGACCACCTGTGTCTCTTCGTTTTGAAGTTTTACTCTCAAACATTAGACCACTGCCAGACAGTCCAGCGGCTTGCACCTGAAATATAAATATGAAGTGGTTATTAGTACGGCAGGAAGTGGAGCAATGGGTTAGGGCCAGGGCTAGTGCTGAATGCACATGTGTGACTTTTACCAATACTTAAAGTATGTACTTCCTGCCGGACCAATATCAGGCTATGAATATTGAAATGCAAGTGCAGACGTGGAACAGTCTGCTACATTATACCACGTGCACACAGACGTTTGGAAGCAAATTGGCTACAAAAAGGATGCTGGAACAGGAAAGCTGATGGCTGGGAGCAAGACATTATGGGAACTCTGTGGTTGCTCCTGCGGTGGTACAACAGATCTTAGGAATCATTTGCGATCGTACAATGTAGCCTCGCTCATCCGAAACTACCATCAGGTGGTGTACAGCAAGCCCGAGTAGTCAGACAGAGCAGCGGAAGATCGAGCAGTATGTCGTGCCATTCCCTGTGCATGGGTCAAGCTTCAAGCCCTAATCGATTATTGGATTAATTGGGGCGAGCGTGAGCGAGCCCCACACTAGCGTGACTTCATTGCGCAGAGCGTGTGTATGTATGTATGTTTGCTTGCTTGCTTGGATCTTGCAAATACAGTAAATTTTAAATCAGCGAATTTCCCTTGCACGTGCACAATAATATTCAAATTCAACAACGGCACAACGAGCTAGCTAGCTCTCAGACGCACCTCGATACACCGCCGCTCGGACTCAAGGGATCGTGAACCGTCTAGCTACCTGTTCGACGGACGATAGCGACAACAAAGGTGGAGAGACCATGCACTCGTGGACATTGCCTAGAGCACCATGAACATTCTGCCTCCTCGGTGGCGACACTGACAAAGGCAGAGACTGCGGCTCAGAGTCGTGGACCTACCGTGGCGCCATGGCCGGTGATGTTGGTGCTAGACTGCTTCAGCTACAAACGCTAACCTGACTCACAGTTGCTGTGATGTACACAAGTGTATGTTTAGTGCCATAATTTCTGTGGCCTATGCTCGAGCGCTCATTGCCCTGTCACAGTCATGTGAATGCAACTGCTCCGTGTATGTCCTGCGGCACGCGCATGTACTTCACTCAGGCTCGCTCCCCAATGTCCTGCATTCTACTAGTTGATAACTAATTGGTGCTGTGTAAGCTGTCCTGTACAGCTCTAATTTGAACCCAAGACCTACTCAATACTAGAATTTGGCTGAGGCATTCCCATGCAGTGTAGCCGCTAGCCCCTCTCCACCTTGGCTGCCATGTGTGCGTGTGGCAGGCTGGGTGGAGAGGGCTAGCGGCTAGACTATTTCTACATATACAAGATCCTCGTACCTGCTCAATCTGTGCCATGTGGGCCTCCAGCATAGCAATCAGAGACTGTAGCCTCCCCCTCTCCACTTCATTCTCGGCCATCTACTGACTCAGCTGGTCCTCAAGCACTGCAGGACAACAAACACAGTACACTAATGATACGTACTTCAATGGCTTTGAGCCTAGCCCTGCAAGATACATGTTAAACAACCGACCATGCTCAGCCATGACTTGATTGATCAGTGAGCAGCATTTGGTATGCAAGATACATGACATGGTTCGACCAATCAGAGGGTAGCATTTGGTATAGGCACTTGTAGCTAGTACCTCATGTGGTCTAGCCTCATTCCTGCAGGCTCCATTTCAGCATGTACTCACATGCATTACAACTGGAGCAGAGCCTGGGAATGAAGACAAGACCATCAAGCCTAATGGAGGCCCACGAGAGGAGCAGCATCCAGCATGAGCACAGTGCCTCGTCACTCCAGTGTAACAGATAGGACCACACCCCTGCTTTGACTCATTCCGTCACCCTCCTTCCTTTTTCAAGTGCAGGTCTGAGAATGAGACTAGCTCCTAATACGGTATGGCCTGTAGTCTCGTGCCCAGCCCTCCCTGTGCACCCTAGCATTGTGGTGCTGTAGCTAGGAATATGACCACACCCCTATTTTCAGTAGGGGAGGAGAGCCCTAGCACTTGCATTCAAAGAGCATTAGCAGACACTCAACATCACAATGATGTCATAATGATATCGTGTAATCTGTCACCTACACATCTATACACTAGATACCAATACACAACAATTACACAATATCCATGCTACGTGACGTGTTCAAGCTACAGTGGTGAGTGGGTGCAGTCTTGTTCTGGTTCCGTAGTGTTCAAAAAACTTGAATTCGATTATTGCCACAATCGGCTATAAGAATAAAGCCATCTTTGTTCACATGAACAGAACGAAGGGACTGGAACTGGGCCTTCGCTTCTCCCTTGCAACCAAACGACTTCAAGAACTTGCCCTCAGTATTGAACACAGATACACGGTCGTTGCCAACTTCAGTTATGTATACTCGGTCACCATCGATTGCAACTCCTTCAGGACAATTTAGTTCTCCAGGACCAGTGCCTCTACTACCAAGCTTTCTCAAGTACAGTCCCTCTGGAGTGAACACCTGAATACGATGGTTTGAGTTCTCTGTTACATACACATTACCACTTGTATCAAATGCAATATTGCGGGGATAGCTCAATTGTCCATTTCCTCTTCCTTTGCTGCCAAAGCTGCAGTGATGGGTTAGGTCTGTTTCTAGGACTTGTATTCTATGATTGTACTGGTCACACACATACAGTTTGCCATTCTTCTTGTTGAAGCCAATGCCAAGAGATCTGTAGAACTGCAGGGGATTACGGCCACATGTGCCGACTGAAGCAACAAACCTCCCATCCGAGGAAAACTTCTGAATACGGTGGTTACTACGGTCCGCTACGTAGATGTTGTCATCATCATCAACAGTGACACCAGTGGGATAGCCGAACTGCCCCTCTGTTGAACTATGACTTCCACTGCCTAATGATTGAATCTTATCCCATTCTGGGGAGAAGATGGAGACTCGGTTTTCACTGCTCTCAGTAACAATAATCCGACCCTTGCTGTCAGCTGTCACACCCCATGGTGCATTCAAACCAGGAGTGACTTTGACTGGATTCCCGATAACTTGGAGATTTGGTCTGACGATGACAGTGTGTGGACTGCCTTTGACAATCTTTCCGTTGATTTTGAGGTACAGTTGATGTCTTCCTCTAGTGGTAGGCCGGTAGCTGACAGTGTGTGTGCTCATCCCCTCCCTCTTGATGTCACATTTGACTGTGGTGCTGTCCCTAGTGCACACTAAGCTAGCACTGATATCCTGGAGTAGTGCATCACATTCTCTGTCATCCTTGTCCCTAGCATGCAGTGTGGCGGTGGCTTCCTCTCCGACTGTTGCAGTTTTCAGACCATCTCCAGTGGCAAAACTCTTGCTGCAGCAAACTGAGTGACCTGTTACAAGTTCAGCAAACCCTCGGCAGGATATCTGGAGGTCTAGTGTATCATCTGTGACCAGCTGGATATCTACCTCCTGCTGGGGAGCCAGTGTGTTGGGTTTAAACTCGGCAGTGATCAGTTCAATCTGTTTGAGCACAGGAGACTTGATCGCCAGTATCTCTCCCTCACTGCCAGTTTTCAGACTTCCCTCCACGTAATCCAGGCAGCTGCTGAGCTGGGTCTGGACTAGCTCACACTGATCCCTCTGTGCTGCCTGACCTTTGAGCTTCTGCTGTGTGAGTCGGTGTAACTGGTCAATGAGTTCTGTTCTCTGTTGCTCAAGGGCTTGATGCAGGCGATCAATTTGCTTGTGAATATTAGCTTCGACTGTCGTTCTCTGGTCTTCTATTTCTTTTGTTCTGGTGTCCAGTGCCTGGACTGCTTTGATGACAGTGGCTAGCTGTTGCTTCACTGGCTGCAGACTTGAAACTATCTCCTCCTTGTGTTTTGGGAAGGTGTCGGTGATGACGTCATAGTTGTGTCCCTGGTGGAGGCGTATGGTGCAGTTGTTACATATAAGTTCTCCACAGGTCTCACAGTAGATCTCAAGCATTTTTTGGGGATGCTTTGGGCAGTACATGACCTTCTTGGTCGGAGGGACAAGGCTGGCTGCCTCTTGCTGAATGTCATTGAGGCTAGCTATCTGGTGGTTGGCAAACTCTTCCCAGATCTGGTGGAGTTCAGTGCATTTGTCACACACAAACTTGCCACAATCACGACAGAAACCTGTTGCTGTGGATTTTTTGCATTTCTCACACTGCGTCTTTTGTGGTTCATTTGCCTTGGTCAGAGCAGCATGAATCTCGAACAAGTGATCAATGTGGAAGGCTGTCTGCAGTCCTGAGACCCCAGTGGGGGGTAGCAAGGTGGTTCGCCGACAATTGGGACAGCACAGGGTGTGTCCGTCACGATCCTGGACAACTAAACGTTCTAGGCATTTCTTGCAGAACGTATGGAAGCATGGCAGCAGTTTGGGATTGGTGTAGGTATCAAGACAGACAGAGCATTCCAGCTGAGCTGTGATCTTCTTTAGTGCTTCTTCCGCAACTTTGGGGGGCTCGGCCATTGCCAATCTGTTGTATGTACACACAAGTATGTGTGAGGTATTTAGAATTGCAATGACCTTTTGTATTTAGATCTAAATGTGTTGTATATCAAGACTCTGAAATGATGGGACCACAAGCAATGAAACTGGAGCATGCATAGCTATACATCAAGCTTGAATTGCACAACTACTGTATAAACAGCAAGTTTAGCATGATATCTACACTTACCCAGTTTTTCTAAGCTGGTTGAAAGAGTGGTTTCCTTGATTGCACAAATAGGACAACCCAGTAGCTCAAACTAAAGCAGATTTGAATGTTTCACTGCAAGCAAGAGTGGCAAGGCTCAATCTATAGTGTATTCATGAAACCACTGGCCAGTCCTTATTTGGTCAAGATCAGCGCACAGAACTACTACTCAAACATTCCTATCAGATATCATATAACGATATTCATAAAGAGGCGAGCTTGAGCGCCTAGTACTATAGTAACAGTGTCTGCTGTTGCTCTAAATAGTACACATCACAGTGACCAGACACTGACATATGGAGTATATACCAGCTGATCCAGCTCATCATGTGCTCAGCAGGACAGATGGCTAGATAAATGACGCTTCGAAGAGGCAGGCCACATGAATTTTGTGCACATGCCTAGCTTTCTAGTGCAGATTAAGCACCACAAGTTTGCCCGCGTGACCTGTGAGGGATTTGCCCTCATGATCATACGGTAGTAGTGATACTACAATCCTCATGGGAATGGGACAGTCAGTCAGATTATTGGGGCGAGCCTGAGCGAGCCCCACATTGACGTGCAGAACATGAGCCGTGTCTATATGTATGTATATACTATATATATGCATACGTCATGCCATAAATAAACGCTTCTGCAAATAACCAAAAGTTACTTGCGTCATGATAATTCACACGTGCTCACTCGACAACGAAGCACTGTAGCTAGCTGTCAAGATCGAGTTAGTTCTGAGAGTGAACCGTGTACTCCTTGGATGGCTACAACAGGGACGGAGACCACTCACGAGTCTACCTCTTCAATGGATACAGCGATGCAACAAAGACTGCGAAAGTGCGACTTCACTGAGCAATATAGCTAGCTAGCTAGCTACAAGTTCACCGATCGCAACTCGCGCTGCCCGGTTGCTCACTGTGTTGAAGTCACTGACTCGTAGACCTCTGCTCTTCAATGGCTACAGTCATGGGAGCTACTGCATAGCAAAAGAAGACAGCGAGAGTGCTTTCACTGTCTGCTCGTGCCGCATGTAGCTATACAAGATCATCATGTACTGTCCATACAGTTCTTGTGCTGCAATTCCACAGCCTGAGGTTGTATACTATAATTGGTCCCCCTCCAAAAGCGGTCCCCCTGGACTGTCCACGGCAGAATAATTGGAGTATCACTCACGGGGAAGGAGGGCCTGATTTCTTCTCAAGCTGGACAACCTTACCTGTGTGTACCCCGCCGAGCGCTCGTCACAGATCAAGCATCTATGTGGTGGGACCATCTACAGCAAGGGTAGCCTCGTTCCCAGGCCGTTTTGGGAGGGAGAAACGGCCTGGCAACTTCCGCCAGTTCAAACTGTTACTTCCGCTGCCAGAGAGTTGGAAGTCCCAATCAGATTTCAGCTCGCTGTCACATGACAACAATAAACCGAATTGCGTCATGCATTGAACCGTCACAGTCACGCCCATTCATCGCAATAGTTGATCGCTCGATCGCGCTAGTGTAGGTGCTCTGCACGACGACTTTTGTTCGTTCGTCTTCTGCTTGCCTTCCGTCGCAGAACCTGCGCAAACAGTTGCTTCCACGAGCAGGAAAGGACTGTTCTCCGCCGGTGAAAATATCGGAAGTATCACATGGACTTCACTGATTGAATGAGGTATGTAATTGCCGTGACGTTACGTCCGTAAACAGTTTCAACTGGCAGAAGTTGCCAGGCCGTTTCTCCCTCCCAAAACGGCCTGGGAACGAGGCTACAGCAAGGGTGACCAAGTATGGCTGCGATATTTGGTCCGGGGGGACTGATTATTCTGCCGTGGACAGTCCGGGGGGACCGCTTTTCAGGGGGGACTGTCCACAGTGTGACAGAGTTACATTCAAATGAATGCTGCATATGCATGCACTCGCTCAGGCTCACCCTACAATGTTATACATTCTGCTAGTTTATATACATAATGTGTTGCTATCCACTTTGAAGTGGTCCCAGCACTTCTGTTACATACTCTGCAAGTATGTTGCTGGGCCCAAAACTGCTCCCACAGTCCTAAGCAGATACACGACTCTGACCACACCTACCAATTGACAAACTTCAACTTGGGAACACTAAACACTAGTCTAGGAATGACTCTCATCTCACCCTTAACAGCGCTTCAGTGAATTACTTCAGCAATTCTCTGAACATGGTGGATGTATGTATATCACGCATACTAGTCTCTTTCCCAGGCCCGGGGCCTGGGAACAAGTCTACATGCATACCTGATTTCAGACTTTTGGGCTCTTCTTCCTTCAAATTTGCCTTCGGACCTCCGTTCATTCCTGTCAGAGCAGCGTTCAGTGTGGAAACCTCCCTATCGTCTGGACACCAACCCTGAATTTGAGTATTGGACAGTATGGATTTGTGGACATAATTTGCACCAAAGGTACACAGTGGTCCATGCAAGTTAATTATACACGTAAGCAGAAACAGTATGGGTCACACTTTACTACCACATTAGCCAGCGGGAAGCCTCTGAGTGCTGAAGCTCCCTAGGGCCTACACACATGGGGGGGGGGGGGGGGGGTGGGACAAGGTCTGTGCGCACGTGGTACAATTAACATTCCATAGGTATAGTGCACAATAATATACAAGAAGTATGCGGAACTAGCAGACTAGTAACAGCTCTAGCGCTGACTTATCGCTGGGGTTCGATGGGGTTCGATCGCTTTATTGACTTCCTACCTGATGCTAAACACTTGAGTGCGGTCGACAAGTCTGCATTCGCTGATATTCTCGGTGAGTCTGCATGGTCACTTACATAACTGCTCAGTACAGGCACGTAGCAGTGTGTAGTGGCTTATACCCAGTTCGGTCACAGTCTTTGCACGGAGATTATTCTTCAGGATGCATTGAAAGCGCAATGCAGCCACCTTCCACGGAGAAAAGCAGCAGAACGACTTTGCATTACGTCATACTAAATGACAGTGCACGTGATCTTGTCCTACCCGGCCCCCCGGGCCGGCCCCTGCTTCACACATGTACAGGCACCTATTTTCCATACATACTCTATTCAAAGCCCACCAAAACAAATCAATTCTTGACAATATCTTTACCTTGCTCATCCTCGTCTTAGATCCATCTTGGATGGGTTCTGAGATATAAACTTTCTTCACAAGGCGCAAAGAGCGAATAATAACGCGTCGACACGACCAAGAACAAGTGGTGACACTCGCAGATAGTCCCCTAGCATTTGCCTAGTACCGTGTGCGCGCGCGCGATGATAGTCGGCGCGCGCAGGGGGAGGAGCCTGGTAACGAGGCTAAGTCTAGTCTCGTGCCCAGACCCTCTTCCGCCCGTATTGTGGGTCTGGGAACGAGACTAGGCTAAGTCAGACTTGACCCCGTATACTAAGGAAGGGGTGGAGTCGCTACGCATTCTTCCGTATACTATCAGCGGTCAATCGGTCAACAGCTGAAGTCAAACCAAGCAGCAAAAATTATGACGGTCAAAATTTCTTGACCCCGGTCGCATCTCTGACTACGGTGTCACCCCATCTGTGGGTGCACTATGCTTTGACCAGCTGCACTCAGAGATCGAAGAGCATCGGAAAGACTACCTCTCCTCCTCAAATTATACGGAGGCAGAGAGTATTGATTGTCACTCAGAGTACCAGTGACCTGGCCACCGGTAGCAGTGTGGATACCAGTACATCTATAGCTGCAGCTGCTTATGCTTACACTAGAAACTCAAGTTCAAGTTGTAGTGTAGTCTCGGAACCAGACTAGTTGTAGTGATTACCAGAGTGGAAGCTTTGGTCGAGAACTTTGGGTCAGCGTCTCTACCACCCAGAATTCATGGCTCCAAAAGATTAACTGCGACCTTGTCAGACTAAACCACCAATTCACCACATTTGAGTGAAGCAAAGCAGACACACACATGGTTCGTATACATGCTGCACACTGATCCAGTACACCGTGTGCTCAGCAGGACAGACGGCTATATACATAGACAGATGAAGATGTCACGGGGTCACACTCCAACTCCAAGTGTATTCACAGTAAACAAACACTGATCACAGTCACTGTATGTGTTAATGTTCCTGCATGATCTGAGCGGGGCTAGCTGTAGTTCTATTAGCTTCATTTCTCTGCATTTCATGCATTAATACAAAGTGATGTGTTGCACAACCAACTATGTTGCTGCCAGTGATGAGGTATTGCCACAATAAGTTATCCATCCAGGAACACTCCGGTATTGTTCTGCAGTGATTCCAGAAATTTACACTCCTCTTCCAAATCTTCTCTGTCCTGTTAGCAAAGATAATAAAGAAGTCACAACTGGTGCATGTTAGCCTCGTACTTGGTGCGAGAGAGAGCTCTCTCGCGCGCCGGATACGAGGCTAATATGTGTATGTGTATGTGTTTCAGTATGAGTGTGTGTGGTGTGTGTATATGTGTGTGTGTGCATGTGTGTTTGTATGCGTGTGTGTGTGCATGACACATGGGTGTGTGCATGTGGGTGCATGTGTGTGTGGGTGTGTTTGCATGCTGTGTGTGTGTGTGCAAGTGTCAGTGGTGTGTGTGTGTGTGTGTGTAATTGTGTGTGTGTTTGTGTTTTCATGTGTGTGTGTGTGTACATGACTACCTTCTCGGCTAGGAGGACCATTTCCCTCATGTTTCTGCTACGCTGGAGGTGGGCAAGAGAGGACTTCACGGAGGAAGAGGAGAGAGAAGGATGCAGGAATAGGGGGACGTGCACAGGGCTGGCCCTCGGGAAGGAGTGGGAAGGAGGTCCGCAGTTAGTAGTGTGTGAGTGCGGAGGTGGGAGGGGGGCAGAATGGAGTTTGGTATACACAGTCTCAGGTGCAGTTCTACTGGGACCACTTTCCAGTGTTTCATTGTCGCAGTGCAAACCTGTGTGTTAATGTATGTATGCGTGTGTGTGAGTGTGCATAGGTTGGGAGGAGAATTATACCCGAGTGACTCATGATCATGTAATATGGAGACTCTTGAGCCCAGACTGTGTGTCCTGATTAGCAACGTGTCAGTGTAAAATATTAATATGAAGTTGGGACTTCTCTATTGTGCTGGTGCATGACAGAATGAGGCATCTTACAATACCCTCAGCAACTCACTAGTGGTACGACCTGAGGGCTGGGACACCTGGAGGTTCCTCGTCCCTGTGACAATGTGCTGCAGCTCCCGCTTCTGGTGAGCTAGCGCCAACTGTTCCTGCAACACAGACACAACACACCAATCATAAGCCTCCTCTATACTATAGACACAGTTTAAAGACGCTCTCATGTGAACAATTCCCTCTTACTGTTGCAAAGTGTTTCTCCCTCTCCCTCAGCTCTGCCAGCTGTGTCTCTATTGCTCTGGACTGCTCAGACAGCTTCAGCTGAAGTGTCTGGGCCTCCAGCAGTGACTTCTCCCCGCGGTCATGAACTTCCACAGCAGACTAGAAATGCATAGACAAAATGGTTGAACTATGCATGAGCTCAAATCCTTTCCTTCATCTTCTTTCTCTCCCTCACCCACACACCTGTACACCCTCTCAGACACAACCATGTATCCATCCACCCACACACCCATACATACACGCACATACCAACAGACTAATACATACATACCAGCCTACACAGTGGCACATACACATACGGCCCACCTACACCAATATACAGTCACCTGGCACATATCCTCTATCTCCTGTGATCGCTGCTGCAACTCTCTCCCAAATGTCTCCAGCTTCTCCCTGTCCCTCTCCAGGGCATCCCTCTCCCACCTCCACTTCTCCCCTTCCTCCCTGACCCTGGTACCCTCTGCTGCCACCCTCACACTCTCCTCCCTCAGGTGGGAGAGAGACGACTCCAGTTCTGCTTTGGTCTACACAACACAGTAACAGTGAGGTGATAGCGGTGAACTGAGCCTCTCTCCTCCTCTCCCCCTCACCTGGAGGTTCCTTTGTGTCTCCTTCTGCTCCCTCTCCAGTGCCCTCCTCTGCAGCATGGACAGCTCTGCCCTCTCGGCTGCCAACTCCCGACGCTCCTCATATATAGCACTGTGTCAGCACCTCGCGCTGCTCAGAGAGAAATTTCTCCTGGAAACAAAATATACCTTTGCTGCAAAGCACCCAACTACCCTATCTTCCTAATTTTTCTCTTAAACAAACAGCAACTTCTTTCAGAGAGGTCTACAACTTGGTTAGCTCTGGTGGATTCTGCTCACCCTGGCGATCTGCAGGTGGTCCTTCTCCTCCTCTGTCCTCCTCAGTGAGACAGTCCTCTCTTCCTCAAAGGCAGCCTGCTGGGCTTTCAACTTCCCTCCCTCCTGCTGCAGCTGCCAACGCTCCTGCACAGAGTGACACCCAGACTCATTGGGGTGAGCTTGAGTGAGCCACACACAGACGAGTTTGCTGTCAATTTTCTGCATAACTGACCCGGCATGCGCAAAGAAATTCTCACCCTAATATATCTATTTGTATTGTACGTCGTGCTGTAAATCACTTCCTGCTTGTATTTTGCATATTCTTGCGCCATGCGTTAATTCAAACCACAAACGACTCAATACTGCAACGACATTGACTTGGAGCCAGAGACTGTCTGATTGAGTATGAACTCAAGGCCTTATAAGGATGGAGACTAGACTATAGTTCGCGTTGGGGGGCTAGAGCATGTCATGAAGACGGGGAGAGTGTTTCAAGCCATCGCATGTCCTGCATGGAGCACATTTTGAGCATCCATCAACATTACGTAGGGTCTCACATGCATGCACGGAGACCACTCATGGACCAGTTTCAGCGATGGGGGCTACCACACAACACTGCGCCAGGTGAGAGCGATTTCATTTGTTGATGGCTCAATGCCGTCTATATTCCAGCTGTCCTGTAGAGCAAGTGTCCTTGACAAATGTGCAGCTGTGCTGTGCCAGTTTGTGCAAAAGCATCTGGGATTTGAACCCAAGACCTACTCAAAACTAGTCCTACATCAGTTGGAATATGGCCGAGGCATTCCCACTCTAGCCGCTAGACCTTCGATCCCCACCTGGCCTGCATGTGGCAGGCCGGCTGGAGCTAGCTAGGGTTCCACCGATACTGGTATTGGTGTATAGGTATCAGGTATCGGCTATTGGAATTCTGTGGTACTACAGTAGTGATCACATGAGTCTGACTGAATACATGTTCGAGCAATCAAAGATGGCAGGCAAGTTAAGAGAGGGCATTTTCTGTGTGAATGCTGTTGCTGAAAGCAAGGCTTGTTGCAAAGTAGGGTATACTGAGTATATACCTATCACACAGTGATATTGGAACGGAAGTATTAGTAAAACTTGGCATCGGTGGAACGCTACGAGCGGCTAGACTGAGGCACTCCGTACTTCCACACATACAAGATCCTCGTACCTGCTCAATCTGCCTGCTCTGGTGTGCCACGTGAGCCTCCAGCTTAGCAATCAGAGACTGTAGCCTCCCCCTCTCCACTTCATTCTCAGCCTGCTGCCGACTCATCCGGTCCTCAAGCACTGCAGGACAACAAACATAGTACACCAATGATACGCACATACTACCCAGATGTGTGAGGATCTCACTAGACAGTTTACAGTTACTGTGGGAATAGCTAGTAGGACACACAACCTATAATGGACTAATGTTCAACATTGTTGTAATATGTACTGTAATATGTGACCGGATTTGAGAAAAGGGACCACTTCACGCATATCGAAATGCGCAGCCTCGTACCAAGTCCCACGCCCAGCTTTTCGTCGCTTGCAGTACGGTAAATATTGCATCGATATCCATGCTGCAAGCGACGAAAAGCTGGGTGTGGGACTGGGTACGAGGCTATCTAAATTAAATGTGAGTTGTGTTTATACTTATAGAGGATATGTTACTGCAGCAATGATGCGGAAATGAAACCCTAGGGCCACACCGTGAGCAAGTTACGGGGCGGAGTTCGCGGCATTGTCGATCGCGGCGAATGTTTCGGAAAATGGCTATGATACGAAGGCATGTAACTCTGGAACAGAGGGAGCTCAGGATTTCTAGCATGGGTTATGAAGGTTAGTACTTGCACTGTACCAAGAATCACTTCGCTGCCAAGATTAGTTGCGAAAATATGAGTTTGAAAAACATCAAAAACTGATATTGTCACAAAAACGCGAAGTGGTCCCTTTTCTCAAATCCAGTCACATATCAGAACAGTGTAAATAAAATTACAACAGATGGATTCAAAATTTCACATACAGAAAATGACATTCGTCTTCTAGTCCTTACCCTTGAGGTGCTCCTCCTGCGCTCGAGCCCCTTGCTCCCTCTCCTCAGCCCCCCGGGAGTGGGCATGGTCAATCCGCTGCTGCAGCTGGCTCACCTCATGTGAGCTTACCTCCACCTGACGCGTGAGCTCCAAGAGCAGCCTGGTATGAGAGGAGGAGTGAGGGGTGAGGGGAGGGGGAGGGGGGAGTGGGGTATTCAAAAATTGGACAGCAACACGTCATCCCCATACCTAGTGTGTGGTGTACAGTCTTCAGAGCCTCCACGTCCTGCCTGTGCAGACTCTGCAGGTGCTGCTTGTCCAGTTCGTGCTCGTTCCTCAGATCCACAACTGCAGCACTGAAATCAACAGAAATAATGGACGCTGAACATGGAAGACAGCAAAAGAAAAATACCAGTGCCCGATGTGGGGCTCTAACCCACGATCCTGAGATTAAGAGTCTCATGCTCCACCAACTGGAACTAACCTCCCTGGCACTCCCAACTCAGTATTAAGACTGTGGAAAGTAATTGCATACAACATGTAACTACAATGCTGTAGTCCTGCCATGGGAATACTACTGTCAGCCACTTCTCACCAACAGACCCGGCCAATGAACATCACCATATGGTATCCTCTCAAATGTGCACATCAAAAGGACTGACAAGCCATGGAGAGTAACCCAGACAATCACTCATCTCACGCACTCTCGGCAGAATGCCGCCAGCTCACCAGTGGAACTCCTGCAGCCTGCTGATCTCACTGGCCTTGACCACCTCCACCGAGTCCACCTTCCTCCTCAGGGCAGTGACAGTGTCCAACCTCTCCCTCTCAGACTGCTGCAGATGCTCCTGGAACCGTGAGGCCTCTGACTCTGCCTCCTCCCGCGACCTGGGGAACAGAGGACAAACTCCAACTGTGCACACTAGTAGATTACTGAGATTTACTGGCAGATCTGATCCATTTAACTGAAACCATCAGTTTGACCTTGCTTCTCTTCTTTGAAAGGACTCTTCAATGGCTTTGAGCCTAGCCCTGCAAGATACATGTTAAACAACCGACCATGCTCAGCCATGGCTTGATTGATCAGTGAGCAGCATTTGGTATGCAAGATACATGACATGGTTTGACCAATCAGAGGGCAGCATTTGGTATAATAGTACCTCATGTTGTCTAGCCTCATTCCCAGGCTCCATTTCAGCATGTACTCACATATGCATTACAACTGGAGCAGAGCCTGGGAATGAAGACAAGACCATCAAGCCTAATGGAGGCCCACGAGAGGAGCAGCATCCAGCATGAGCACAGTGCCTCGTCACTCTGGTGTAACAGATAGGACCACACCCCTGTTTTGACTCATTCCGTCACCCTCCTTCCTTTTTCAAGTGCAGGTCTGAGAATGAGACTAGCTCCTAATACGGTATGGCCTGTAGTCTCATGCCCAGCCCTCCCTGTGCACCCTAGCATTGTGGTGCTGCAGCTAGGAATACAGGAAATATGACCACACCTCTATTTTCAGTAGGGGAGGAGAGCCCTAGCACTTGCATTCAAAGAGCATTAGCAGACACTCAACATCACAATGATGTCATAATGATATCATGTAATCTGTCACCTACACAAAAAAACCATCAACCATTATCTATACACTAGATACCAATACACAACAATTACACAATATCCATGCTACGTCACGTGTTCAAGCTACAGTGGTGAGTGGGTGCAGTCTTGTTCTGGTTCCGTAGTGTTCAAAAAACTTGAATTCGATTATTGCCATAATCGGCTATAAGAATAAAGCCATCTTTGTTCACATGAACAGAACGAGGGAACTTGAACTGGGCCTTTGCTTCTCCCTTGCAACCAAACGACTTCAAGAACTTGCCCTCAGTATTGAACACAGATACACGGTCGTTGCTATATTCAGTTACGTATACTTGGTCACCATCGATGGCAACTCCTGCAGGTTCACATAGTTCTCCAGGACCAGTGCCTAAACTTCCAAACATTCTCAAGTACTGTCCTTCGGGAGTGAACACCTGGATGTGATGGTCATGCTCATCTGCTAAATACACATTACCATCTCTATCTAATGCAATATTGTAAGGACAATTGAACTGTTTATTTCCACTTCCTCTACTGCCAAAGCTGCAGTGATGGGTTAGGTCTGTTTCTAGGACTTGTATTCTATGATTGTCATTGTCACACACGTACAGTTTGCCATTCTTCTTGTTGAAGCCAATGCCAAAAGGGAAGATAAACTCCAGGGGATTACTGCCACGCGTGCCGACTGAAGCAACAAACCTCCCATCCGAGGAAAACTTCTGAATACGGTGGTTATTAGTGTCAACTACGTAGATGTTGTCATCATCATCAACAGTGACACCAGTGGGAAAGCTGGACTGCCCCTCTGTTGAAATACGATTTCCACTGCCTAATGATTGAATCTTATCCCATTCTGGGGAGAAGATGGAGACTCGGTTTCCACTGCTCTCAGTAACAATATTCCGACCCTTGCTGTCAGTCATCACACCCCATGGTTTATTCAAACCAGTAGTGACTTTGACTGGATTCCCGATAACTTGGAGATTTGGTCTGATGATGACAGTGTGTGGACTGCCTTTGACAATCTTTCCGTTGATTTTGAGGTACAGCTGATGTCTTCCTCTAGTGGTAGGCCGGTAGCTGACAGTGTGTGTGCTCATCCCCTCCCTCTTGATGTCACATTTGACTGTGGTGCTGTCCCTAGTGCACACTAAGCTAGCACTGACATCCTGGACTAGTGCATCACATTCTCTGTCATCCTTGTCCCTAGCGTGCAGTGTGGCGGTGGCTTCCTCTCCGATTGTTGCAGTTTTCAGACCATCTCCAGTGGCATAACTCTTGCTGCAGCACACTGAGTTACCTGTTACAAGTTCAGCAAACCCTCGGCAGGATATCTGGAGGTCTAGTGTATCATCTGTGACCAGCTGGATATCTACCTCCTGCTGGGGAGCCAGTGTGTTGGGTTTAAACTCGGCAGTGATCAGTTCAATCTGTTTGAGCACAGGACACTTGATCGCCAGTATCTCTCCCTTGCTGCCAGTTTTCAGACTTCCCTCCACGTAATCCAGGCAGCTACTGAGCTGGGTCTGGACTAGCTCACACTGATCCCTCTGTGCTGCCAGGCCTTTGAACTTCTGCTGTGTGAGTCGGTGTAACTGGTCAATGAGTTCTGTTCTCTGTTGCTCAAGGGCTTGATGCAGGCGATCAATTTGCTTGTGAATATCAGCTTCGACTGTCGTTCTCTGGTCTTCTATTTCTTTTGTTCTAGTGTCCAGTGCCTGGACTGCTTTGTTGACAGTGGCTAGCTGTTGTTTCACTGGCTGCAGACTTGAAACTATCTCCTCCTTGTGTTTTGGGAAGGTGTCGGTGATGACATCATAGTTGTGTCCCTGGTGGAGGCGTATGGTGCAGTTGTTGCATATGAGTTCTCCACAGGTCTCACAGAAGATCTCAAGCATTTTTTGGGGATGCTTGGGGCAGTACATGACCTTCTTGGTTGGAGGGACAAGGCTGGCTGCCTCTTGCTGAATGTCATTGAGGCTAGCTATCTGGTGGTTGGCCAACTCTTCCCAGATCTGGTGGAGTTCAGTGCATTTGTCACACACAAACTTGCCACAATCACGACAGAAACCTGTTGCTGTGGATTTTTTGCATTTCTCACACTGCGTCTTTTGTGGTTCATTTGCCTTGGTCAGAGCAGCATGAATCTCGAACAAGTGATCAATGTGGAAGGCTGTTTGCAGTCCTGAGACCCCAGTGGGGGGTAGCAAGGTGGTTCGCCGACAATTGGGACAGCACAGGGTGTGTCCGTTACGATCCTGGACAACTAAACGTTCTAGGCATTTCTTGCAGAATGTATGGAAGCATGGCAGCAGTTTGGGATTGGTGTAGGTATCAAGACAGACAGAGCATTCCAGCTGAGCTGTGATCTTCTTTAGTGCTTCTTCCGCAACTTTGGGGGGCTCGGCCATTGCCAATCTGTTGTATGTACACACAAGTATGTGTGAGGTATTTAGAATTGCAATGACCTTTAGTATTAGATCTAAATGTGTTGTATATCAAGACTCTGAAATGATGGGACCACAAGCAATGAAACTGGAGCATGCATAGCTGTACATCAAGCCTGAATTGCACAACTATTGTATAAACAGCAAGTTTAGCATGATATCTACACTTACCCAGTTTTTCTAAGCTGGTTGAAAGAGTGGTTTCCTTGATTGCACAAATAGGACAACCCAGTAGCTCAAACTGAAGCAGATTTGAATGTTTCACTGCAAGCAAGAGTGGCAAGGCTCAATCTATAGTGTATTCATGAAACCACTGGCCAGTCCTTATTTGGTCAAGATCAGCCCACAGAACTACTATTCAAACATGTACTCCCATCAGATATCACATAACGATATTCATAAAGAGGCTAGCTTGAGCGCCTAGTAACAGTGTCCACTGTTGCTCTAAATAGTACACATCACAGTGACCAGACACTGACATATGGAGTATATACCTGCTGATCCAGCTCATCATGCGCTCAGCAGGACAGTTGGCTAGATAAATGACGCTTTGAAGAGGCAGGCCACATGAATTTTGTGCACATGCCTAGCTTTCTAGTGCAGATTAAGCACCACAAGTTTACCCGCGTGACCTGTGAGGGATTTGCCCTCATGATCATACGGTAGTAGTGATACTACAATCTTCATGGGAATGGGACAGTCAGTCAGATTATTGGGGCGAGCCTGAGCGAGCCCCACATTGACGTGTAGAACATGAGCCGTGTCTGTATGTATACATATAATATATGCGTACGTCATGCCATAAATAAACGGTTCTGCAAATAACCAAAAGTTACTTGCGTCATGATAATTCACACGTGCTCACTCGACAACGAAGCACTGTAGCTAGCTGTCAAGATCGAGTTAGTTCTGAGAGTGAACCGTGTACTCCTTGGATGGCTACAACAGGGACGGAGACCACTCACAAGTCTACCTCTTCAATGGATACAGCGATGCAACAAAGACTGCGAAAGTGCGACTTCACTGAGCTATATAGCTAGCTAGCTAGCTACAAGTTCGCCGATCGCAACTCGCGACTGCATGGTTGTTGAAGTCACTGACTCGTAGACCTCTGCTCTTCAATGGCTACAGTCATGGGAGCTACTGCATAGCGAAAGAAGACAGCGAGAGTGCTTTCACTGTCTGCTCGTGCCGCATGTAGCTATACAAGATCATCATGTACTGTCCATACAGTTCTTGTGCTACAATTCCACAGTCTGTGGTTGAGTTGTCATACTATAACTGGTCCCCCCCACAAGCGGTCCCCCCGGACTGTCCACGGCAGAATAATTGGAGTATCACTCATGGGGAAGGAGGGCCTGATTTCTTCTCAACTTGAACAGCCAAGCTGGACAACCTTACCTGTATGTACCCTGCCGAGTGCTTGTCACAGATCATGCATCTATGTGGTGGGACCATCTACAGCAAGGGTAGCCTCGTTCCCAGGCCGTTTTGGGAGGGAGAAACGGCCTGGCAACTTCCGCCAGTTCAAACTGTTACTTCCGCTGCCAGAGAGTTGGAAGTCCCAATCAGATTTCAGCTCGCTGTCACATGACAACAGTAAACCGAATTGCGTCATGCGTTGAACCGTCGCAGTCACGCCCATTCATCGCAATAGTTGATCGCTCGATCGTGCTAGTGTAGGTGCTCTGCACAACGACTTTTGTTCGTTCGTCTTCTGCTTGCCTTCCGTCGCAGAACCTGCGCAAACAGTTGCTTCCACGAGCAGGAAAGGACTGTTCTCAGCCGGTGAAAATATCGGAAGTATCACGTGCACTTCACTGATTGAATGAGGTATGCAATTGCCGTGACGTTACGTCCGTAAACAGTTTGAACTGGCGGAAATTGCCAGGCCGTTTCTCCCTCCCAAAACGGCCTGGGAACGAGGTTACAGCAAGGGTGACCAAGTATGGCTGCGATATTTGGTCTGGGGGGACTGATTATTCTGCTGTGGACAGTCCGGGGGGACCGCTTTTCAGGGGGGACTGTCCACAGTGTGACAGAGTTACATTCGAATGAATGCTGCATATGCATGCACTCGCTCAGGCTCACCCTACAATGTTATACATTCTGCTAGTTTATATACATAATGTGTTGCTATCCACTTTGAAGTGGTCCCAGCACTTCTGTTGCATACTCTGCAAGTATGTTGCTGGGCCCGAAACTGCTCCCACAGTCCTAAGCAGATACACGACTCTGACTACACCTACCAATTGACAAACTTCCACTTGGGAACACTAAACACTAGTCTAGGAATGTAACTCATTTCACCCTTAACAGCGCTTCAGTGAATTACTTCAGCAATTCTCTGAACATGGTGGATGTACGTATATCACACATGCATCACCCGAGTCCAATGAACACTTAGTAGAGGCAATGCCCTGCAGACAAACTCTTCCCCCCCCCCCCCCCCCCCCCCCCCCCCCCCCCAACAATCCCATTATGTGTTTTTATATTAACTCAGTTTGTACTGTGGTCCCATGGGTCAAAGTTTATGGCCTGCCGTCATGTGATGAGACCGAAAAATAAAATTCATTCATTCATTCATACTAGCCTCTTTTCCAGGCCCGGGGCCAGGGAACAAGTCTACATGCATACCTGATTTCAGACTTTTGGGCTCTTCTTCCATCAAATTTGCCTTCGGACCTCCGTTCATTCCTGTCAGAGCAGCATTCAGTGTGGACAGTATAGAAGTGGTTTTGTGGACATAATTTGCACCAAAGGTACACAGTGGTCCATGCAAGTTAAATTATACACGTAAGCAGAAACAGTATGGGTCACACTTTACTACCACATTAGCCAGCGGGAAGCCTCTGAGTGCTGAAGCTCCCTAGGGCCTACACACATGTACAGGCACCTATTCTCCATACATACTCTATTCAAAGCCCACCAAAACAAATCAATTCTTGACAATATTTTTACCTTGCTGAGTTGCTCATCTTCGTCTTAGATCCATCTTGGATGGGTTCTGGGATATAAACTTTCTTCACAACGCGCAAAGAGCGAATAATAACGCGTCGACACGACCAAGAACAAGTGGTGACACTCGCAGATTAGTCTCGGCCGTGTCATAAGGGTGCAGTATCGGTCAATTAGACAAATTAGACGACATTATACCAAGTTATACTGTATAATGTCAAACTTGCAAGATTACATAACTTTTACCAAGTTGCACAATTTATTTAAAAACTGTATAAAGTGTATAAATTGCAAGTTAGACAAATTATATTGAAATTATACATTACAAAGAGTTATACAATATAATTGCACACAGTATAAAGTGTATAATTTGAAAGTTAGACAAAAATTATATTGAAATTATACATTGTAAAAGTTACACTTGAAAACTGTATAAATTGTATAAATTGCAAGTTAGACACAAATTATAATTACAGAGAGTTATACAATATATTTGCACACAGTATAAAGTGTATAATTTCTAGGTTAGACAAAAAAAAATTATACTTTGTGAGAGTTACACTTGAAAACTGTATAAAATGTATAAATTGCAAGTTAGACACAAATTATATTGAAATTATACATTACAGAGAGTTATACAATATATTTGCACACAGTATAAAGTGTATAATTTCGAAGTTAGACAAAAAAGATTATACTTTGTGAGAGTTACACATGAAAACTGTATAAAATGTATAAATTGCAAGTTAGACACAAATTATATTGAAATTATACATTCAGAGAGTTATACAATATATTTGCACAAAGTATAAAGTGTATAATTTCTAAGTTAGACAAAAAAATTATACTTTGTGAGAGTTACACTTGAAAACTGTATAAAATGTATAAATTGCAAGTTAGACACAAATTATATTGAAATTATACATTACAAAGAGTTATACAATATATTTGCACAAAGTATAAAGTGTATAATTTCCAAGTTAGACAAAATTAATAATAATATTATTGAAATTATACATTGGGAAAGTTACACTTGAAAACTGTATAAAATTTAATGTATAAATTGCAAATTAGACACAAATTATATTGAAATTATACATTGCAAAAAGTTATAGAATATAATTGCACACAGAACAAAGTTAGACACACATAATAATGTTTGTAAAATCATCTTAATATCTACGAAGGCAGCACCCTCGAAACTTGATATATAGACATACATGTCCGTATGCCTGCATTTTAACACAGCGCCAGCCCCAGGCATAGCGACTGGCTTAAGGAGCCAGTACAGGTATGTGGGGGGTCATGGAACAACAAAGATGAGTCATCATCCTAAGAGGGCAGCACCCTCGAAACTTGATATATAGACATACATGTCTGTATGCCTACATTTTAACACAGCGCCAGCCCCAGGCATAGCGACTGGCTTAAGGAGCCAGTACAGGTATGTGGGCGGTCATGGAACAACAAAGATGAGTCATCATCCTAAGAGGGCGGCACCCTCGAAACTTGATATATAGACATACATGTCTGTATGCCTGCATTTTAGCACAGTGCCAGCCCCAGGCATAGTGACTGTACAGGTATGTGGGGGGTCATGGAACAACAAAGATGAGTCATCGTCCTAAGAGGGCGGCACCCTCGAAACTTGATATATAGACATACATGTCTGTATGCCTGCATTTTAACACAGCGCCAGCCCCAGGCATAGCGACTGGCTTAAGGAGCCAGTACAGGTATGTGGGGGGTCATGGAACAACAAAGATGAGTCATCATCCTAAGAGGGCAGCACCCTCGAAACTTGATATATAGACATACATGTCTGTATGCCTGCATTTTAACACAGCGCCAGCCCCAGGCATAGCGACTGGCTTAAGGAGCCAGTACAGGTATGTGGGCGGTCATGGAACAACAAAGATGAGTCATCATCCTAAGAGGGCGGCACCCTCGAAACTTGATATATAGACATACATGTCTGTATGCCTGCATTTTAGCACAGTGCCAGCCCCAGGCATAGTGACTGTACAGGTATGTGGGGGGTCATGGAACAACAAAGATGAGTCATCGTCCTAAGAGGGCGGCACCCTCGAAACTTGATATATAGACATACATGTCTGTATGCCTGCATTTTAACACAGCGCCAGCCCCAGGCATAGCGACTGGCTTAAGGAGCCAGTACAGGTATGTGGGGGGTTATGGAACAACAAAGATGAGTCATCATCCTAAGAGGGCGCCACCCTCGAAACTTGATATATAGACATACATGTCTGTATGCCTGCATTTTAACACAGCGCCAGCCCCAGGCATAGCGACTGGCTTAAGGAGCCAGTACAGGTATGTGGGCGGTCATGGAACAACAAAGATGAGTCATCATCCTAAGAGGGCGGCACCCTCGAAACTTGATATATAGACATACATGTCTGTATGCCTGCATTTTAGCACAGTGCCAGCCCCAGGCATAGTGACTGTACAGGTATGTGGGGGGTCATGGAACAACAAAGATGAGTCATCGTCCTAAGAGGGCGGCACCCTCGAAACTTGATATATAGACATACATGTCTGTATGCCTGCATTTTAACACAGCGCCAGCCCCAGGCATAGCGACTGGCTTAAGGAGCCAGTACAGGTATGTGGGGGGTTATGGAACAACAAAGATGAGTCATCATCCTAAGAGGGCGCCACCCTCGAAACTTGATATATAGACATACATGTCTGTATGCCTGCATTTTAACACAGCGCCAGCCCCAGGCATAGCGACTGGCTTAAGGAGCCAGTACAGGTATGTGGGCGGTCATGGAACAACAAAGATGAGTCATCATCCTAAGAGGGCGGCACCCTCGAAACTTGATATATAGACATACATGTCTGTATGCCTGCATTTTAGCACAGTGCCAGCCCCAGGCATAGTGACTGTACAGGTATGTGGGGGGTCATGGAACAACAAAGATGAGTCATCGTCCTAAGAGGGCGGCACCCTCGAAACTTGATATATAGACATACATGTCTGTATGCCTGCATTTTAACACAGCGCCAGCCCCAGGCACAGCGACTGGCTTAAGGAGCCAGTACAGGTATGTGGGGGTCATGGAACAACAAAGATGAGTACGTCATAATCCTTTATAACTGCACTACTGCATGGTAGCTGGCTGTACAGAAGGGTGCAATATTGGCAATTTTTTGCAGTTATTGGTGGTGAATCACTCAGTGGATGTATGTGCAACTGATCCATCATCACTTTTTTTGGACTTTGGCTTTGTTTTCTCAATGCGTTTGTTGCGACTCTGTACCATGCACCAAATATAAACTTTCAATTTGTGCTTGGTCATATTCTTTGCAGTGCACTTGTATCTGCCGAGCCATGGCCAGTTGAATGCTTGTTCAGCACATTCGGAATAGAATTGTTATAGAATATAATTGCACACAGTACAAAGTTAGACACACATAATAATGTTTGTAAAATCATCTTAATATCTACGAAGGCGGCACCCTCGAAACTTGATATATAGACATACATGTCTGTATGCCTGCATTTTAGCACAGTGCCAGCCCCAGGCATAGCGACTGTACAGGTATGTGGGGGGTCTGGAAACATGATAAATGTATTATACAGTGCGTACAGGGAAACATCACGGCAACAGACTCCTGTACACATTAAGGTAGTAAACATGGGTACCGCGATCTCCGAAACCAAGTTGATGGATAAATGGGCAGCATCAAAGCGTACACAAGTTTCAGCAATACTTTGCATCAAACTGCTCCCTCTGCTTAAAAATGCCCTAAAACTCAATTTTAAGGCCCTCTACGAAACTGAAAATTTGGACCCTCTCCAAGGCCCCACCCACACTCTGACCCCATCATCAATACACACACAAAACAGGCCCAAAAACTACGGATGGATTTACCACCTGCTCTCCTCACTTGCAGGCTACAGCCCAAAACTCACTGCCACCCTCAAAAACAGAGGTTTGGCTAACCTAGGCTTTCAAAAAAAATTCCACGCACACCAACTAAAACAGACCAAAGCCAATGCCAGTTTCCAAAAGGTCAACCTACCCCCTGCAAAACTAGGGATGCTTTTCCACGTTCACCTCTCGGTTACTGAGTTTTGGCCACACATCTACTCCCTCTCACCAGCCCAGTCCAGCTACCAAACCAGCCAAATTCGCCCTAACACGAAAATGGGCGGGGCCTGTAATGCCGAAAGGTCAACTCTCTAGAGTACCTTGGCCAGGGAGCTGTCGGAGGCTGTTCACTTTCCAGGCTGTTCTTCGGCCACTTCAGCAGACCCACAAACATTCCTGCTCACTCCACCTAGCTATTCACCCTCAGATAGCCCATCGTTACATTCAATAAGCCAGAAAAAGAGTGTTCAAACAAATCTTCAAAGTACCGCACGGCCACATCAGAGTACCGATTTGAAACTCGAAAGGGCCGCTAGCCGCATCAAAGAGAGAAGCCCCCCTTGTTTATTCCGGTTGCCGCCATGGGAAAAAGTAAACAGATCAATAACTCTAAATAACTGTATGCGAGTGATGTCATCTCATTAATTATTCATGAGCAAAATTGCGCGATTTCGCCGATGCCGTGTTTCCTACCTTAAACTATAGTTTTACAGTACAATAATTATAGGCATTCTAATTATGCATCCCACAGAATATAACAAAATCATTAACAGGCGGTAGGTTTCAGAACGGCAAAAAGTAGGGACACAGGTAGAGCAACAGTGAAGTATGCAACCCCCTACAGAAATAATTATTTTTCCATGCATAGTGTGTTAAGAAATTTAGCGAGTCTTGCTGGTTATTTAAATCACTGAAAAATGAAAATTCGGTCGCCCAAACAGTGACACAAGATGAGAACAATGACAACAATGAGTACAAAACGACTTGCTAGGTGCTCATGACAGAGTTTGCAAGGCGAGGTGTAATCAATGCTATCACATATAGCAACTGTGCATTTCAACTCACAGACCCCTGTTTGCCGTTCAAATGCACTGTGTGCACTTTCGGGTTAGCTCTGCCAAGCCGTATGATCCAATAATACGACACAGAGCAACACATTATTGGTTTGACATTGTGAATGTTAATGTATGTAATTAGAAAGGACACACAATTGGACTGTGTAACGTACTCACCACTGTGGTGTTTATGGCACCAGTAAAAACTTCCTTGTAATAGTCTTCCATGGCTCCATATATGTAGTTGCAGTTTTATCTCAACAAAACGTTGTTGAGGTAACGGGTGTCTCAAACTATACTCCCTACTTTATATCCTGCAGAGGAAATATAAAAGTGCATGACATTATGGAGAGGTGAAGCATTGAACATCATAGCTAACATCATAAATACCTCAGCTCCCTCGCTAAAACTGCTAGCTAGTCAACTGCATACGTAGTTTTCTAGTGGCACAGGCCTGAACATTGATCTCAGGATATACAACCTGTAGTACGAGGTCGGGACGTCCCCAGAGACCAGACATGTGTGCGTTCGTGGTTTGGGAACGAGACTAAGTATCATCACTTGCGGTTTTAACAGATGCTGCATGGGCTTGGCGATGTCTGTAGGAAGCATACTGTTCGCCTCCATTCTGCCCTTTCTATATAGTTTCATGTAGGATGATAATACAGTGCATGGCTACACACTGAACACTTATACCGTATATCATCCTTTTGTGATATAACTGTATGTATAATCAAGATATAATGTGGTCATACAGTTATACAAGTTATACCAGCATTTTGAGAATGATAATTTCATCCTATACACTGAACACTTATACCGTATATCATCCTTTTGTGATATAACTGTATGTATAATCAAGATATAATGTGGTCATATTATACAGTTATACAAGTTATACCACCATTTTGAGAATGATATTTCATCTTATACACTGAACACTTATACCGTATATCATCCTTTTGTGATATAACTGTATGTATAATCAAAATATAATGTGGTCATATTATACAGTTATACAAGTTATACCACCATTTTGAGAATGATATTTCATCTTATACACTGAACACTTATACCGTATATCATCCTTTAGTGATATAACTGTATGTATAATCAAAATATAATGTGGTCATATTATACAGTTATACAAGTTATACCACCATTTTGAGAATGATATTTTCATCTTATACACTGAACACTTATATCGTATATCATCCTTTTGTGATATAACTGTATGTATAATCAAGATATAATGTGGTCATATTATACAGTTATACAAGTTATACCAGCATTTTGAGAATGTTATTTCATCCTATACACTGAACACTTATACCGTATATCATCCTTTTGTGATATAACTGTATGTATAATCAAGATATAATGTGGTCATATTATACAGTTATACAAGTTATACCAGCATTTTGAGAATGATATTTCATCCTATACACTGAACACTTATACCGTATATCATCCTTTTGTGATATAACTGTATGTATAATCAAGATATAATGTGGTCATATTATACAGTTATACAAGTTATATCAATACTTGGAGAACTTGAAAGTTAAAGTCCATAGCTATATTCACTGTATAATTGACACTAAGAGATGAGGTTGATGTTATACTGGCATTTTGCAAGTTATACAAAAACACACAGAATATAAGTGTGTCTAATGTGTATAACTTCAATAGAGTCTCTGTGGCAAACATTCTCTGTATAACATCATAAGGGTATAACTGTATAAATAGCCAATACTGCACCGCTCTCGGCCGTGTGCGGCCATGTACGTGTGCGCGCAATGATAGTCGGCGCACGCAGAGGGAGGAGCCTGGTAACGAGGCTAAGTCTAGTCTCGTGCCCAGACCCTCTTCCGCGCGTAGTGTTGGTCTGGGAACGAGACTAGGCTAAGTCAGACTTGATCCCATATACTAAGGAAGGGGTGGAGTCGCTACGCACTCTTCCGTATACTATCAGCGGTCAAGCGGTCAACAGCTGAAATCAAACCAAGCAGCAAAAATGACGGTCAAAATTTCTTGACCCCGGTCGCATCTCTGACTACGGTGTCAATGGGAGTGTCACCCCATCTGTGGGTGCACTATGCTTTGACCAGCTGCACTCAGAGATCGAAGAGCATCGGAAAGACTACCTCTCCTCAAATTATACGGAGGCAGAGAGTATTGATTGTCACTCAGAGTATCAGCATAAACCACCCATTCACCACATTTGAGTGAAGCAAAGCAGACACACACATGGTTCATATACATGCTGCACACTGATCCAGTACACCGTCAGCAGGACAGACGGCTATATACATGGACAGATGAAAATGTCACGGGGTCACACTCCAACTCCCAAGTGTATTCACAGTAAACAAACACTGATCACAGTCACTGTATGTGTTAATGTTCCCGCATGATCTGAACGGGGCTAGCTGTAGTTCTATTAGCTTCATTTCTCTGCATTTCATGCATTAATACAAACTGATGTGTTGCACAACCAACTATGTTGCTGCCAGTGATGAGGCATTGCCACAATAAGTTATCCATCCAGGAACACTCCGGTATTGTTCTGCAGTGATTCCAGAAATTTACACTCCTCTTCCAAATCTTCTCTGTCCTGTTAGCAAAGATAATAAAGAAGTCACAACTGGTGCATGTTAGCCTCGTGTACCTGGTGCGAGAGAGAGTTCTCTCGCGCGCCGGGTACGAGGCTAGTATGTGTATGTGTGAGTGTTTCAGTATGAGTGTGTGTGGTGTGTATATGTGTGTGTGTGCATGTGTGTTTGTATGTTTGTATGTGCAAGTGTGTGTGTGTTGTGTTTTCATGTGTGTGTGTTCATGTGTGTGTGTGTGTGTGTGTGTGTGTGGATGACTACCTTCTCGGCTAGGAGGACCATTTCCCTCATGTTTCTGCTACGCTGGAGGTGGGCAAGAGAGGACTTCACGGAGGAAGAGGAGAGAGAAGGATGTAGGAATAGGGGGACGTGCACAGGGCTAGCCCTCGGGAAGGAGTGGGAAGAAGGTCCGCAGTTAGTAGTGTGTGAGTGTGGAGGTGGGAGGGGGGCAGAATGGAGTGGGGTATACACAGTCTCAGGTGCTCTACTGGGAACACTTTCCAGTGTTTCATTGTCACAGTGCAAACCTGTGAGTGTTAATGTATGTGTGTGTGTGTGTGTGTGCATAGGTCGGGAGGAGAATCATACCCGAGTGACTCATGTAATACGGAGACTCTTGGGCCCAAACTGTGTGTCCTGATTAGCAACGTGTCAGCGAAAAATATTAATATGAAGTTGGGACTTCTCTATTGTGCTGGTGCATGGCAGAATGAGGCATCTTACAATACCCTCAGCAACTCACTAGTGGTACGACCTGAGGGCTGGGACACCTGGAAGTTCCTCGTCCCTGTGACGAGGTGCTGCAGCTCCCGCTTCTGGTGAGCTAGTGCCAACTGTTCCTGCAACACAGACACACAACACACCAATCATAAGCCTCCTCTATACTATAGACACAGTTAAAGACGCTCTCATGTGAACGATTCCCTCTTACTGTTGCAAAGTGTTTCTCCCTCTCCCTCAGCTCTGCCAGCTGTGTCTCTATTGCTCTGGACTGCTCGGACAGCTTCAGCTGAAGTGTCTGGGCCTCCAGCAGTGACTTCTCCCCGCGGTCATGAACTTCCACAGCAGACTAGAAATGCATAGACAAAATGGTTGAACTACGCATGAGCTCAAATCCTTTCCTTCATCTTCTTTCTCTCCCCCACCCACACACATGCACACCCTCTGAGACACAACCATGTATCCATCCACCCACACACCCATACATACACGCACATACCAACAGACTAATACATACATATCAGCCTACACAGTGGCACATACACATACGGCCCACTTACACCAATATACAGTCACCTGGCACATATCCTCTATCTCCTGTGATCGCTGCTGCAACTCTCTCCCAAATGTCTCCAGCTTCTCCCTGTCCCTCTCCAGGGCCTCCCTCTCCCACCTCCACTTCTCCCCTTCCTCCCTGACCCTGGTACCCTCTGCTGCCACCCTCACACTCTCCTCCCTCAGGTGGGAGAGAGACGACTCCAGTTCTGCTTTGGTCTACACAACACAGTAACAGTGAGGTGATAGCGGTGAACTGAGCCTCTCTCCTCCTCTCCCCCTCACCTGGAGGTTCCTTTGTGTCTCCTTCTGCTCCCTCTCCAGTGCCCTCCTCTGCAGCATGGACAGCTCTGCCCTCTCGGCTGCCAACTCCCGACGCTCCTCATAGCACTGTGTCAGCACCTCGCGCTGCTCAGAGAGAAATTTCTCCTGGAAACAAAATATACCTTTGCTGCAAAGCACCCAACTACCCTATCTTTCTAACTTGGTTAGCTCTGGTGGATTCTGCTCACCCTGGCGATCTGCAGGTGGTCCTTCTCCTCCTCTGTCCTCCTCAGTGAGACAGTCCTCTCTTCCTCAAAGGAAGCCTGCTGGGCTTTCAGCTTCCCTCCCTCCTGCTGCAGCTGCCAACGCTCCTGCACAGAGTGACACCCAGACTCATTGGGGTGAGTGAGCCACACACAGACGAGTTTGCTGTGAATTTTCTGCATAACTGACCCGGCATGCACGAAGAAATTCTCACCCTAATATATCTATTTGTATATTGTACGTCGTGCTGTAAATCACTTCCTGCTTGTATTTTGCATATTCTTGCGCCATGCGTTAATTCAAACCACAAACGACTCAGTACTGCAACGACATTGACTTGGAGCCAGAGACTGTCTGATTGAGTATGAACTCAAGGCCTTATAAGGATGGAGACTAGACTATAGTGCGCATTGGGGGGCTAGAGCATGTCATGAAGACGGGGAGTGTTTCAAGCCATCGCATGTCCTGCATGGAGCACATTTTGGGCATCCATCAACATTACGTAGGCATGCACGGAGACCACTCATGGACCGGTTTCAGCGATGGGGGCTACCACACAACACTGCGCCAGGTGAGAGCGATTTCATTTGTTGATGGCTCAATGCCGTCTATATTCCAGCTGTCCTGTAGAGCAAGTGTCCTTGACAAATGTGCAGCTGTGCTGTGCCAGTTTGTGCAAAAGCATCTGGGATTTGAACCCAAGACCTACTCAAAACTAGTCCTACATTAGTTGGAATTTGGCTGAGGCATTCCCAGTCTAGCCGCTAGCCCTTCCCCACCTGGCCTGCATGTGGCAGGCCGGCTGGAGAGGGCTAGTGGCTAGCTAGGGTTCCACCGATACTGGTATCGGTATCGGTCCAGATATCAGCCAGTGGTTAGGTATCAGGTATCGGCTATTGGAATTCTGTGGTACTACAGTACTGATCACATGAGTCTGACTGAATACATGTTCGAGCAATCAAAGATGGCAGGCAAGTTAAGAGAGGGCATTTTCTGTGTGAATGCAAAGTAGAATATCAAGGGTATATTGAGTATATACCTATCACACAGTGATATTGGTCTATTGCACATGAATTATTCCAATATTGGAACGGAAGTATCAGTAAAACCTGGCATCGGTGGAACGCTACGATGGCTAGACTGAGGCACTCCATACTTCCACACATACAAGATCTTCGTACCTGCTCAATCTGCCTGCTCTGGTGTGCCACGTGGGCCTCCAGCTTAGCAATCAGAGACTGTAGCCTCCCCCTCTCTGCTTCGTTCTCAGCCTGCTGCCGACTCATCCGGTCCTCAAGCACTGCAGGACAACAAACATAGTACACCAATGATACACACATACTGCCCAGATGTGTGAGGATCTCACTAGACAGTTAACAGTTACTGTGGGAATAGCTAGTACACAACCTATAATGCACTATTGTTCAGCAGTTTGTAGTATGTGACCGGATTTGAGAAAAGGGACAACTTCACGCATATCGAAAAGCGCAGCCTCGTACCAAGTCCCACACCCAGCTTTTCGTCGCTTGCAGTTCGGTAAATATTGCATCAATATCCATGCTGCAAGCGATGAAAAGCTGGGTGTGGGACTGGGTACGAGGCTATCTAAATTAAATGTGAGTTGTGTTTATACTTATAGAGGAGGTGTTACTGCAGCAATGATGCGGAAATGAAACCCTAGGGCCACACCGTCAGCAAGTTACGGGGCGGAGTTCGCGGCATTGTCGATCACGGCGAATGTTTCGGAAAATGGCTATGATACGAAGGCATGTAACTCTGGAACAGAGGGAGCTCAGGACTTCTAGCATGGGTTGCAATTAGTTGAAGGTTAGTACTTGCACTGTACCAAGAATCACTTCGCTGCCAAGATTAGTTGCGAAAATATGAGTTTGAAAAACATCAAAAACTGATATTGTCACAAAAATGCGCGAAGTGGTCCCTTTTCTCAAATCCAATCACATATTAGAACAGTGTAAATAAAATTACAACTGATGGATTCAAAATTTCACATACAAAAAATGACATTCGTCTTCTAGTCCTTACCCTTGAGGTGCTCCTCCTGCGCTCGAGCCCCTTGCTCCCTCTCCTCAGCCCCCCGGGAGTGGGCATGGTCAATCCGCTGCTGCAGCTGGCTCACCTCATGTGAGCTTACCTCCACCTGACGCGTGAGCTCCGAGAGCAGCCTGGTATGAGAGGAGGAGTGAGGGGTGAGGGGTGAGGGGAGGGGGAGGGGGGAGGGGGGAGGGGGGTATTCAAAAATTGGACAGCACACAACAGGCCCGGGCCAAAGTTTTCTAATCTCAAATAGAAAATATAGACTAGACAAAAGTAGCTCTAAAACACAATCCTCTCAAGTTAGGGAGGGACAAATATCTTCAATGCGTTCCCAAGCTCCTCCGTAGCTTTTCGTTGCAAACTGTAGTATGCGACAAGAAGGTGGGGAGGAGCCTGGGAACGAGGCTAGGTTTGACCACTCTGGTCCTCAGTCTCTCCATCATAGCCAAAGAAGAGTTGTGTAATATGGTATTGCCTGCACGTCATCCCCATACCTAGTGTGTGAGTGTGCAGTCTTCATAGCCTCCACCTCCTGCCTGTGCAGCCTCTGCAGGTGCTGCTTGTCCAGTTCGTGCTCATTCTTCAGATCCACAACTGCAGCACTGAAATTGACACAAATAATAGATGATGAACATGGAAGACAGAAAAAAAAAATCCTGCACCCAATGTGGGGTTCCAACCTAGCCTCGTTCCCAGGCCTACCCCGTTTTTTTCTGTTCTTCGGTTTCTGTTGACAATAATACACGGATGCGGAAGGGTGGCAAAAAACAATCCCTTCCGCATCCGTGTATTATTGTCAACGGAAACCGAAGAACAGAAAAAACGGGGTAGGCCTGGGAACGAGGCTAGTTCCAACCCACAACCCTGAGATCACATTATAAGCGACAAACACTGGGGCGAGACGGCCTAGGTACGAGGCTAGGTAGGGTACTGCGGTGGCAGGAACCCTCAATAGCTACAGCACGGCAGTGACATGTACATAGTACATATTGTATTTCACAAAACGTTTTGAGTGGGGAGTGGCAGGTCTGGTTAGCTGTATTGGTGGAACACAAAACTCTTAGGGAGAGGCCTGGTAAAGTTCACCCCGACCAGTGATGTACCTGGACTTTAGAGGTACGTCATTGCATGTGACGGAGTTTTACCAGGCCTTCCTCAGCGTTAGCACTACAAGCAACAAACACTGACATGAGAAGGCCTGGGTACGAAGCTATACTAACAGCTCACAACAGAAAGATCATTGTGGGGTTCAGCTTCCAAACTCTCTTGGTACAAGCCCTCACAAGTAACTGTTACAACAAAACCACATGATCAATATTCCAAGCAAAATTGTCCATAGAGTACCCTCTCAAATATGTGCATCCAATGAACTGACATGACAAGCCACAGCCAGTAACCCAAATACAGTGAAACCTCCGATAGTGGACCCTCCGAGATAGGGCACAATATAACTCAAAGGGACAATTTAATTTTCAAGGTCCTAAATAATTGATTAGTTCTGAGAAGAGGAGAACCTCTCTACAAAGGAAAAACACCCGAATTACATTGTCCCCAATGTGTCACCTATTGAGTGTAATCCCTCATCTCACACACTCCTGGAGAATTCTACCAGCTCACCGGTGGACCTCCTGCAGCCTGCTGATCTCATTGGCCTTGACCACCTCCACCGAGTCCACCTTCCTCCTCAGGGCAGTGACAGCGTCCACCCTCTCCCTCTCAGCCTGCTGCAGATGCTCCTGGAACCGTGAGGCCTCTGACTCTGTCTCCTCGCGCCACCTGGGGAACAGAGGATAAACTCCAACTTTGCACACTAGTAGATTATTGGCAGATCCCCTTGACTAAAACCGTCTGTTTCCTGACCTTGCTTCTCTTCTTTGAAAGGACTCTTCAATGGCTTTGAGCCTAGCCCTGCAAGATACATGATAAAAAAACATTGACAAATCAGAGTGCAACATTTGGTGTATAAAAGCACTTCAGTAACTGGTGGTCTAGCCTCATTCCCAGGTTCCATTCCAACATGCTATACAACTGGAGCAGAGCCTGGGAATGAAGACAAGACTATCGAGCCTAATAGAGTCCCATGAGTGGAACAGCATGAACACAGTGTCTCAATCAGCACTCTGCTACAACAGTGACCACACACCTTGTTCCCAGACCCTCCCTCCTGTTCCAAGTGGAGGGTCTGAGAATAAGAATAGTCCCTATTACTTATGGGAGGAGGGGCCTGATACTCTGGTGCTGTGACACGAAAGTTAGGAATTCAGAGGATGTGACCACACCCCTATTCTGTAGGGGAGGAGGGGCCTGGCACTTAGTATTAGTGCAGTTGTTACAGATCACAATGATGTCATGTCACCAACACAAAAACACGCTAACCATTAGCTATACACTAGATACCAATACACACCATTATTGCCGAGCGGGAAGCGAGGCAACTAATCGTGCAGTGTGGAGTTCCAATCTGAGCTAGTGTGACTATAAAACTATATTTGTCTGTAACACATTGTGGCCCCACATGTAAATTACGCGTTGGACCCCCGCGCGCGTGTGTATACAACCCGCACGCACACCATGTGATCTCACCTTTGTCATTAATTTTGTCACTGGATGAGTATCAGTCGGTTTCTGACAGGAGACGACGATTGACAAGGCAAAGAGTGCAGCAACATTGAAGGAGAACTGATGAGGCGAGGAGCCTGCCAGAGCGGCTGACAGCAAGAAACTTGGCAGGCAGAATGAAGTTTACGTTCACCATTCACAGAGACTCACTAGCTATCTCTCGTGGTTATGTTCTGCAACAGCCAAATTGTATCAAAGCTTCCAGCGAGGCATCTCTGCGTGGTCAACCACATATGCACTAGTATATACATTCCATGTGTTCAAGCTACAGTGGTGAGTGCATGCAGTCTTGTTCTGGTTCTGTAGTGATCAGAAAACTTGAATTGCCACGGTCAGCAACAAGAATAAAGCCATCTTTGTTCACATGAACAGAACGAGGGGACTTGAACTGGGCCTTTGCTTCTTGCACCATCTTGAAGCATGAAGAATATGGGCTTCATTCGGTATCTTGTATCACTACCAGATGAGAGCCATGAAATGTATATGAAAATCCACAGGTTTACCCTATGCTTTCCATTGGCAGTTTCATGCAATTTTCATGACCTATGAATTCCAGAAACCTATGAATTTTTAACGTTCCCCAGGGATTTCATAGGTACAGTTTGTTGGAAAATACCATGATATTTGTGTGAAAACAGTGTGAATTAGTATGTGGAATTTCCATGAAAATTTTCCATGGATTTTCCATGGAATACCCATGAATTTTCTTGGAACTCTTATCATGGTATTTCATAGCATTTTCATGCCTGAATTTCCTAGCAATTTCATGTGATTTTCATTGTCATCCCCCCCAAATTAATGCAAATGAAAATGCTATGAAATTGCTTTCATGCTGTTTTCATACATGGAATTTGAATGCCATACGTACATGAATGGAATGGGACTGATCAGACGTATAATTACACTCCTGGTAGGGGAAAAATTGTGCCGCGTAATATAATTAATGTAAATAACTCGTTCGAGTGATAGGAATGGCGTACAAATATTCTGACTACACCTTCATGATCGCTATGATGCACTGTCCCAACCGTACAATTTTGGTGCTGAAACTCACCTAGGTGGTGGAGATACAAGCACTTTTGTTGTGCTGTCAGCCGCCATTGTTCAATCGCTCCCTTCGACGTTGGTTGCCAGTACAGTCTTACGAAGGCCCCACAAAGATTCTGACCACACAGCCATGATTGCTGTCGTTCACTGACGCTCACATGCCGAAACTCACCGTGCTGGCGAAGTTGTGAGCGCTGTATTAAGTTCTTGTCTTCCCTTCGGACGCCATTGCCGACTCAAACGTGGTCCTCACGTGACATGTGCATTAATTGGAATGAACCAATGCAATGCGTAGCTTGCGCTACCAGCGAGTTGCAACCGGTTGCATTGCAGCTACCAGGAGTGCGGTTGCTCCTCGTTATGAATAATTATATAATCGGTAGGACTTGGCATCAATGAAGGCACACATACTCTTTATCCTGCACTTTCAGACTTGCTCTATTGAAATCCATCAACCCAGTCAGTTACCATCGGTGGAACCCTTCTGTACAGTAATACAGTCAACTACTGCATTTTGAGTCACAAGGCCTAAGTACCAGGGCAGTTAGTTTAAGAAGAAGTATATATAGGTAGGGGGTTGGTCTTCGATGCATGCAGCTACAGAGCAGTCAGTTCAGATGAAATGTTTCATTTTCCAAACTAGCTATATATAGCTGCTTTACCTAACAACCTACTGGGACCTTCATCCTGTTACCAAAGATCTTGAGTGGCCTAGGGCCCTCACCTGCACTTCTCAGTTCCTTGATTATGAGCCTGAACTATTTTGCAAGTAGAACTTGTACCACTTATCCAGAAGCTACTACATCCAGAGGCTACCGTTACATCTGGGATCACAATTGGGAGTGAAATCTAGTGCCAAATTATATGACTGGCTCTCAGGGTTACAGTATTCTTGCCTACCGTTCAGCAGCAGACTCTCCTCAATAGTCCCAGAACTTCAACAGCAATAGTAGTTCCCAACTAACTGACCAGCAAACCCAAGAAAAGTCTGAAAACACGATGCAGCTACCTGGCCTTATGCTATCAATCTCCAACAGCTGCTTACTTTAGATACTTATGCGCCTTTTCATTTCCATGGCGTTTTCATGGAAAGCAAGCTCAGACATCAAGACTTTCATGGGATTTCCATGCGATTTTCATGTTACTGATTTTCACTGCATTTTCATACATTGGAATTCACATGGCTTTCATGGGATTTCCATGTTACTGATTTTCACTGCATTTTCATACACTGGAATTCACGTGGCTTTCATGGGATTTTAAGAGCCGGAACACTCATGTGTTTTTCATAGCTCTGAAGTCATACCATTTTCATAGGTTGTGAGAATCGGGATCATTTTTCATGGATATTTCATATGTAATGAAAATCCTATGACGCGATTTTCATGGCCATTTTCATGGGTAGCAACACCTTTTCCTAGGAATTTCATATACATTTCATAGCAATATGACCTGGTAGTGTATGGCTTCATCCAATAAAGTTGAGGAGACACATAACATTATATTCCTAAACGTTTACCTTTGACCATACAAGATAAGTGCCACTTTAATAATTAGTGGTGATACCTGCTAGGCCTTCAACTAAAAGCTGTTTCAGTTTTTGTTGGGACTCCATTGGGATTAGGACGTGCTAGCTCCCACCATTGTAGCCATGGAGGTCCGTGAGTGGTCTCTGCTCTTGTTGGAGACTGTTCATGATTTGAGTCTGAATTCACCGAGTACTTCTCCATGACGCGAGAAAGTTTCAATAGAGAGTAAGACATTAAATCTGTCAACAAGAACGTATCCGATACGCCCTTGCCGTCACTTATTTGAAGTCGGCCCATGAACTATACATGATACGCACAATGCATGCAGGCTGGCTAGTGTGGGGCTCACTCAGACTCGTCCCAAGTATAACAAAGAATCCCCCCCCCCCCCCCCCCCCCCCCAGGAACACAGTACTAAAATGGCGGCAAGCTTGGTAGTTGCCAATGTAGCCAAGCACATCTTACTCGTTGGCACTCTGAACTGTGCTGAGTTCCTCTGTGTGGTGAGCTCTCTCCACCTCCAGTGACTGCCTGAACTGATCCCTCTCCAGTTCCACCCGATGCAGCTGTGCCGAGGAGAGATGGCACAGAAAGAGAGGACAGATTGCAGTTATAGCGTCAGTCAAAACTTTGATCAGTAAAGGTATATACAAGTACATGTATATCTCCATACCTTCAACTTTAGTTCATCAATCTGTGAGGTCAGTTCCTGTCTCAGTGTCTGGTGCCCTCTCTCCATGTCAGCTGCCTTCTCTCTAAGCTCCTCCTCCATCTCCCCACGGCCCGCCTCACACATCTGCAGTGTGTGCTGCACCTCACGAACCCTCCGCTAGAGTAAACAGATGACACACGTAAACAGATGACACACAAGTTATGAGGTATGAGCCATCCACAGTAGGCAGATCAAGTTTCTTCATTGACACAAGTTATGAGGTATGAGCCATCCATTCTAAGGAGCACAGATCACCTGCTTTTCAGCCCTTTCTTGCTCCAGCAATGATTCAACCTCTTTCACTCTTTCCTGCATGGACTCTCTCCGCTGCCTCTCCCCTCCTCCCACTCCTCTCTCGGAAGTCTTTGGCATACTATCGGACGAGTACACCTCCCCTCCCTGTGACTGTAGCCTCATCCGCTGCTCCCGTACCTGCCCCTGCTGCTGCAGTAGCTGTTCTTGGAACGACTGACCAACAGAGGTGTCCATGGCTGCTCCGAGAGAATGGTCCTGTGACCCACTCTGCCCTCTAGTCAATGAAGTTTGCGCACCCATCAGGGTGCCCTCATCCGGAGTAGCAGAGGACTTGACTGGAGTAGCTGCGTCCTGCTGCCCCTTTGATGCTGAAGTGTGACTTTGTCTGTTCATCTGCCATGGAAAGAGTGGATGTTCCAACCTTTCGTCAGCACTTACAGGCCTTGGGGGTAGTTCCTCCTCCGTGTGTGATCCTTCCATATCAACAGAAGTGCTAGCAATCTGGTCTCCTCCTAGCTCATCTGCTTCATCCTGTTTCCGACTGCTGTCAAAGAGTTTGGTAGCAGAGGATATCTGGAGAGACCCACTCTTGCCCCTCCCCTTCACTGAGGTCTGGTGCTTGGGGGTACTCTCATCATACATGTAGCTGCAAGAGATACACAGCAAGGAGACAGCTCATGGTAACAACACAACTTCAGTGAGTACAGCAGTCTCATTCCCAGGCCATTCCTAGCCTCATTCCCAGGCCATTCCTAGTCTCATTCCCAGACCATTCCTAGTCTCATTCCCAGACAGTCTGGGCATGCGACTATAATAGCCTTGTTTCTACATGTAGCAGCTGCCTATACACTTTTATGCTTTCCACCTGCAAGCATCAAAAGCCGAGAACGAGGGTGTAACACATCAAAAACTCCTTGGCTGTCATTCATCAAGACAAATACAGACTTGCATGGCCTGCAGAGTCTGTGTGTCCTGATGAAGACAGCCAAACGAAACATTGACATTGAAAATTCACCATACCTTTCAGTGCTCAATAACTCTCCATCACTTTGCCTGTCATCCCCGACCAAGCTGCTGTCACCGTGCATCACAACTTCATGATGATCTGCTGGTCCCTCACTCTCCGACACCCCCACACCAGCAGGAGTGTTCATCCTCTGGGGCAGGGGAGGCCTTCTTGAGGCCTCTCCTCCTTCCTTTGTCCTGCCAGCAGAGGCACTTCTCCTAGTTCCCTTCAGGGAGGGTTTAGGTGGTTCGGTGACAGCCGGGGAGGAGGAGGGCCTGTCACTGGTCTCAACCATGTCAGCAAACCTCACTGACTTTTTCGCAGGTGCTGTGCTTGGTCTGGAGGTGAGTGCATCATCAGAGCTGTACCTCCTCCTGGGTTTCAGGGACCCACCATCCAAAGCAACTGAGGGAAGGTACCCTCCAAAATGGTAATTCTCTTCTTCCCTCTCACCACTTTCAGCTGTAGATTTGACATTCTCAACTTTATTTTTCTCACTCTGTGCTGGTTGTCCTCCTGGACCAGTGGTTTTCCTAGCCACAGTGCCGAGCAGTTCATCCATCTTGGACCCTCGTCTCGTTCCAGAATCCTTTGAAGTAGTTGAGGTCCTGCTGTCATCCAACCCCATCCCAAGGAGCAAATCATCTCCGTCCTCACTGAAATCAATCTTGGAACTGCTGAATGAGCTGACAGTTGCTGACTGGCTCTTGGCTGACTTGGTGGACACGGCTGGACGCTGTTGCTCAGAAGAGGAATCCCAGATATCAGCCCTCCCCTTCTCTTTGCTCTTACTTCTTCCATCAAGGTCCTCCTGCTTTTCCACTTCGGACTTCCAATGGCTTAGTTTCGGACTGTCCTGCCCTCCACCCCGTCCTTTCCCTTCCTCACCACGCCCATTATCATCCACGCCCTCTTCAGAAGTGGTCGGTTTGCCATCAAGACTGCTACCTTCACTGGCCTTGCTACCTCTACTCGTCCTAAGCTGGATCTTAGGTTTTGTCCTTGTTTTGGGGACAACGTCTCCATGGTCACCGTCCGAGAGAAGATCCAAGATATCATCGTCCAGATCTGGGAACAACAACAGCAAACATCAAAGAGCTAATATACAGCACAGCATGACTACTTGTGCCTTGGCACCTGATTCAAAGTAGGGACAGGATTACAACCATTGGTGGCAATGGCCGTCTTAGTGAATATCTTTAATTCAAAGCAGGTTGTCTTTGAACAGTAATGCATGTGAGGAAGCATCCTACAAACTGGGCAAGTCTAGGAATGGGATCAAATACAGTTCTAGGAATGAGACTCATCTCAACCTTAACAGTGCTTCACTTCAGCAATACACTGAGCACAAAGGATGTACATGTATGTACAACATGCATACCTGATTTCTGAACTTTGGGCTTCATATTTGCCTTTGGACCTCCGTTCATATGTCGATCCCCTAGGTCCACACCCGACAATCCTTTCAACTCTTTCTTCCTCCCACCAGTGTGTGCCATAGGCTGCCTGGGAGTTTTCTCCCCCCACACTGACACCTCTGTTCTGTCAAGGGGTGCATCTGGTACCAATCCAGACCCTTCCGTCTTCCTCCCTCGGGCAGTTGAAGGGGGAGGCAGCTTGGCAGACGATCTTGATTTGGAAGGTCTCCCCCTGGTTTTCTGTCCATGAGTGAAGGAGCCAAAGAGGTTTGCGTCCATGTCATCCACATCAACAGACTCCACCAGCTGTTTCGTCTCCTCCACAGTCACTGGAACATCCTGGGAGTTGTACAGTGAGATGTGTGGTGGGAATTGTACAGTGAGATGTGTGGTGGCAGTTGTACAGTGAGATGGTCTACTGTGTGGCTCATGCAGCCACATTTCTGTCGTGTTTTTTTTCCCTACATACTCATCAGCAGGACAGCTACTTACCTCCTCCTCGTTCTCCTCACCAGTGAGACCGGCCAACTGGTTGTGGAAATTAGTGTCCTCTGAGTCTCTGAGATGAAAGAAAATATGCTCATGCTGAATCCACAAAGGCTAATGGCACATTTGCATAAGAGCCCACCAAAGCATTTCTGAGGGAGTTGGCAATCTGATTTTGGGGGTATGTGTAGGCCTTAGGGTATAGTTAGTAAAGCCTTCAAGTTTGAAGCCTAAAGCTTAATTGTTTAGGTTGGTAGTTAGAGGGCACTACGTATGGTTGGGGGGTTAGGTTACCCCCAACCATACGTATTTATATAACGTACATGTATAGGAAAATAATTTTTGGTGACCTCTTAACTGCCAAACTAAACATCAAATAGGCTTCAAACATGGAGATTTTACTACATGTAACTACCTAAAGGCCTACACATACAGATTGCCAGCCCCCTCAGAACTTTTTTGGTGGGGTCTATTCAGACTTACGAAAATGTGCCATTAGGTTTGCATATGCACTAGTTTGCATGATGCATGTATTGCACTTTGATAGTACCAGATACTGTGTGAGTAGGGTACGGGAAGGAGTTCCAGAAACTGCTTTGAAAGTTCCTTAATCTAAAGGAGTGGCTTTTGGATCAGCCTCTAGCCCCTCTCCACCAGACCGGCCAGGCGGGGGTGGAGAGGGGCTAGCGGCTAAAATGAGCAGTGTTTGGAAACCTCACTACTGTCTGGAAACTAACAAAGTGGCTATTGGTCCGGCAGGAAATAGGGTGGGTTTGGGTATACTAAGGGCCAGTGCTGAATGCGCATATGTGTCCATTACCTATACTTAAAGTATGTACTTCCTGCCAGACCAATATTCATGTTGGAAAACTAAAGCTAAGGACAGTCAGTAATGGGGGGGGGGGGGGGGGGGGGGGGGGGACATTGGTCTAAACATCACTTGTAAAGGAGACTGGGGTCAAGTTCAACTGACTTATACAGACACAATACTTAGGGCCAGGGCAGGTACTAATAATTATTGCTGTCTGTATAAGTCAGTTGATCACTGGAGTGACTTTTGGAGCAGCATCCGGAACACCTTTTATAATGAAGCACCGGAAGGGTATGAGACCAACCTGGTTCCTATAGCCTTCTTTTGTCTGTGCGACTTGGAGGCTGAGTCTCTCCTCCTGTGCGATCCAAGCAGGGGGCCGAGAGCATCTTCATCCAGTTGCGGCCCACTGGTCAGCCCTCTCCCCTCCCTCCTGCCAAACTCAGGCAACGGTCCAAGCTAATACACAGTAGGCAGTAACACAGCACAGGTTAGACTTCACCATATTAGCTAGCGGGAAGCCCCCGAGCACTGTAAATTGAAGCTCCCTGCGGGCACCATTTTAACGTACATACTCTATTCAAAGCCCACCAAAACAAACATTATTATCAAAGCTGCCCAACATCTTTACCTTGCTCATCAAAGTTTCTTGGCCTTATGGGTTCTGGGATATAAGAAGTTCTTCACAGAATGGCAACACGCAAAAGACGCGTCCTCACGGTCACCAAGCACATGATATGCGACATTATGAAGCAAGAAAGCACAAAAATAGGCCGTGGCTATTTCACGGAACGGAACGGAACACTGGAAAACACGGAACGGCTATGCACGTCCTCGCTGCAGTGTCTGATCTCTACAAACTGTACACCAATGGACAGAGCTCGACGAGTCCTACATGCTGGTAGCCATATTGTTGGAACACGATGGTTAGTGTTAGAGTTACGACCAGAGTTAGCCATACGCGAGCTTCCGCCCACGCGATTTCGTAGAACTCTAAGCCAATTCTTTCCAGCAGCAAGGATTCCAGCAAAAAGGGTACCAGCGTGTAGAGCTCGTCGCGCTCTATCCAGTGGTATGCAGTTTGTGGAGTTTAAACTGTGCAGTGAGGACTTGCATAGCTGTTCCGTGTTTTCAAGTGTTCCGTTCCGTTCCGTGAAATAGTCCCGGCCCAAAAAGGGCCAAAAAGAAGTATTTGAATTTCAATTTTTTTTCCGCCAACCCGCTGCACGATGACGTAACATGACGTTGAACTAATATACATTGTGCAAAGTGGAGAGCTAGCTAGCTAGCTAGAGAGATGGATGCACTTGCCTTTGACCAGCTGCACCCAGAGATAGAAGAGCGTCGGCAAGACTACCTCGCCTCCTCAGATACGGAGGCAGAGATTGTTGATTCACGCTCAGAGGGAAGTAGAGGTGGAACCATTGACAGAGAGGCAGAGAGTGTTGATTCACGCTCAGATGGAAGTAGGGGTGGAACCATTGACAGAGAGTATTATGTTGCCAGTGACCTGGCCACCGGTAGCACTGTACCAGTAGCTGCTGCTGACAATCCCATCGACCTCAGCTCTGACGCCAAGAAGGCAGCTGCTTATGCTTACACTAGAAACTCAACTTCTTCAAGTTCAAGTAGTAGTGATCAGCAGACTGCTAGTTTTGGGTCGGCTTCTCTATACCAGCCAGAATTCATGGCCCCAAAGATTAACTATGAACGAGAAAATGATGAGCAAAAACTAATTGCGGTCATTGGTCGGGAGTTTGACCGACCTAATCTTGTAGCTTCAGAGTTGCAAAAGTTGGTGGCAAAGCAACTCAACTCTGAGATTCCCGAGATCAAGTTTGTACCTTTCACCCTGAGGAGGAAGGTGCTGTTGAGGGGCAGCTTTGACAGCAGAGAGCTGAAGAAGCATGACCTGATCTGTATGTGCTACAATGCGTCTGAGGCCAGGATTCTACTCACTGGGACTGATGGCTTCTACACCTCGCTACTGAAGCATGTTGAATCATTATTGGGTGAGGATAGACACACCCATGAGCCTTTCCTAGATGGGGAGGGGGGGGGGGGGGGGGGGGGGGGGGGGGGGGGTTGCTAACCCACTCCTCCATCCTAGGATCATTCCCTGATGGGAGATGGTTGCTCAACCGTCCTAGGATCATACCAAGGTGGGAGACGATTGCTTACCCATCCTGGGATCATCCGGAGACGGTTGCTCACCCTTACCAGGATGGGAGAAGATGCACAATGTACTTAGTAGTTAATGGACAAGTCCTGATGTCTCTGCACACGAGTGGAGTCAGCCTCATTCCCATGCAGGCAGGAGTGGAGAAATTAAGATCTGATTGAACACTTTCTCCTGCAGGCCCCAACAAGGTTGCTTTCCTCATCTCCCACTATGCCACACCCCTCAGTCAACCAGAGCCAGTGTCCCCCGACAGTACCCTCATCTCTCCCTCGCTCAGGACACGCCTCCACAACCAACAGCCACTGAGAGTGTACCTAGATGCGACTCAAGTGCTCTCCTGGAACGATGAACCTGCCCAACCACATGTGCAGAGGCTGACTGAACTAGCCAACTCAGAACCCAACCCTCAAAGCCTATTTACCAGTGGCTCCTGTTGTTTGTTGTAGTGTGCATCTCCAGATATCACGCATCATCTCTGTCCACCTTCAGTTGTTCTATCCTACAGCCTAAGTTGTTGTAAGACCCACCCACCATATCTTTGTGGTTGCTTGCAACACACATATATATACTGTAGTCAAGAGTGCATGATGACATCATTGTTTTTACAATGATGTCATCATGTGCTCTTGCATGCTGTAGTTGACAGTGGTGAAGAAATATAGTTTTGTTCCTATATATGCTCTGCTCCTCCTGCATGGGCAGCAACTTTTCGTTGTTGTATACTCACGGGGGGGGGGGGAGAGAGACTGGGAACAAGGCTATAGTGAAGGTGCAGGTGGCTCAGTCCACACATCTGGGAGAAGCATGACTGTTCAGTTATGTAATCAACCCCACTGCTATGGCAATGGTTCCTCTCATAACTGTGGATCCAAACATGCTGACACATGAGCCTGGTGAGTGTTTGTGAGTGAAATTACACATCCACCTCCATCAAGTTCCCATCATTCGCATTGTGAAAACATCCACTAATGAATGAGAAATAACACTGTGTACACAGATAATATAGAGTTTGCCTCATTCCCAGACCCCGCCCACACCCAAGAACAAGGCTAATATTATAGGGTTCACTACAAAAGAGAACAGCTGGAGTTTCTGGTGTACTTCCGCTCAATAAACCTATCTGCTACAGACAAGAGGTCTCTAGCCAAGTCCACCATTTTCTTTGTTGCTTTATCAAAACCCTTATCGTTCTTGTCCCATACTCTGATACCCCCTCTCTTTCCTTCATGATAGTCGGTGACAAAGTAGATGCTCTGTCGAGTGAGATTGAGATCTTCAAACGCCTGAAGGACCTTGTCTTTCTTGTGCTGCACCTCCACCTCATAGTTGTGTCCGTGTCTCAGAGCCTCCTGGTAGATGAGGTCCAGACATGTAATCACAATCACTGGTTCATAGCCTGGAGGAGATGGGAGGGATTTGAAGGAAGGAGGAAAAGGAAGGAAGACAATGAAAGGGGGGAAAGGGGGGAGAGGAGGGAAGAGTAGAAGGGAGGAAAGAGGAGGATGGTGAAGAGCAGGGGGGGGGGGGGGGGGGGGGGGGGGGGGGCAGAGAGAGAGAGAGAGAGGAGAAATCGAAGAGGGAAGGGCGAAGAGGAGAAGAGAGAGGAGAGAAGGGGACACTTTCAAGCTTACAAAGAGCAAACCACAAACGACAATCACAAGAACTACCTACCTATTCTAGTGCAGTCATGAAAGACATGCTGGAAAAACTCCAGGCTTTCAGCATCCAGGAAAGGATCACTGGACCCATCAAACACAAAGACGACGCAGTGCGGCACCTCAGTGAGACCTCTCTCCCAAAAGAACCTTCGTGAGACCCACCACTCCTTGGAGAGGAAGGAGGAAGAGGTCAGCCTCGCACCATCACGGTACATCCCTCGGAGGGAGAACTCGTGGACAGACCTCTCCTGGTCGTCATACTCCTGGGGGAGGATGAAAACTGATTAGGCAATAATAGGCATGCAGTGGAGTGCCTGACATCTTGCTAATCAGATTGATTTTGGTCCTACGTGGGTGTTTGGATTACGGAAATTGACCCCCACCCCAACCTGGTCTCCTCTGGTGTCCTGGTATACAATGGTCCCCCCTCTGTTCCCCTGGGTCTCCATCCAGTGCATTGTGCCGTGAGAGTCATCATCAGGGTGGTTCAGAGTAAGCTGAATCCGTTCCGGAAATCTGTCCACCTCGTTCACAGCTCTATAGAGGCTGCCAATTAGGGAGGATTTCCCCGAACCTACTGGCCCCAAAAACACAATGTCTGGGAAAAGTTAAGGAAGTGCTCTACTGGAAGAGTCAAGTCACAACATGACAAAGCAGAGCAGTACCAGTGGTGTCAAGCTTCCTAGGGATGGCAGTCTGGGGACTGTACGGACACACAATATTTTACTCCTGCTATGATGGAATTCCCAGTCTGCACAAAGTTTGCTCGACAGTATCAACATCTTTATCCAATGCAAGGTGCTTATAGCTATGAAGGAAGTATGGTTGCAGGTAAGGTAACGGAGGGGGTTTCCGGACAGCAGGGGGTTTCCGGACACGGCCCCAGCTTTCGCTCTCTAGGAGCAGTTTTTGCTTACAACTGCGCATGCACAGCGTTGGAAAGTTCGAAGGTAGGGTATGCACGCACACTTACCATAATTCAGAAGAACTGCTAAAGGAGCGAATGCAAGGGGCATGAAGTGCGTGTCCGGAATCAAAAGACTGTCCGGAAACCCCCTCCATTACCTTATTCCAGAAAATGCCCTCAGCAGGCAGAGCTGCACTACTTGCTACGGAACTATGGAAGTTTGTGAGCATTGTACCATAGATATTACACTTTTAAGCATGAATATCACAACACCACTTGTCCTCTGGCCATTCCATGATCCAACATTAGTCTGGTTCCCAGACTAGACGACTACAACACGGGCTCGACTTAGACTCTCATTCCCAGGCCCCATACGATTACGTTGCTGCAAAACAGCAGAGCAAGCATGCACAAACCGCTTTACTCAACCAGTATTTAGTAGATACTTGCATGCTCCACCATGGGGTACTCCACACACTGCCCGGACACTGGATCCGGATAGTTCGATCTCCACTTTGGCGGCTGATACTCGCTCACCGCCCTCCTCCTCTTCTCCAGCCTCGTCGCCTCCTCGGGCCGCAGAGTGAAGAACGAGGAATCCCCACCAGGAAACCGAGAAGCCATGATTTCTTTTAGCCAGTTTTGTAAAGCTGCAATCTATTCACTCCATTTCGTGCACACCATCAAACAATGACGTCATCAAAACAATGGTGCGCTTTGAATAGAACAAACTATCCTTGCATTTTATGTTCCTGAGTTTACATGGTGAAAATGGGCAATGGCATCTCAGAGGAGTCGGAACAAGGTGGATCATGGAGCTCCTCTCAGGAGAGGGAAGAGGTAGACGTTTCTCTTCCGCCCAAGTTCACACAGAAATACGAGGTGGTTGGAAAGATAGGCAAGGGAAGTTTTGGTGATGTTTACAAAGTGAGAGACCTGAGAACCAAGGCGGTGTATGCAGCCAAGCATGTGGAGTACAGCGAAAGCAACATGAAAGAAGTATGCTAGCACAAATTTGATGATGAAGTATTGTAGGGTGTGTCCTGTTATCCCTTGCACTGTTCCTGGAACACATGAACCAAAGGCAGCTGCCTTCGACAATTCATGCACTCCTGATTATCCCATCCCTCTAGATGAGTAGCCTCGTTCCCAGTCCCACGCCCAGCTTTTCGTCGCTTGCAGTACATGCAGTACGGTAACCGTACTGCAAGCGAGGAAAAGCTGGGCGTGGGACTGGGGACGAGGCTACTAGATGAGAACTTGATCACTCAATCATATCTAGGGTCAATCATCATTGGCATGTCTCCCCAATTTTCTGCTAAAGGAAGCATGCTGAAACTGGGACACTGTATACCCGGTTGAGTTTCAGTCTCGTTCCCAGACTCCCATTGCAAGGAGGAACATCGTGTCACTGTTATGTAGTGTTGCTTGTCTTTGAGGATGGTAATTAAAGTTCACTGTTAATTTGTGTCTTCCACCACAGGTCCAGATTCAGGCCCAAATTGATGACAGTCATGTTGTGAAGATCCTGGACACAGTGTCCATCACTGAGACCAGGCAGCTGTTCATCATCATGGAGTACTGCGAGGGTGGCAACCTCCTGCAGTGGATCAGGAGGAACAGGAAACACAAGATGCTCAGTGAAACTGTGAGTTGGTTCCTTTCCTGGAGATCTATCCCATGGAGAATACTTCCCAAAACTTCCTAAACATGCCCTTACCTCACGTATTCTTACCATCCCCTGACCTATGTGCTAATGCTCAGTCACATGACCTAAGTAAACCAATCAGAAGTGAGCTTTTGAAAAACTGTGGTACGTACTATTGCCCCTGGGGAGACCATTTTTGGCTTGGAGTAATGATACCCACACCAGGATGGGCTCCTGCCGCACGACTGTCTGACCACACAGAGTGTTGCTTTGCTCCGCCACACACAGCTCATCCTCCAGATGCTGTATGAGATCTGTGAGGCGGTGTACAGCTGCCACCAGAAGCGGATCATCCACCGTGACCTCAAGCCTGAGAACGTGCTTCTTGACAGCAAGAGGAGAGTGAAACTGGGTAAGCCCACATGCAGCACACTGTAGTGAGGCTGGATAGACCACATACGCGATACTTTCAGCTAAAAACATATCTTCTGTCCCTGTGTAGCTGACTTTGGAGTTGCAAGAATGCTAGACAGGGCTTCAATAGCCAAAACATTTTGTGGTAAGTTCATACATGTAGGAATTCTTTGCAGCTGCTATATGCAGTGTCCCTCAATGTCTGTGTTACAACTAATGCTCCCAAATTATATCTGTGCTATAAGCGATATATGCAGTGCCTTGGCAATCGGATTCTGGAACATAATTATAGCTCTGGATCTTGCGTGGCCTGTGTTCACTGACGGATATAGGGTCTGTTAGCCTCGTTCCCAGACCTCCTCAACCTTACGTGCCAGCCTTGTCGAGGTATGGCACAAAATCGTGCCTCGGTCAAGGAGGTCTGGGAACAAGGCTGGCAGTACCACATGTGTAAGGTTGAGGAGGTGTGGGAACGAGGCTGGCAGTACCACATGCGTAAGGTTGAGGAGGTGTGGGAACAAGGCTGGCAGTACCACATGTGTAAAGTTGAGGAGGAGGTGTGGGAACGAGGCTGGCAGTACCATTTTTCCATCATGCCAATTTTGGAATTGACCCAGAATAAACAACTCCTGTTCTATAGGGTAACTGATGTGCCATATTTGCCAAAAATGAGTTAACCAATGAACCAAAATTGGTATTGTGAATAGACTTGAAGAGAACGTTGCACTATATAGATGTATATTGCTGAGATATGAACCTGGGGATTAGCCAATGTGGTCAGTATAAAAGGAGCTTTCAAATGATGTCCTTAAAATGATTTTTAATTTCAAAAATCATCCATGCATCATGATCAATCTGCAGCAAACTGGACATCATTTGGAAGGTCCATTCGTGCTGATTGCAATGGTGCAAATCCCAGCCTTGTATCTCATTCCTATATAGCCCATGATACCATGACATGCCTAAAGCTTAGCTTGTTCCCAGGCCTTCTGTACTGTTTTTTGTGAAACTGGAGGTGTACGTAGAATCTTGGGAATGAGGCTATGCATGACAAATGGTTTCCAGTTTGGCATTGAACATATGTTCCTCAACCTCACGCATGTGGCCCTGCCAGCCTCGTTCCCAGACCTCCTCAACATGTGGTACTGCCAGCCTCGTTCCCAGACCTCATCAACCTCACGCATGTGGCCCTGCCAACCTCGTTCCCAGACCTCCTCAACCTCACGCATATGGTACAGCCAGCCTCGTTCCCAGACCTCCTCAACCTCACGCATATGGTACAGCCAGCCTCGTTCCTATATAGACCTCCTCAACCTCACGCATGTGGCACTGCCAGCCTCGTTCCCAGACCTCCTCAACCTCACGCATGTGGCCCTGCCAACCTCGTTCCCAGACCTCCTCAACCTCACGCATATGGTACAGCCAGCCTCGTTCCCAGACCTCCTCAACCTCACGCATATGGTACAGCCAGCCTCGTTCCCAGACCTCCTCAACTTCACACATGTGGCCCTGCCAACCTCGTTCCCAGACCTCCTCAACCTCACGCATATGGTACAGCCAGCCTCGTTCCCAGACCTCCTCAACCTCACGCATATGGTACAACCAGCCTCGTTCCCAGACCTCCTCAACCTCACGCATGTGGCCCTGCCAGCCTCGTTCCCAGACTTCCTCAACCTCATGCATGTGGCACTGCCAGCCTCGTTCCCAGACCTCCTCAACCTCACGCATGTGGCACTGCCAGCCTCGTTCCCAGACCTCCTCAACCTCACCTATGTGGCCCTGCCAGCCTCGTTCCCAGACCTCCTCAACCTCATGCATGTGGCACTGCCAGCCTCGTTCCCAGACCTCCTCAACCTCACGCATGTGGCCCTGCCAGCCTCGTTCCCAGACCTCCTCAACCTCACGCATGTGGCCCTGCCAACCTCGTTCCCAGACCTCCTCAACCTCACGCATGTGGCCCTGCCAACCTCGTTCCCAGTCCTCCTCAACCTCACGCATGTGGCCCTGCCAGCCTCGTTCCCAGACCTCCTCAACCTCACGCATGTGGCCCTGCCAGCCTCGTTCCCAGACCTCCTTGACCATTCAAGCCTTCATTTCAGTTACTACTACTAATGCAAGGACAGAGTCAGTAGTTACGATACTGCAAGTCAAGAACTAGAGGCGGTCAGCCTGGGAGTGAGATGTGGCTGGCCATTCCTTGTACTCTGCTGTTATCCCAGTCTCTGTTCCCGTAGGTTCCCCTCCCTACATGGCTCCAGAGCTGTTCCTCAGCTATCTTGGATCTGGAGGAGCTCACAGTGCAGGAGGGTGAGTGGTCAACCCGCCAAGAGAAGACAGTTCTCTGTGGTGACAGAAACCACACTAGGAGGAATGCTCTGATGGCCCGTTCCTGGTCTGGTACCCTCTTGAGTCTGGTTTCTGTATCCTGCAGGTACGACAGCAAGTGTGACGTGTGGTCCATCGGCTGCATACTCTGGGACATGGCAAACAGTGCAGAGAAGTTCGTCAATGTAAGCCACACACAAGGTGACTTAGGAACGAAACGATTGTGTCTACACTGCTAACACAGAGAAAACTAGTGGATATATAGTCAATCTAGCCGCTCTGGTGCCTTCTGGATTAAATACCAATGATAGAGACACATAGCAACCGTAACACAATGATTTGTCTGGTACAGCTTCATTCCTAACCCCAGACTGTAGTCTGGAGATCAGGTCCCTCCAGCAGGAGTGTTTTTTCATGCTACATGGATAAATGTAGTTGCTCATAAACTTAAAACTTGAAGCAGCTACTGTAGTTTGACTGTACCAGTATACAGGCAGTAGCTGTACTGTAATATAGCTGTTCAGGTGTTCTTCCATTTCACTGTTATTCTCTCCATGGACACGCACAGCAACTCGTCAGCAATGTGGGCTATAATGTTGCACAAGCAAGCACAGACAGCATGGGGGCAAGAGAGATCCAGGAACTCACAGAGCACGACATTCCCCAGGTGAGCGGGCATGCAGTTGCTTGCACTCCTCACTGACAGCCTTGTACCCAGGCTTTCCAGATTTTGTCCAAAGCTTCGGATGTTATGTCCAAAGTTGTGAGATAATATCTGGGATTGAAAGCCTGGGTACAAAGGTTACATCACTGAGCCATTGTTCAGTAGTGTCCATTCTACTTACCTACTGCCATTCGTATGCTAGCATGCCACTCTTCATTCTACATGCATTCTACGCTGTATTCCTATTGCATTACAGCTAGTTTTACAAGAATACTGCCAGCTTTCACTTTTTGAAATGAGAAATTATTGTCATAGGATCAATGGATGGATAGATATGAGACTACTGCACAGTAGAAGTTTGTTCCACATGCACTCCACTGGATCATGTTGGTCCTCATGTACAGGAGTATGAACTGACCAAGAAGCTGTTACGTCGGATGCTCAAGAGAAACCCAGAGGAGAGATCAACACTCTCCGAGATTCTACAAGACTCTGAACTAAGAGAAGCCCTGGAAAACCCTCTAGATGGTACAATGACGATGTTGCCCACATTTCTTGAGTGTGAATTATTAGGAATATCGTCTTCTCCGTGCAGGACATTGGTCAGACATCTACGACAAGATGACATAGCAACTGTGTCCATTCGCTCCGTGTATGTGTATCTTGAGCTATAACTCTGACGTTCTCCACTTCCATCTCCTCCCCACCTCCCTCTCCACTGTCATTGATTCACTCTTTCCCTCATGGAGAAAAGTATTATTTTGTGGTATATGATTCACTTTTTATGGACAGTCAGTGTGAATTTAACATAGTGTATGCGAGATACAGAGCTCCGGCCAGTGTAGCCAACACTGTCAGTGCCACCATCACGGTGGCGTGACTCCCCAGGCCACGGGGAATGGCTGCTTGCAACTGTGTGAGGTCTTCCTCCCCTTGATCTGGAGTGTTCACGTGTTCCCACAAGCACCACTCTCTTGAGGATACACTGCACGGAAATCTCATTGCAGATGGTCCTTTGCACTTGGGAAGACGGGGATCTGCAGGAGTGATGCATTCAATATCTGCCCCCTAGCCTCATTCCCAGGCCCCTCTCAGCTTTTCACAGTATGGAGAGATATAAGCTGGGCGGGGGCTGGGAATGAGGTTAGCTATTACATTTGTGTGCATATAAAATTGATAACCAGCTAGGAAGAAGCTGTGTCAACAGCCTTGTTCTGTGTGGCCTAGCTATGTATGAAGGTGTGGGACCAGATGTCCCCTGTCAGGACAGGATGTCCCCACACCTATGGAGAGATATATAGATTAGAGACCGACTTGACAATTAGCCATCAGTGCAGGTGATACCCAAGCAGTTCTACTAGGAATCGGCAATCTTATAGTCAGTGCAAGCGTATATGGCCGAGACGCTATTGTAAGACTGCCAGATGATGAGCTACATATACAAATGTATGCTGGACTCGCACAGACGTAGTAGTATGCCGCGCTATCATGAACATCATGAAGGGAACGAGACTTCTTCACAAGCAGCAAGGAGCTGCTGGGTGCCAGACTCACAGGGAGCAGCAAAGCTACTGGTTTTTGTTTGGCTGCTGAAGTTGCTGTTGGGAGGAGGCTTGTAGAATAGCTTCGGTGGAGCACAACGGCCACACTGCTATTCTATAATGTGGGGGACAACTGGTCCTAAGGGGGACAAGTCACTCTTGAATCACGTGGTCCTAAGACCAGCTGTCTGGGGAAACTTCTGTTCCTAGGACGTGTTCGGGGGGACATCCTGCTCGGAACATCCTGCTCTGTGCGACAGTATAGATTATTCACCTGAGTCGGTCACCTGGCATTGCAGGAACACCAGTGGTGCTGGAACATCCACTAGCTTATACAACGTGTCTCCTGGGACTTGGTAACGGAAATGGATGGGCAGCTCCACTCGACTCCTGCGGGGGGAAAAAGACTGTTCCCTGAAGGACCGTTACACAACACTGCTAGCACACACACACAAATACACACACACTGGTTGTCATGGAGATGGGAGTAGACCAGTACCATGTGGTCACTGGAAATGGCAGCTGGCCGTTCTGTGTCCATTGGAGCAGATGCAATGACCTGTTAGAAGTCAGAGATAAAATAATCACCATGGTACATGGGGCCGCAGGATAGATAGCAAGATCAACTGTGTACCTGTGGTCCACCAAACCCGGTTAGCGCTGAAATCTACAGTACAATAAGATCAAAACGTAACTTAATAGGGGATTGATGGACTTGAATTGCTGTCTACCTGATCGAGGTCAATGTACATATCTCTTGTGATGTTCTCTAGGAGGAGGAACGGTGCATCTTGGCATGGATGGAGTGTTCCATGAGCTGCAAGGCGCACCTCGGCCATCAGACTCCTGTGGAGGCCTGCACCACTCAGACCACACTTCACATTCACCACAGGAAGGAGCTGGGATTGTTGAGCTGAAGAGTAGAGGGGCCATGTCTTGTCAGCCCAGACATCATCTTATCCCGACGTATAGTACCCACAAAGGCCACCTGTTCTGGAATGAGACTTAACAAATGTCTGCTTCTCAGACTTCAAGGGCAAGGGAGTGTTGCTCCCATAGTAACAGCAAAGATCGGGGTAGTCTCGTTCCCAGCGATCCATGCTGGGGTTGGTTGGGTCTGGGACCGAGACTAAGATTGGGGTTACTTATGGAACTGCAAAATGGCTCTTGACTGATTTACTGCAGTGAAAACAGCTAGCATTACCGGATTGAATTGCAACTTCAACATTAGCCTCGTTCCCAGGACGAGGCTATACTTCAACACATATTATGATAATTTTGTCGTTAACCACTCGACCAATTAAGTACTCATATATACTGTACAAGTCATGAGGACATTTTTCTGGTGTACGCATACTTTCCATGCTGGTCACTCGTATTCCCATGACCTTGAGCTCAAAATAGCTAAGACTATATAATTTATGTAGCCGAGGCCTAAAAGTACACGGCTGCTTGAAACACTGTTTCAATGCTCACAGCGTCACGTAACTTCACGTGAACTGACCTCTGTCACTGTAAATGTGAAGCCACGGCTCCCTGCCTTGGAGGGACTGCTCCTCTCTCACAGCTGCTGGAGCCACTGACACAAGTCTGGAGTTTATGTACAGCACATGCAGGATAACACACTCCAATTTACATGCAGTGAAATCACAACTGAAACGTACCCCACAAGCAGCAAGCAACTGAGCGACTGTGACATGTTGACGTCGACACAGCATCTAGTCTCGCGGGCCAGACAGCACCATGCAGCCTAGCCTCGTTCCCAGCATGCACGAGGCAGCACGTTATACGTTAAGGCTAAATAATGACGTCATAATCAGCTGTACATGTAAAAACTCACAAGTGTATTATGTAGCTAGCTATACGTAACGTACACACATGTATATAACAGTATTGTGTACACATAAATTATACAAAGACCATATTATATCCACTATATACTCTAGATATGTTCTGAGGATGGCTGTTATGACCCATACAATCAATGCATGGTGGTTCAGTTCTTCAGTATTGATGCCATATGGTTGAGGGCGCTGCCAGCCTTGAACCACTTGATCTGTGTGCTGTTCATCGTGTGTTGCAGAGCCAGTTCATCTGTGCTACCATCAGTGTGCTTCAGGATGCACTTCACTGGCTGAGGGGGGAGGGAGAGAGGGATGGAGGGATGGATGGAGGGAGGGAGGGAGGGAGGGAGGGAGGGAGGGAGGGAGGGAGGGAGGGAGGGAGGGAGGGAGGGAGGGAGGGAGGGAGGGAGAGAGGATTACATGAACAATTCTAACCACCAAATAACTGGCAGCGGTGGCATGTCAAGTCTACCTTTCCTGGAGTGAGGTCGGCAAGACCCATCAGGGAGATGTGGTCTGAGGGCTGCACCTTGTCATAGTCAGCCACATCAGAGAACGTCAATGGAAGCAAGCCCTGCTTCTTCAGGTTGGTCTCTGGGGGGAGACGGATTTGACAGCTAGTAGTGGCAGTCTAGTTGCCTTAGCAGGAGGCCATCTTGCACAGCAAAATCTGTCTGACTGGACCACAAAAGGGGTCCATGTATACATGTTATAGATAAAGCATTAATTACCATGGATACGTGCGAAGCTCTTGACAATAATGGCCACACCCCCGAGGTGCCTCGGCTCCAGAGCAGCATGTTCCCTGCTGCTTCCCTCGCCATAGTTGGCATCCCCGACGACCACCCAAGATACATTGTTGGCCTGTAGGTAGCAGAAGAATGGGAGGCAAAATAATATTATGTTACAAGGGCGATTATAAGAAATGCTCAGAGATAGGCTCATTCCCAGGGCACTGGGTTAGTCTCGTTCCCAGACCCTCCCGAAACGCGGAAAGAGGGTCTGGTGTTCTGAGCGATATTTCTTGGCGCATGGGGCGGGGCTATACGGCGTAAGGAATGTAGTTACCTGCATTCTGTATGTCCTCTCCAATGAAAGCGCACCTATCACTATTCTTATAAGCTTAATGTAGCAGCGCATTTGGTCCTTCACGAGTGACACCAAAGGGCCAACAACAACGTACAGTTGCCCTGCGCTTGTACAGAATTCTATCTGAGGTTGTCAAAGGTGAGTGGAAGTGTCACGAAACACAGAGATTTCCCAAAACCAGCCGGCAAGATAATCGATTTGGCTTACTGCCTCAGCTCGCTCTTCGGTAGGCCTGTCGTATCCATTTCACTGACATACCGTCCGTACTAGCTACACTGCACTGTTACATGTACCGTACCTATGTCGACTTATGCTGATTGACTACGTCATTCGCGTTCTGCAATCTGATTCGAGCTTTAAAATCCGAGAGCGACCACGCCCCATGAATCAAGAAATGTCGCTCAGAACACCAGACCCTCTTTCCGCGTTTCGGGAGGGTCTGGGCACGAGACTAGCACTGGGTGTGAACTGGGAATGAGCTCAGGCTGACCTTGTAGTGCCTTGCGGTGTCAGGGACTGGCCCATATTCTCCAGTGAGTTGGCTCTTGATGTTGTTCATCTCCATGTTCTCAGCATTGGTGGCACTTTGGAGGAAAGAGAGAACCGACCATTAGACCTGACACCAGTCACACAATACTACTGAGATGACTTGTGTCATTTTCCAAACCGTGTGAATTCCAATCCTGGATTGGCTGGTACCCAGTCAGGCTACGGCTTAGTCTCAGTCCCAGACCCAACCAACCCGCAGTGCGGATTATACTGGATCCGAAGCAATATACGTGCTGGATGAAAGGTCTCGGAACGAGACTAGTTATGGGTATGTGTGGCATCAGGAGCTTGCAGCTTATAACTGGCAAGCAATATTAAATTTGGGGAATTGTATCATCACAAACTGTTTATCTTGGAAAGAGAATCTACAATGTCACTGATACAGATATAGACATAATATTCTCCGATACATATATTACACTCCTGGTAGGGGAAAAATTGTGCCACGTAATCTGAACCAACTAATTAATGTTTGACTACTTAGGAATGGCCTACAAAGAATCTGCCTACACCATCATGATCGCTATCATTCAGTGACCCAAGCGTACAATTTTGGTGCTGAAACTCACCTTGGAGGTGGAGGTACAAGCAATTTTATCTTGCCGTCGGCCACCATTGCTCGAGTGCTATTCGACTTCTGCTGCCAGTACAGCTCTTACGAAGGGCCCACAAAGATTCTGATTACACGGCCGTGATCACTGTCGTTCACTGATGCTTCCATACCAAACTCACCGTGCTGGCAAAGTTGTGAGTGCTGTAACTATTTCTTGTCTTCTCTTCGGCCACCAACGTGACTGAGCGTGGTTGCCACTAGTTGCCACGTGGCATGTGCGTTAATTGGAACGAACTGCAATACTTAGATTGCGCTACGGCGAGTCACAATCGCAGGGTTGCAACGGCTTCCAGGAGTGTGGTTGCCCCTGGATATCATACAGATATAACCATGTTGAATTGACATCTGATGCTATTTGCCACTTACAGCCCGTTTACACTACAAACCGAGAAGGGCGGATTTGCTCCGGTTCGACGCAGATCGATCTGGGAGGTGCGTTTACACTACGCTGCCCGAGCACTCCATGTACGTGTGATTCGGGGTCGAAGTTCATGATTAGTCACATGCCCAGACCGCATTCTCACGAGACTAGTCATGTTCGATATACAACACCATGACAACCCCTCGTCTCGAACCGGACCCTTCGTGATCTGGTTCGGATACTATTGGCAACCGTCACGCCCCCTGTCTACGCCCTACCAACGGGTTCGATTCCGTTTACACTTGGGGTGGGAGCGCTCCGGGTCGAACCAGTTCGATGGAGTTTGGTGGTCCAGTACGGAGCGGATCGGGGCGGTTCGGTTCGTGTTTACATTACGAGATAATTCGAACCAGTTCGAGCTGGATCGATCCAGAGCGCTATAGATAGTGCAAACGGGCTGTTACATGGCATAGCCATAACTTCCAGTCACAAGATAGTGAGTAGTAGTAACAGGAGTGCATGATCCGCTTAAGGTTACGGGATACCGTGTGCTCATTAACGTACAAGTTGTCATGCTAGAGACACGCAACAAAAACAAGGTATAACAGCAATGCGAGTACCTCCTAGCTGGTATCATCTTAGCGCCTGAGTACAACATGCCAACACGGGCAGTGGCATCAAAGTTCAAGGTCGAGTTGGCGATTTTTGGTGTCAGATTTTGCAATCAGAAAGGGCTAAAAGGCCAGCTTGGCAGCATCCATGGGAAGTTTTCAACTGACTGGAGGGCGGCTCGGAACGACTTTGCTTCGCTGCCGTTGGAAAACGAGTGATGGTCGTTCATACCACAAAGCCATTCGCTTTTCGCCAGATCAGGGCAGTAGAACGCACAGTATCTCACGAACAGGATGTTTATCTCGGTAATACTTTTCGAGCCGCCCTGCCCCTTTCTTCGTAGAATTGAAGTCCAGTCTAATATATGCTTCAGCGATAAAAAATTGACGCCAAAGTCGCGCACACATTTCACTGTTGACTGTAAACCGCAAGCGCGCAATAGCAAACTGTAACCCGTAACCTTAAGGTGGCACATGCACTCCTCCAGCAAGACCTGCATGATGAGCACATAGTGAGGATTAACTTTTGAGGCGAATGGGGGACAGGGGTTGCAAGGGATGCAGGACTGATATGAAAAAACAAAAAGGCTAGCCTGACCTAACTATGTTCCTACTTCAAGAACCACGATATGTAACAGTTCATCCATATTACTGTCACTCTCAAACACAGCATGCACTTCCCTTCCATGACACTTCCTAATAAGGTCAGTGCCCCAGAACAGTATGTGACGATGGTAATACTGTACTTACGTGAGGAACATGTTGTTGGAGATGTTGTCAAGGTGTCCTCTGTATTTCAGCCATGGTCCTGCAGCACTGGAGAGGAAGAGGCAGAGGTGCAGTAGAAGTCTAGAGACACCATACAACATGCTAATGCCTACCCTCATTCCCAAGCCACACCCAGTTTCTATTTGACTGTGGGTGTGGTATGGGAATGATGTCATGCCAAAGAGGATGCTGCCACTAGCATTATGTATGTATGGTACTATACATGTATCTGCAGTCTCTGAGTGCATTCCGCACCTGATGTGGTCCGTTGTGCACTTGCCGAGCACCTTGATCAGAATGGGCGCATCGACAATGTCCTTCCCATCCCAGGTATTGAAGGGCGTTAGCAGTTGGAGACGGTTGCTGTGAATATGTGTGTGTGTGTGTACATATGTGTGTGTGTGTGGTGTATGTGTGTATATGTGTGTGGTGTGTGTATGTGTGTGTGTGTGTGTGTGTGTGTGTGTGTGTGTGTGTGTGTGTGTGTGTGTGTGTGTGTGTGTGTGTGTGTGCGTGTGTGTGTGTGTGCGTGTGTATGTGTGTGGTGGGTGGTGTATGCACAGGAGCGAGATGAAAACTAGAATCACAAGCTCTTGAATTAACCACACCCTTCCCGTCACACCCACCTCTTGGGGTCAACCTCCAGGTTGCACTGTGAGCCGTCCTCCGGTGGTTCCTGATAGGTGTCCTGGCCAGGATCAAATCCCTGGGGAAGATGCAGACCCTCACATACCAACCATGCAGTGTCCATTCTGTACACTAGCACAGTATATCAGTATAATTGTTGCCCACTATTTTAACCCCTTGCATCATGGTGGGTTAACCTAGCTGTCCAAGTAACCACACCCACCTTGGAAGGAAGCTCGTCGCCATAGGGGGCGTCCAGTTTGAACTTCTGTCCGTCAGTGCCAGTCAGGAAGTCTGTCTCAGGGTTGAAACGAAGGTCTCCAGCGAGGGCCAGTGCTGTCACAATCTGATCAAGTTAGAAGCAACAAATCGTATGTGACAGGTGTCTTATGAACAATGGAAATACCAAGATCAGTTAGAATTCGGCGTAATGCTACTACCTGCATATACATTTGTACTTCCATATACTCTTCTGCACAGGGGCTCAGTGTTTAAGAGTACTACCGTAGTTGCGCATTATTAGACGCAGCTTAATAACAGGCGCATATTCACTGTTAGGCGCAAGTTCAACACTTGTCCCAGGTAATCGTTGTTAAGCGCTGCAGTCTTCTTCCAGCCATTTTCTATCCTACGGAATCGAAAAAAAGCTGTAATTCAAATTGAAGCGCACTTCCTATTTGAGGAATGTCATTCATTATTAGGCGCATCTCGCTAATAGGTGCATATATATTTCCTTCGTGTGGAATAATAGGCGCATGCACTTAATAACATGCAACTACGGTATTAGCTAATCATTTTATTCTGCACCCCCATCAGTAATGATGATTGACCACTCAAAGACACAGTTTTTGTTAACTTCACTTACCTCTGGTGATGCAACGAAGGCGTGCGTAGCTGGATTGGCGTCATTTCTGCCAGTGAAGTTGCGGTTGTAGCTGGTGACGATGGTGTTTGCCTCGCCCTTCTTTACGTCCTGTCTGTTCCACTGCCCAATGCAGGGACCACAAGCATTGGCCAGCACCAGCGCCCCAATCTCTCTGAGGGGTTCGCCCTGGGATGGAGGAGATGAAGGACAGGAACAGGAGGAGGAGGAGGAGGAGGAGGGAGAGGAGAGAAGAAAGGGACAGAGAGTGAAGAGGAAGATGGAGGGGAGGGTTAGGGAAGGAAAGCATGAAGGGGGGGGAGAGAAGAGGTGATGTGGTAGTCCTGCTTGTGGGTCATGTTTTGCCTACCAGATCATCCCTCTCCATAGTGGCTCTGATCTGCTCTGACCCGGGGGTCACAGTGAACGCTGTCCTGCAAACATGAGAACAGAAGGAGAGCATCAACTCCACTTGTGCATATTCAACTATGCAGTGAACCCGCTCTATTGTTCTTCATAGGGAAGCTACCCAAATAATACACTAAAGTATTCAAGTGGGTCATAAGGAGAGTCCTTCACATAGGAGTGCCCTCTATCGGAGGTTCCACAGCAAGCAGTGACACAGGCGGATATTATTCACACGCTATGTGCATATATTGACAGCTGCTATACATGAAACCATCAGTACAGACAAACCCCGCCTACTTTGCCTTGACTCCATGCTTCAGTGCTTGCTTTGCAATGCTGACAGAGCGTGTCATGTCCTCGTACGAGCTGTTAGTGCAGCTGCCAATCAGGGCTGCAGGGGGAGGGAACAGAGGCTGTGTGAAGAAAAGATAAGTACACGTTTATAAAGTTGCACGTTGATTAGTAAACAAGTTACAAACAGTGTGTTGTGCATAAACTACACTGTTTACAGACAACTTATATACCAACAAATGCCAGCATGGATAATAGAGCACCGGAAACTGGATTGGAAACACGCGCACCGCCCTATTCCTAATGTATGGAGTGCCAGCACTGTCCAAAAAACTGTGATACTAGTGTACTCTTGCACCTCTGGTGCCACATGGAAACCGTTCTGAGGCTTACCTTTCGTATTGTTTGATCAGTCTTGAACTGGTGAATGCCCAAAGTGGCAACTTTCACTCCTGACAGTCCTGAGTAATGACTGGCAACGTTAACAGCATACTTGACGCGAAACCCGCATTCAATTTTGTAAATTTACGTTTCCAATCCAGTTCCGCGTGCTCTATCATCCATGATGCCAGTCACTGACCGACTCTGATGTCCAGTGGCCACCCGTTCTTCTCCGCATTCTTGCCCAGTTGGGAGATGGGATTGGCTAGGTCAGGTGTGAAGGGGCCGTTCACCAAAGGCTCCAGCTAGTGGGAAGGGATTTGGAGGACGGCGGGGGAGAGGAGTGGAGGGGTGGGTTGAAGGGGAGGGGGAGGAGGGGGGAGGGGTGTGGATGTATGTGTAGGAGTGTAGGGAGTGGAGGGGTACATTTAACTGTGGGTTACAAGCTCAACCATTAAATGTTTAGCAGAAATGTTGCTATTCTGAGTTGTGCGTGTGCACCAACAGCTCTGCAGTCACAGCAGATTTCCCTCCTAACAACCCCCATCCCTCCACCTCATCCAGCCCCACTCCAGCCCTTCCCCCCACCTCATCCAGCCCCTCCCCACACCTCATCCAGGTTGATCTCCACCAGTCTGTCGTACTGTGCTCCCTCGTCTGGCACCAGGATACCACAGTGCCTCTCCGCCAGGGCTGATATGTCTGTGCAGAAAAGATGTTGCAGCAAAGAATGGTAACACAGTACAGCCATTGAAGGGCAGTGGTTTGGTCCTTACCTCCTCTTCCCGTGGCCTGGAGGTACTTGGCCATCCTATGGTTGAAGGGGAAGAGGGAGGTGGTGGCTCCCACCTCAGCCCCCATGTTGCAGATGGTTGCCATACCTGGGAGGGAGGAGGGGGGAGAGGGGGTAACAATGACGCAGGAGGGGGAGAGCGAGAAGGAAGAAGAGGAAGATATTGGAGGAGAGAGGGGAGGACGGACAGAGGTGGAGGAAGAGAGGAGGCAGGGAGAGGGAAGGAAGGTGGAAGGGGGGAAAGAGGGGAGGGGGAAGGGGAGGAGGAAGGGGGATAGGGAAGAGGAAGGGGGAAGGGGAGAAGGAAGGGGGGAGGGGGGGAGATGGGATGGAAGGGAGGGAGGAAGGGAAGTGGAGATACGATTGTACACAACACTTTGATGAGTTAGCCCTTTAAGACCTAACGTTAGACTTTCAGCTTCATGATGTCACATCCGGCAATGTCCTTGGGAGATAGGTTCTGCGACAGCAGAAAGGGCGGGACAGGGGGAGGTGGGTGGGTGCACCCGGAGGGTGCAAACAGCATGGCCGTGTCTGGGCTCCACGATAGAAAGGTCTTGGTCGGCACTGGGAGGGCCACTTCTGCCGTTTTTGGCATAAATGGACTTAGAAAGTAGCTGTCTTGCCTTGAAGGCCCTCCGTTTCCAGTGTTCATGGTCCGTTTTTTAGCTACGGCAGGTTGGCATTTCTCGGGAGGCTTGATTGCAAGCTCGTCAATTGGTGGGTGTGGTTAAGTCACGTATATGCTTAGTATAGCTGAAATTACCTGTGTGAGCAGTTTCAAGCTCAGCAACGCCAGGGAACAGAAATGAGGGTATGTTTAAGTGTTCTATAGATTGAAAATGACCTAAAGAAAGAATTTGGGCCCTAAAGAGTTTTAATAATAACAGTTACTAAGGAATCATGCACATGTACAAGAAGTCTCTTGTCCTCCCTCCCCATTCTCACTCACCTGTGCAAGAGATGGACTCAGTGCCCGGGCCGTGGTACTCAATGATCGCTCCCGTACCACCAGCCACCGTCAGTATGTCTGCCACCTTCAGAATAACATCTACAAGGAGGAAATGAAAGAGGATGTTTCAGTTTGAAATCAGAGCATATGGACTTTGTAGTAACTTAACCACCTTTGCTATATTCATGTCTATATGGTTAGCATGCATGTTCAGTTCTTGTACCAGGCCTGCTGGTTGTTCTTTTGTTCTTTTGTTGTTTCTGCACCCTTTTATACATGTTCTTATAGCAGCACCTGAGTACGTATTTGCTGTTGCAACTATAATGATCTCTGAAATAATATTATACTCTGACAATTCTCTAGGTAGATTCGCAGTCTAGGTCTACTTAGCTAGCAATCTACCACATTTGGCAACAAGGTCAACGGCCCAACATGGGAAACTCAGAGAATGTGAAAGTAGCAAGGAGGACTGGAAGTCCTACACAGAGCGTTTGGTGCAGTACTTCATGGTGAACGACATCAAAGACAAATCGAAACAGCGTGCAGTACTAATCAGCTCATGTTGTGCAACAACCTACCGTCTCATGAAGGATGTTCTGACCCCTAACAATCCCTCCGTAGTTGACTATGCCGAACTAGTTGACATTATGACTACTCATTTCCAGTCGCCTCCCTCCGAGATCATGCAACAGTACCGGTTCAATACATGAATCAGTCGCTACCTACCTTGCGCAAATGAAACAGCTCGCGGAATATTGCAACTACGGCGACTACTACAGCCGATGTTATGCAACAGGCTAGTCTGCGGGATTGCAGAGGAGCGCTGGCAGAAGTGTTTACTGTCGGAGGAGGGGCTGACTTACGACAAGATACTCCTGTCTCTGGAAGCGGCTGAACTCGAAGCGAAGGATATGTACGTGCAGAAGCCTGTCCATCAAATCTGACGCAACCATAGTGCTGGCCAAAGCCAACCTCCAGTTACATTGGCAGCCACTTCCCAGATCACCTGCTACCGCTGTGGAGGCAACCACAAGGCAAACAAATGCTCGTTCAAGGATGCGGAGTGTCACTTCTGCCACAATAAGGGCCACATTGCCACAGCATGCCGCAGCAAGCTGAGCAACAAGGCAAATCGAAGCCTGCACCAAGGAGAATGAACGAAGTGAAGGAGACTGAAGAAGGGACTGAACCCCCTGAGTACAACATGTTCAACTTCCGCCCACAGGATAGTCCGCCATTCGTGGTTCAGCTATCCATCAACGAGTCCTTGCTGACAATGGAAGTGGACACTGGAGCCACGTTGTCCTTGATCAGTCAAGCCACGTACAGGAAACTGTGGCCGAAGGGAGATGCTCCTCTGCTGCACAAGACAGAGGCAAGGCTCAAGTCCTAAGTAGGAGGACAGATTGCAGAGGAAGGCGGCATCAATGTGGAGTACCGGGACCAGTTTGCTAGCCTGTCACTGCTGGATGTAGCCAGGGGATGGTCCAAGCCTTCTAGGCCGTGATTGGCTCCAGCATTTCAAGTCTCAACTGCACAGTGTCAAAGTAGACCTTGATACTAGTGTTCAGCATGTCCTCGACAGGCACCCAGAGTTGGTCAACCATGAACTTGGGAAATTGACAGGCGGAACTGCCAAGATCTACATCGACGATGACGCACAGCCACGATTTTGCCGCGCACGACAGGTACCGCACACCTTAAAGGCTAAGGTGGAAGCAGAGATCGATTGACTGGTCAAGCAAGGAGTCATTGAACTGGTACAATTTTCAGAGTTGGCAGCGCCAGTGGTCCCCGTCCTCAAGGGAGATGGATCGGTCAGACTCTGTGAGGATTACAAGCTAACAGTGAATAGAGAGGCGATGACTGACACCTACCCACTGCCGAGAATAGAGGATCTAGTGCTTGCCGGAGGAACAGGCGTGATCTGGCCCAAGCGTATTTGCAAGTCCCACTGGAGGAAGCATCAAAGACATACGTCACAGTGAACACACACAGGGGCCTTTACAATCGCCTTCCTTGTTACAATCGACTCCTACTCAAAGTGGTTGGAAGTCGTCCCCATGACAACTGCTACGTCCGCCACTACCATCTAATAATAAGATAGTCTTTGCTCTCTATTTTCGCAACACATGGGTTACCCGAAGTGTTTGTGTCCGACAACAGTTCACAATTTACTAGTGCTGAGTTCAAGGCATTTGTGGAGAGGAGTGGTATTCGCCATCTGCACTCGGCTCCATAACACCCAGCAACCAACGGATTGGCAGAAAGGGCAGTGCAGTCATTCAAACGCAGCATGGAGAACTATCGCAACCCGAGTTGCTCGCTTCCTTTTCACGTATCGCCGCACACCACACGCAACACCTGGTGTAACTCCAGCAGAGCTGCTTCTAGGGAGAATCTCCTCAAACCAACTATCTCAAGCAGAGTGCAAAATCACAGAAGGAACAACATAATGTTCATACTTAGCAGAGAGAATTTCAAGTGGGAGACCCAGTGTTTGTTCGTGACTTTCCTGGAAGAAAACGATGGATTTCAGGATCAATCTCCTCTATAGAGGGTCCCCGGTCATGCCATGTGACACTTGGTGATGGTCAAACTGTCCGCCGACACATTGACCATATTCGTCTTCACTCACAGCTGCCACTCTGGATGATTCATCAGGCTCAGATGATTTGGTCGCCTATCCGTCAATTGAGCTTGTCCCCGCCACGGGCACAGTCAATCCCTCTTTTGTGAATCCTTCATCCATACCTCTAACCATGCGGTCTGCTCGAGTTAGTGCCCACCTGATCACTACGGTTACCGAACTATTGTTTCAGAATTGTTTCATTCCTAGGAAGGAGGAATGTAGTAACTTATGGTTACCATGTAGCCTCGTTCCCAGGCCTACCCCGTTCTTTCTGTTCTTCAGTTAGCGTTGACAATAATACACGATGCAGAAGAGTGGCGAAGAACGGGGAAGGCCTGGTATCATTCATCACGTGATTGATGTCAGGTGGACGCGAGGGGGGGGGGGGGGGCATAGTCATTTCAGCAGGTCCTGAAGGCTGTTCATCATCCAGTTGGCTCGGTTTGAATACTCCGCGGCTAGTCGAGACGGTCAAACAATTTACACAACTTCGTCAGCGGTTTTTAAACTTATTTGTGGTTGGGCCACCCCCCTCCCCCCCCCCCCCCCCCCCACGTCCACTTGACATAAATCACGTGATGAATAATACCAGGCCATCCCTGTTTTTCGCCGGGCCGCTCTTCCGCATCCGTCTACGCAAACTGAAGAACAAAAAAAAGGGGGTAGGCCTGGGAACAAGGCTAGTTACCATGCATGTTCAGTCTTGGACCAGGCCTGCTAGTTGTTCTTTTGTTCTGTTGTTCTTTGCTATTAATAGTGGAGGCTCCAGGCCCTTTTGTACATGTTCTTATAGCAGCACCAGAGTATGTACATTGTATTTGCAGTTGCAACTATAATGATCTTTGAAATACACTCTGACAATTCTCTAGATTTGCAGTCTAGGTCTAATTAGCTACATGTAGCAATCTACCACAGACTTCTCAACAAACCTTTTGGTGCAGTCCAGCCACTCATCTTGCCGGTCAAGCGAACCCCAATCACCTGAGAACACAAACATTCACACAAGCTAAATAAAGTCCTGATCAACAGAACCTGACATGCTCTGTGGAACAACAGAGTCAGATCAAGTCTCTGTGGATCAACAGAGTCAGATCAAGTCTCTGTGGATGAACAGAGTCAGATCGAGTCTCTGTGGATGAACAGAGTCAGATCAAGTCTCTGTGGAACAACAGAGTCACCTCTGTGAGTCAACAGAGTCAGATCAAGTCATAGTCTCGCAAGTCAGCCTCTCTTTCTATGAGGGGGCACGCACAGAGGGAGGGAGGGAGGGAAAAAGAGTCTGGTGACTGAAGCCAACATTTTGTTTTCTCTGCCGGAATGTGGGTAGAGCCAATGAGATTGCAGCAGTCACATGGCTCTCGCGTAATTGCGTCATTAGACAACGTGTAAATATTACAATGGCTACCTTTTCAGAGAGAGACATAGTGCGTGTGATTGCACTGTTGGAAAGCAACTAGGCTATCCAGAGTTGCACCCTAAGCAAGAACTGGTGGTGAAAAACCTCCTCCGTGGACGGGATGTATTCGTGAGTCTTCCAACAGGCAGTGGCAAAGTTACTGCACCCTAACGAAGGTTTTCGATATCCTGCGAAGTCCAACTGCTTGTCAGTTGATTGTTGTCGTGTTAAGTCCCCTGATCGCCCTTATGAAGGACCAGTACAGGTATGGTCAATGCAAGAAAAAGGAGTACAGGCGGGATATGTGGGAGATGCTCAAGATGAAGACACGGTTGCAGATATATGTGGTGGGAAGTACCAGATCATCTTTATCAGCCCGGAGTCTCTTCTGACAGATGACACATGGAGAGACATGCTTCAAAGTCCCATGTATAAGCTTGATTGTGGATGAGGCACACTGCATCAAGACGTGGGGTGAGACATTCAGAAAATAATTCGCCAACCTGGGGGAACTTCGTAGCCTCATTCCCGACAGTGTCCGTATCATGGCGTTAACAGCTACAGCGAACCAAGAGTACCCAAGCTGATGCATGCCAGAAACTGGGAATGATTTAGCCAACAGTTATTATGCAATCTCCTAATAAACCAAACATTAAATACATTGTTAAACTAGATCCTGGTACTACTGAAGAGTTTTTAGCTCCAATTGTCAAGAGCTTAAGAGACGTCGAGTCGACATGGACAGAACTATAATATTCTGCCGCTCATACGATGCATGTGGAAGAATGTATGCATTCTTGAGGAGCCGACTGGGTAGAGAGAGGATGGAACTGATCGGTGCACCAGATTTGTCTCGGTTCCGTCTCGTCGACATGTTTACCGCCTGTACACAGTCATCCCGACGTTAAGAATGACATTTTGGGCTCATTCAGCAAAGAAACTGCACGTTGTCATCACAGCTATTGTGTTCGGGATGGGGTTGCATTGCCCCAGGTAATACACTGAGCTCTACCTTCAGGAGACAGGCCAAGCAGGAAGGGATGGAAATGCTGCGCAAGCTATTCTCTGCCTTGCATCTGATCCAGGGTCACAACATGCTGACGAAGGGATGAAAGCGTACTGCCGTAACAAGAGTATACCTGTAGAAGGGAAATACTTTTGAGTCTGATGATGCAGACAGAATGCCCCCAACTGTTGTGAATGCTGTGATATATGTGAAACTAAATGTGATTGTCAAATGTGTTCTCATTCCAGTGCAATCTGGCAGTCATGCAAGACGCTCTGCTACGAAAGATCTGGACAAAGTGTTAAAGCAGTTGCAAAAAGTAGTTGGTCCAATCTGTGTCCTTGAAATCAGCATAGACTAACGCCAGAATCGAAGGATGCGTGACCCATCTCCTTCCTTCACAGCATCATTGAATTCCATTAGGAGCAAACCCAGTTCCATCACTTCACAAGCGTAGGCACTCAAATGGTCTTCTTCTGATTTTGCTGCTGCTTTTTTTCTTCTTTGGCTTTTAACAAATTGGGTGACAACTTCCTGTGCAGCTAGCATGAAACTTTACGTCTCTGGAGGGAGTCGAGTTCAGATGGGAAGTATTCGGTCCTTGGGACATCCTCCAGTGATGACATAATGTCATGGTAGCTGTGAGGACATGTGCTTCAGTCACAAGAAGAAAGAAATCTTCGCAGGGTGCTACATGCTCGGTTGGGTCCTTGACTACATTCCTCCTGTTAATCAGGTTCCTCAGCGGGTAGAGAGTTCGCCCATCCATTACAGAGGAACAGGTACATGTATACAGCTGTTTCCAGATCACCTGGAGCAATGTATAACAGTTATAACAGAGATGAAAAAACACTTGTTTTCTCCACTTGATTATCCACATGTTCACAGCTGCATTGTTAACAGTCTAGCTGCTAGCCCCTCTCTGTCTGGCCAGTCAAGCGGGCGCGCAGCGAAGCCACGCGCGGAGGGCGGAGAGGGTCTAGCAAACATTGCACTTGATCATGTTTCTCTGGAATGCCAATTACATGTACCTGTGAACCGGTGAAGTGCCAGCTAGAGTTGAGGACGAGTTCTGTACCCCTGGAGGCATCCAGGTTGGACTAGTTTAGCTCGAGTGTAGGCATTTATGACGCTCTCCGCCGGGGCTTTCAATAACGTGTGAAATGTTGGGGCTCTCATTCGCAATTCATCAACAATCGAGTCCCACGAGAAAGTTTGAAGTGCCTCGGGTGAACTTCCTCGCAGTAAAGACACATTTTTCTTCCAGCACATCTCTGTCATGTCCTTCTGCAAGTCAGGATATCGAGTACTTCTTCCTAATCTTCACATCTTTCAGGACTTGTTTGGCTATGGAGGATTGGCTTTTCCTGCCCACACTTTGTGCAAGGGTTTTCAGTGACTTTGTCACACGCTGCACCTTTGCATGTCTCCTCTTTTTCACAAGGACCTGTCCAAAACATTACAAGAGTGTAACACTACATGAACACTTATATATTGTGTGCAAGACAACAAAACAACTAGCAACTGGACTCACAGCAACAACTGGCGAATCTCCAGAAGGTTGCATCTGCTGCAATGCCCTTCTTGCATATAGTCCTCAAAAGCGTCCAGCTACTTCAGAAGCTGTTAGCACTCCGCGAGCAGCTGTTGACATGCAAGTGGGTTTCGACAAACTGCAAGACGACACCTTGGTGTGCCGTTTCCTTCGTTTGTGGCAGAAACATCATGATGGGACGATGTACCGACAGTGGGAATTGGACCGCGCTGGTGCAGGTGCTGGACTGGTATTGTCAGGTTCTTCCCTAGCTCACTTTCCAAGTTTCTAACTTCAATCCTGAGCTTCGCTAGCTTCTCCAACGCACGCAAACGAGTCTTGAGGAAATGCAGCTTCACCCGCAGCTTCAGGATGAAATTTTTGCAGCAGTTCACTCAACACAGGGACTACGTGCCGTGCCGAGACACTGTGGAGTTTTCACCGCTAATCCGCCTTTGCAACAACAAATGAACAAGCACTCCACATAGGTCATGCGGGAAATTGCTACCATGTGACTATTTCATTTGTTACGGTTGATTACATTCCAAGAGAAAATGAAATGTTGGCTTAAGTCACCAGACGCTTTTCTTCCCTCCCTCCCTCCCTCCGTGCACGCCCCCTCGTAGAAAAAGAGGCTGGCTTGACAGATTAATCAAGTAGCTGTGAATCAACAAGTCTTACTTTAGGGCACTTGAGTTCCCACGGAAGGCCAGCCATGACGTCCACTGCATCAGCCCCACCCACTCCAATACACACACCACCTAGACCACCTGTGAGCGGTATGTGTGTGTGTTAGGGTGTGGATGTGTAAGGGTGTATGTGAGTGTGAGGTGAAGGTGCAGGCGTGTGGTAGGGTGTATGTGAATGGCAGGGTGCGTCAGGGTGTGGGTGAGTGTGAGGGTGTGTGTGTGAGGGTGTGTGGGATTTCATTGGAGGACTCCTCTGGACAGGAAGTGAAGTCCACTAAATAGCGAACTTGCATGATTACGTCACGAGCGGATGGACACGCCCACTTATGGTATCACGTACCATTGAAAATGTATTGAGAATGGTTACCAAGGTGAGCATTTACAAGTACCGCGCCCGCGTGCTAGCGCGTAGCAGAAAATGATTCGAGATATTGGCTGCCCAGACGTTTAGCTACAAAATGAATCCTTCCATGTGCGAATCGGAGAAGCGGTTGTTGAGCAATGGCGTCTAAAGCAAGTACGGGAGGACGGAACCCGAAGCATAACGTTGGACTCCAGCCTGTTTTCTTCAGAACTCACAGCGCAGCAGCTCTTCCGTTCATCTTAGTAGAAAACCATCCATGGAACGGCGCTAAGTTCCTGGCTTGTAGCACAGACCTACACTCATCCATGCTAGTATCCCGCTTACTGCTTCACAAGGCACTTTTCCCAGTAGTTTTAGCCCCCTGCACTCGCTTTGGACGCCATTGCCATTGCTCAACAACCGCTTCTCCGATTCGCACGAGGAAGGATTCATTTTGTAGCTAAACTTCTGGACAGTCAATATCTTGAATCATTTTCAGCTACGCGCTAGCACGCGGGAGCAGTGCTTATAAACGCTCACCTTGGTAGCCATTATCAATACATTTTCAATGGAGCCGAATGGTACGTGATACCATAAGTGGGCGTGTCCATCCGCTCGTGACGTAATCATGCAAGTCCCCTATTGCTAGTTACTTATATTTATAGCCTATTGTGTGTGTCTATTACAACATGGAGGAACTGTTCCCTTATCACCCCTCCAATGTTCTCACTCTGCCTTTTCCAAAAGGGCACTGCCAGAGGAGGACGGCCAAGGTTGACCTTTTCTAATCAGGTCTCATTAAAGTCACGGGTAATCCGATAATATGGATTACGTAACCGATCTTAAGTACAGTAATTCTATAGACAACATTTCGACAGTTTCCACCATCGAGCCCCGACGCAATCACCTGGAATATCGACTCACAGGGAAGCGTAGGTTGTCATTATAAAAGGCCGAGCCCTTCAAGATTCAGCTGCGGCATGGCAGAAACGAATGGAAGTAGTCCCCCGGGCCAGATGGTCCCCACGTGCGCCGCAAACATCTGGCCTGCAAGACTCGAGTTGAGGTTCGGTGCTGTCTCGTCGATTAGCAAAGCGCGTTCAATGATTGCCAGCTGGGAACATTCCATAGCAGCCCCAGAAACGGTCTTCTATCGTACAGCTATTTGTAATAACTTTTAATAACCGTCCACTTGTCACATGACAGAAAGTCAATAATTACTCGTGACGTATATGGTGGCTGGATTTCTAATGTGACCTTTGTGGTCTGCAAAATGTGACCTTTGTGGTCTGCAAAATGTGACCTTTGCACTTTGGCAACCACTTGGAGTTTGTGAACACTATGAATCTCATTATGTGCCCAAATTTCTAGTGACAACACTGCACCCTAGCCTTCTTCAGAGCGCCTGGAACAAGACTAACTGCACCCCTCTCACACACCCACACCCTCACACTCATATCCACACCCTACCAAGTACGATCTAATACGTAGTTTGAGAATATTTCGTGTTACAAAATTTTCACGTATTAAATTTCGTGTTAAATTTTTTTTGGTACAAATCGATGTACGGTACGAAAATTGACACTGCTATCGTCGGAATTTGACAGAGCTTGTATTCGTGGATACCATGTCTACAAAGAAATATGGGCAGCAGCTGTCGGTGGCTAAGCTTTATGGTACTCACCTCTTGTATTGGCCACGTTTCTTGCCGTAGTCTTGGGTTGCCTTCGTGACCTCACTGTTGGCAAGAGCGATTGCTTGTGAGGGTAAGGTTAGGGACAAAGGGCAGACCATTTATGGGCTTCAAATAGCTCCGAATCGACATCGCTTGACAGCAACAGCACCTCTGTGGCCTCGTGTACCGGTGTGATTTTCGGACAGTAAAATTTTCGTTCGTTAATTATTCGTTGTAGAAATTATTTCGAGCGTTTAATTTTCGTACATTGGTAGGCGTACGAAAATATTTTAACAACGAAAATTTCCCAAACTACGGTACCTCCATTTGGTGTGTGGCTGTCCGTCCCGATCAGCAACAAGCCAGGAAAGGCATAGTTCTCCAGCACAATCTACAGTAAGTGCAGGATGACATGTAACACAACACCACTGCTGATGGTACTGGTTCAAGGAAGGTACCTGGTGAATAATTCCACTGCCAGGCTTCCAGAAACCCAGCCCGTACTTGGACCCAGCGCTGGCTAGGAAGTTGTACACCTCGCGGTTATCGTCCTACAGGTGAGGGGGAAACATGGCTAGGAGGTCATCATCCTACAGGACACAAGGGGGTTCCACAAGGGGGTTCAATAACCTATACAAGGTACTGGCTAAAGACCTGTGCTCACCAAATATACTACTCCTGACAACCATGTGTCGTTCATTGGTCCATGTTTGAAAGTTAGCAGCATGTATATATACACCCATCGGCATTATGCATCAGTTCCTCTCACACTTGTTGCTCTGGTATATACTACCACTGTAGGGCACGTTTTGTATACTGCACTATGCATACACTGCACTATATGCTCTATACTTGTATGCACAAGGGGATTTGGTGTCTGCTGGCTGACCTTTGCCCTCTGGAGGTCCTCTGCCGCCCCTACCTGGGCCTCGATCAGGTGATCACAGTGGATGGTGGAGGGAACTGCCACCTGCAGCAATATGACAACATCAGCACTTTTTCAAAGTCAAACTGAACATGAAGAAATATATGATAGCCTTGATCCAGGTCCCCACCCAGCTTTTGTTTGTTCGCAGTATGGCTGATCCACACTGCAAGCAATGAAAAGCTGGGAGGGGGGCTGGGAACAAGGCTAACAAAATGGTACAGCAGGCCCGACTAAGCTCAGCAAGGCAATATTGAGGGGCCATTACATCAAAATATGACTACACACTACACAATACACTTGTGCGTCTTTCCTTCTTACACCAATATTGCCACCACTGAGTAGCGAACAACATAGTGAATACACTGACTAGGTTTATTTGTGCTAACATGAATATCATCAACTGCAACACTAAAAGTGGTTACATCAGCTTGCTAAACCATACAGCAACAAAAGGTCAGTGTCACTGGCTCTGTTTACTTGTACAGACATGAATAACGTTATCTGCAACATTAAAAGTTGGTTACATCAGCAGCTAGCTTGCTGAACTACATGTACATGTAGCACAAAAGGTGAAAATCACTATTCACTGACTATTATTCATGTGGCGGATATGACTGCAACACTTAAGGAGTTACATCAGTAGCTAGCATGCTATCAGGACATGAACACAATCAGTAGTTAGCATGCTGAACTAGCAAGGTGACCGTTATTCGTGCCACTGCAACATTAAACTTTGCCTGGGTTCGAGGCTAAGCTAGTATGCTGTCTGGACATGAACTGCAATACTGTTACATCGGTATTCCATGCAGAACTAAAGAAAGGTCGGCACAAGCTCTGACCTTAGGCAGTCCACTGCTGATAAACTGCAGCAGAGCCATCTGTACAAAGAAGCACAAACAGTTCACAACACAATGGCAACTCCATTACCCACGAGCCTGATGGCCACCAGGTATACGTACACCCACCTGGGCCGTGGCGTCCTGCATGGCCACTCTGTCTGGCCTCAGGAGTAGATAGGACTCACCACGCACGATATCCTGGATGACAAACATGGAGATGCTGATTGGTTTGTCCAGCCCGTCACAGTAAGTGACTAGTATGGAGGTAGACAGCTGATGCAACATACAATATACTTTGGTCAACCAATCAGAGGGTTGCACTACCCCAACCAACCAATCAGAGGGCTGCATTACACTGGTCAACCAATCAGAGGGTTGCATTATGCTGTTAATTAACCAATCAGAGGGCTGCATTACGCTGGTCAACCAATCAGAGGGCTGCATTACGCTGGTCAACCAACCAGAGGGCTGCATTATGCTGGTCAACGAATCATAGGGCTGAATTACTCTTGTCAACGAATCAGAGGGCTTCATCACTCTAGTCGACCAATCAGAGGGCTGTATTATTCAGAAACCAATTGAATGAAGTATACTCATACAGTAATGGCATACAAGCATCCTTACCTGACTTTTAGGATTGTCCAGGTGACTATAGAGAATCTTCTCAGAGAGTGTGAGGGGACGTTTGAGTCTGAAGAGAGAGAGGAGAGGGCAGTGAGGTCTGAGAGGAGAGGGCAGTGAGGTCCGAGAGAAGAGGGCAGTGAGGTCAGAGAGGAGGAGAGGGCAGTGAGGTCTGAGAGGAGGAGAGGGCAGTGAGGTCTGAGAGGAGGAGAGGGCAGTGAGGTCTGAGAGGAGAGGGCAGTGAGGTCTGAGAGGAGGAGAGGGCAGTGAGGTCTGAGAGGAGGAGAGGGCAGTGAGGTCTGAGAGGAGGAGAGGGCAGTGAGGTCTGAGGCAGTGAGGTCTGAGAGGAGGAGAGGGCAGTGAGGTCTGAGAGGAGGAGAGGCCAGTGAGGTCTGAGAGGAGGAGAGGGCAGTGAGGACTGAGAGTGAGGTCTGAGAGGAGGAGAGGGCAGTGAGGACTGAGAGGAGGAGAGGGCAGTGAGGTCTGAGGGAAGGAGAGGGCAGTGAGGTCTGAGAGGAGAGGGCAGTGAGGTCTGAGAGGAGAGGGCAGTGAGGTCTGAGAGGAGGAGAGGGCAGAGAGGTCTGAGAGGAGAGGGCAGTGAGGTCTGAGAGGAGGAGAGGGCAGTGAGGTCTGAGAGGAGGAGAGGGCAGTGAGGTCTGAGAGGAGGAGAGGGCAGTGAGGTCTGAGAGGAGGAGAGGGCAGTGAGGTCTGAGAGGAGGAGAGGGCAGTGAGGTCTGAGGGGAGGAGAGGGCAGTGAGGACTGAGAGGAGGAGAGGGCAGTGAGGTCTGAGAGAAAGTTAATACTTGCACTATAAAACACAGAGAGTACCAGAGATTACCAGAGATTACTAGAGATTACCAGAGATTACTAGTGGTTTACTAGAGATTAAGTCTTGGCATGCTAACTGCTAGTGCTACGTGAAGTTTTTCACTGTCCATTTCCTTGCAATGAGACATTAAGACCATCTCTGCATTCCTATATTATAAGTGCGCCATAATACACAGGGCGTGCAACAATAGTCAGGTTCAACGGTACATTCTTGTGGTAGGTAATGGCAAATGATCCAGCTACCATTCCAATTCGACATAATATTATTAGAGCGATGAAAAACAGGAGAAGTCTATTGGGAAAGCATTAACCGGCACAACCACCTCTGGCCCCATTAGCAGAAGTGGTAGTCATCAATTCAGCGCATCACATAGACATACAAAGAACACAAACCAGTACACAGTCTAACCTGTGCCTGACTATCTTCAGGTTCTCTGCCATCTTCTCATAGTTGATATTGCTGTCCTTGTCAAACTTGCTCATGGCCACCTGCAACAGATACACAAGAAACAGCTCCCAAATTCAATATTGTGGTAGCTACAGCAGCTCCATTAACAGGAATCCACAGATTGCCAACTAGTCTCTTGCCCAGACCCAAACAACCCCGTGCAGTGAGGATCAACTGTGCAAACGATCCACGTTGGGGTTGCTTGTGTCTGGGAACGAGACTAATTGTCAACAGCAATATAAACTCTTGAAGGGCAACTGGTATACACTAAACTAAAAGTCTTTGCAACATGATCTCTGCCGATTCAATAAACGAATTACCTTCTGTGCCATAGTAGTAGACGATGCAATCCATCTCTGGCCGAGCCAAGGCCTTGAGACTAGTCTCTGAAGAAAAAGATGAACAGTTTGTCATGACACTGCCGGCCTTGTTCCCAGGCACTTGCCCATGCACACCCGGGAATGCGGATGATACACTACCACCAGAGCTTGACTTGCTTGCATTGAGGATAAAAACTATTTGGGCATGACAACTATTATTCAGGTGAGGGAAATATCTGTTCACAGTTAAAATTCAGTCTAGCCACTAGCCCCTCTCCACCAGGCCAACCAGAGGGGCTAGCGGCTAGACTGGGTCAAATTATATAAGACCCTGGTATAGAATTAGTCTAACAAGCTAGCCCTTCGCTTTCTCCAGCGCGCGATCGCTTTCAGTATGCGCGCACGGAGAAGTAAGGTCTAGAAACTTTGGACCACTTTACTCGGTACAAAAGAATGCAATTAATCTTACTTCAAGTCCGTTTACGTCATAATATTCCAATTAGTGCAACTGCAGTCAGTCGATTCTGGCCCGCTAACCTTGTTGACTGTTTGTACTTCTGTCTGTTTGGTTGTTGTGCAGGAGAACAGCAATCGCAGGCAACTTCAGACAGTCCTCAACGCTTGTACCGAGCGATTTGAAAGATCACCACGTGACAGCTGCAATCTGATTGGCTCTACCCAATTTCGAGTAGAGCCCAAGCAAAGTGGTCCAAAGTTTCTAGACCCTCTTTTTCCCCGTGCGGTCACGTGAGTCGATCCGTGCTGGGGAAATTCGAGGGGCTAGCCCGCTAGTAGTATAGAATATGTATAGCTAGGTTATTGCACTTAAGCAAAGACCTGCTTGAGTGCAATAACCGGCATAGACTATTGTTTCGAAAGACGATGAGTCTATCGAGACCTCAAAAGATCAAAAGCACATAATTTATGCATAGACCAGTCTATTTGCTACTGACCTTTGCCAAAGCATTCCACAACATTGTTGCACCTTTTCCTTTTCTTCTCTACCAAGAGAGCTGAACGGCCAGACTCTATGGTTGCTTTTATCTGAGATTCAGCTGTCATGCAATCACACAGCAACATTGAATCATCTTCCAATTCACGATCCCCAAGAACGCCGCCTAACACCGCGTGATAATCACGTGGCATTAGATTTATCCACGTGAACACACCGACCTTCGACATGACATGATAAGTGGACGTAACCGGTCGACCACAATTTCCGCATATCCATACCACCAGGACACGAGGCAGAGAGCGGAAGCGGAAATTAGGGCAGCTCAGGTTCGTGGCTAGGCGCTAGGCCTTGGCCAAGAGCGCATAAGTAGATCGCCCGCCCGGAGTAAGAGCGTGTAACTTCCGGGAACTTCAAACCGGGCAAAATACATGAGTTGTACTAAAAATAGCTATAGCGTGTCTAAACACTCTTGTAGAGATTCTTTCCACCACGTGATAATTGACTGGAGCGGCGACACTGTGGTCATTATTCTGTGTTGTGCACAGCTGTGTAGTTCTGAGCCAAGTGACGGCAGGAAGCGACAGCGACAGCTACCAGAGAACGCTCTGCTCTACGGCTGTGCTGAAGGCTAACCTAGTTAGCCTCGTACCAAGGCTGTACGAGGCTATAACCTAGTCTATACTCGAACACAGTCACAACAACGGTTATTAATTGTGTGGATGTGCTTACCTGAGGCTGGAGGTGGAGGACGTCGACATCTGATGATCAGCAACGATCGCCGCGGTGGGTTATAGGTTCAAATAAGCTCAGCCGGAGCCGAATTGCTAGCCACTTAGATTTTCACACTTGGCTAACGCGTTCACAATTACCACCGTACGGCTTCAGGTGCAACCGGATGTTCTATTTTTAGTACAACTCATGTATTCCGCCTGCACCACGGGCGCCTATTGAAGTTACACGCTCTTACTCCGGGCGGGCGATCTACTTATGCGCTCTTGCCTTGGCATATAATGCTCAACTTTTATAGAATAATGCTTTGCAGCACTGCTCATTTAGTTAGCCAATTATGCTCTGATTTAAGAGGAAAATGCTCATGAAAATGCTCATGATATTGCGGAATGACTTGCCCCTGAGTAGCTGAGCCAGGTAATTTTGGGCAGAAATCTGACTAGGCTCATTCCCAGGTGCCCGAAAGGTGGAGAGGAGCATACATTTCGTCAAGATATGTTATGTCAGCTGAAACAACACGGACAAATGTTCGTACCGAGCCCTCACCAAGTCTGTCAGGTAACATGTGATTGAAAATGATTAAAAGATGCTGGATTATGCTCAAATAATGCTCAGTGCTCACAACTATGCATAATGCTCGTTTTAGTGCTAGCCTTATATGCCAAGGCCTATTCATGGCAACACAGGCTGTAACAGATAGGTTTGCACAAGTATAATAATTATATTATTTGTTACACACCTGTGTATATAATATTTCCATGCATTCAGATCTGTATGTACGTAATATACATACAGGTTCACTGTGTTGCTGGACTCAACTTGGAATGAAAATGAAAGTCAATTATTCAACTGTTAAGACACTTCATGCAATACATATCAATATTTACACAAAACAAGGTGTTGGAATTGTCATTCTGCTGTCCAGTTTTTTGCCCTTGCTGAAAGGAGCAAGACTGGCCACATTCATGTACTAAATGGAAACTGCTGTGCAGTTGATGATGCTGGAATTATGGCAAGGGCTTTCGTATGGAACAGGAAGGGACACTCTTTTTCATTTCTCAGTTGCTTGTCACCACAGAGAACACCCTCATAGTGCTGTAGAATGCAATATTCTCCCAATTGTTTTGTCTCAACGAAGCATACACTCAGTTGTCCATACTCCACCTGTGAACATATTATGTGCATCTTATTTAGATGATTCATTTCACCCCCCCCCCCCCCCCCCCCCCCCCCCCCATTGACAAATTTAAATATATTCTTTGTTCAACTAAACAGTGATATATAGAGCTAGATGTAAACTCGTTACAAATTTTGTACTATTCTAGTGACTCATATATACGCCCAATCAGGCCGGGCATTTTGTAATGCGTGTAAAATATTTCATTCATACATATACATTAATAGTTGATCACATTATGACGAAGAATAATAATTATTCATACTCATACCTCTCCTGTGTCAGTGCAGAATGCCACATAGTCCTGGCAGTTGACAAGACTAACAGCAGTTAACAGCACTGTACATGTAGCAGGTCACTGTTGTCTTCAAAGTGATTGTGATGCACCAAAAGTAGCCCACTGCTCGCAGGTTCCCACAGGTTCTTCTCCTTCTGGAGTCACAAGCCTCATGTTCTCTATTTTGGAAACTGTGTGCATGTCCTGAGTGTGTATGCAATTAAGTTTGCAGGATCCTCATAATTTATGACTGATTGTGCACGTTAATTCACTTACCTATTGCAGTGTTCCTGGTTGATAAATATGTTTCTCTTTGTCCAGCATGGGCATTCCATGTAGGAAGGTCTGCACCTCCTTGAACTGCACAAGGATTTTTAGACCTTCTCCATACCTGCATGGGTGACATTGATGTTAAAACTAATCGGTGTGCATTTGTGTAAATAGCCTCCTCTCTCATAACTCCTCCACTGCAGATGAATCTCAGATGTTCAACAACGGCAAACCTCATTGCAATGTGTCTGATAGCTCTCTTGTTGCCATTGACATTGTAGCTTCTGATTACACCATTGAATGATTCACATCTGAGGGGATTGATTGATCCTCATACATGACATTGTATATATTATACATTCGTGGCATGGTCAATACCTCTCTGTGTTGAATGAAGCAGTTGGTCCAAATTCCAGCATGTTATCTGCTAGGTGCAAAAGGAGATGGATTTTGGGCTTCGGTAGAATCTCGGGTTTGTAGCCCTGCAGCGCTGTCAAGAATTCTTGGCAAGCACCTTCAACCTAGTGATGGTCATCAGGGTGGAAGCTCTGGCAATAGAGGATAACCTGGAAACTTGCGTACAGATAATAGTATTGCTACAGTGGCACGTTAACAAATACATTCAACATACTTTACATTAGACAGAGTCAACCAGACTCACTTTTGAACTACATCCAGGTATTCCCACATTGAACAAGGCCATCCGTGCAAACAGCTTGAAGTCACGACCATAATATGACTTGTATTGCCTGCAAATTTTGTGGCTGAGCCTTGAGGAGAATCCAGATAAACTGAAAGCCTCTAATCTGATAGAGATTTCTAGTTTCTGTGCTGGAGAAAGTTGATCCATCAGGTCTGTCAGTAGATACTTGTACGGGCCCAGCAGAATGGTGTGCAGACACTCCACTGGTGTACATGTGTTCCTGGAAAAGATTCGCCGCTGCTTTCTTCTTGTTCGATTTTTGCTATGTAGACTGCTCCATGGTTCTGGGCTTGAGAGTTGTAGCCTGTCAGTCTACGTGGTTGCAAGTAGACGCATACAATAATGTCATGCATGACAAAGTTTCCGTGGAGTTTATATAAGTTCACACTCACCAAGCTCATTGAATTTCAGCAAAATTTCCCTGTTGTACTTCCAGAATTTCAGACCTGTTTCTCCCTGTAGATTAATTGTAGCATACATCTCAGCTTTCTATGATTGTGGCAACCAAGCAATGTCATGCTACAGTCTACTCTTAAAATTGGCCAGGTGTTGTTAACCTACAAGAACTTAAGTGCTGAACTCTTGGAGGGAAATGGTGAGAAGGCATTGATGCTGGCATCATAACATGCTTCATCCCTCCTTACGATCACCAGTAACTCTGTGGGGAGTATGAACTCCAATTAATTTGAAAACATGCCACTGCAGCAAATCCATCAGGACATCGGGACACACTAGCTACAGTAATGAAAACAGGATAGAATTGCATGTTCACTCAACTGGAACAAATACAATCTCCATGGTGGTTCTCCACACCTCTGTAGTAGAGTGCACAACCCGGCAGCAAATCCATAGGCACATCAGGACACACTGGCTAGAGCAACGAAAACAGGTAGATTTGCATGTTCACTCACCTAGAGCAAATGCAATCTCCATGGTGGCACACAATCCGGCAGCAAATCCATCAGGACATCGAGACACACTTGCTACAGCAATGAAAAGAGAATAGATTTGCATGTTCACTCACCTAGAGCAAATACAATCTCCATGGTGATTCACCACACCTCCAGAGTGTACAACCCGGCAGCAAATCCATCAGCATATCCGGACACACTTGCTACAGTAACGAAAAGAAGATAGATTTGCATGTTCACTCACCTAGACCAAATACAATCTCCATGGTGGTTCACCACACCCCTGTAGAGCGCACAACCCGGCAGCAAATCCATCACGACATCGAGACACACTAGCTGCAGCAACGAAAAGATAATAGATTTGCATGCTCACTCAACTAGACCAAATACAGTCTCCATGATGATTCACCACACCTCCAGAGTGTACAACCCAGCAGCAAATCCATCAGCATATCCGGACACACTTGCTACAGTAACGAAAAGTAGATAGATTTGCATGTTCACTCACCTAGAACAAATACAATCTCCATGGTGGTTCACCACACCTCTGTAGAGCACACAACCCGGCAGCAAATCCATCAGGACATCGAGACACACTTGCTACAGTAATGAAAAGAGGATAGATTTGCATGTTCACTCACCTACAACAAATACAATCTCCATGGTGGTTCTCTACACGTCCGTAGTAAAGTGTACAAGCAAATCCATCCGCACATCCGGACACACTTGCTACAGTAACGAAAAGAAGATAGATTTGCATGTTCACTCACCTAGAACAAACACAATCTCCATGGTGGTTCACAACACATCTGTAGAGTGCACAACCCGGCAGCAAATCCATCAGGACATCAAGACACACTTGCTACAGTAATGAAAAGAGAATAGATTTGCATGTTCACTCACCTAGAACAAACACAATCTCCATGGTGGTTCTCCACACCTCTGCAAAGCACACAACCCGGCAGCAAATCCATCACGACATCGAGACACACTTGCTACAGTAATGAAAAGAGAATAGATTTGCATGTTCACTCACCTAGAACAAACACAATCTCCATGGTGGTTCTCCACACCTCTGCAGAGCACACAACCCGGCAGCAAATCCATCAGGACATCGAGACACACTAGCTGCAGCAACGAAAAGAGAATAGATTTGCATGTTCACTCACCTAGAACAAATACAATCTCCATGGTGGTTCTCCACACGTCCGTAGTAGAGTGTACAAGCAAATCCATCCGCATATCCGGACACACTTGCTACAGTAACGAAAAGAAGATAGATTTGCATGTTCACTCACCTAGAACAAATACAATCTCCATGGTGGTTCACCACACCTGTGTAGAGCGCACAACCCGGCAGCAAATCCATCAGGACATCGAGACACACTAGCTGCAGCAACGAAAAGAGAATAGATTTGCATGTTCACTCACCTAGAACAAATACAATCTCCATGGTGGTTCTCCACATGTCCGTAGTAGAGTGTAAAAGCAAATCCATCTGCATATCCGGACACACTTGCTACAGTAACGAAAAGAAGATAGATTTTCATGTTCACTCACCTTGACCAAATACAATCTCCATGGTCATTCACCACACCTCCACAGAGCGCACAACCCGGCAGCAAATCCATCAGGACATCGAGACCCACTAGCTGCAGCGGAGAATAGATTTGCATGTTCACTCACCTAGAGCAAATAAAATCTCCTTGGTGATTCACCACACCTCCAGAGTGTACAACCCGGCAGCAAATCCATCAGCATATCCGGACACACTTGCTACAGTAATGAAAAGAGGATACGTTTGCATGTTCACTCACCTAGAGCAAATACAATCTCCATGGTGATTCACCACACCTCCAGAGTGTACAACCCGGCAGCAAATCCATCAGCATATCTGGACACACTTGCTACAGTAACGAAAAGAAGATAGATTTGCATGTTCACTCACCTAGAGCAAATACAATCTCCTTGGTGATTCACCACACCTCCAGAGTGTACAACCCGGAAGCAAATCCATCAGCATATCCGGACACACTTGCTACAGTAATGAAAAGAGGATACATTTGCATTTTAACTCACCTAGAGCAAATACAATCTCCATGGTGATTCACCACACCTCCACAGAGCGCACAACCCGGCAGCAAATCCATCAGCACATCAGGACACACTAGCTATAGTAACGAAAAGGGGATAGATTTGCATGTTCACTCACCTAGAACAAATACAATCTCCATGGTGGTTCTCCACACCTCTGTAGTAGAGTACACAACCGGCAGCAAATCCATCAGGACATCGAGACACACTTGCTACAGTAACGAAAAGAGGATAGATTTGCATGTTCACTCACCTAGAGCAAATACAATCTCCATGGTCATTCACCACACCTGCACAGAGCGCACAACCCGGCAGCAAATCCATCAGGACATCGAGACCCACTAGCTGCAGCGGAGAATAGATTTGCATGTTCACTCACCTAGAGCAAATAAAATCTCCTTGGTGATTCACCACACCTCCAGAGTGTACAACCCGGCAGCAAATCCATCAGCATATCCGGACACACTTGCTACAGTAATGAAAAGAGGATACGTTTGCATGTTCACTCACCTAGAGCAAATACAATCTCCATGGTGATTCACCACACCTCCAGAGTGTACAACCCGGCAGCAAATCCATCAGCATATCTGGACACACTTGCTACAGTAACGAAAAGAAGATAGATTTGCATGTTCACTCACCTAGAGCAAATACAATCTCCTTGGTGATTCACCACACCTCCAGAGTGTACAACCCGGAAGCAAATCCATCAGCATATCCGGACACACTTGCTACAGTAATGAAAAGAGGATACATTTGCATTTTAACTCACCTAGAGCAAATACAATCTCCATGGTGATTCACCACACCTCCACAGAGCGCACAACCCGGCAGCAAATCCATCAGCACATCAGGACACACTAGCTATAGTAACGAAAAGGGGATAGATTTGCATGTTCACTCACCTAGAACAAATACAATCTCCATGGTGGTTCTCCACACCTCTGTAGTAGAGTACACAACCGGCAGCAAATCCATCAGGACATCGAGACACACTTGCTACAGTAACGAAAAGAGGATAGATTTGCATGTTCACTCACCTAGAGCAAATACAATCTCCATGGTCATTCACCACACCTGCACAGAGCGCACAACCCGGCAGCAAATCCATCAGGACATCGAGACCCACTAGCTGCAGCGGAGAATAGAATTGCATGTTCACTCACCTAGACCAAATAAAATCTCCATGGTGATTCACCACACCTCCAGAGTGTACAACCCGGCAGCAAATCCATCAGCATATCCGGACACACTTGCTACAGTAATGAAAAGAGGATACGTTTGCATGTTCACTCACCTAGAACAAACACAATCTCCATGGTGGTTCTCCACACCTCTGCAGAGCACACAACTCGGCAGCAAATCCATCAGGACATCGAGACACACTAGCTGCAGCAACGAAAAGAGAATAGATTTGCATGTTCACTCACCTAGACCAAATACAATCTCCATGGTGATTCACCACACCTCCAGAGTGTACAACCCGGCAGCAAATCCATCAGCATATCCGGACACACTTGCTACAGTAATGAAAAGAGGATACATTTGCATGTTCACTCACCTAGAGCAAATACAATCTCCATGGTGATTCACCACACCTCCACAGAGCGCACAACCCGGCAGCAAATCCATCAGCACATCAGGACACACTAGCTATAGTAACGAAAAGGGGATAGATTTGCATGTTCACTCACCTAGAACAAATACAATCTCCATGGTGGTTCTCCACACCTCTGTAGTAGAGTACACAACCGGCAGCAAATCCATCAGGACATCGAGACACACTTGCTACAGTAACGAAAAGAGGATAGATTTGCATGTTCACTCACCTAGAGCAAACACAATCTCCATGGTGGTTCACCACACCTCTGTAGAGCGCACAACCCGGCAGCAAAATCCATCAGGACATCGAGACACACTAGCTGCAGCAACGAAAAGAGAATAGATTTGCATGCTTACTAACCTAGACCAAATACAATCTCCATGGTGGTTCACCACACATCTGTAGAGCACACAACCCGGCAGCAAATCCATCAGGACATCGAGACACACTTGCTACAGTAATGAAAAGAGGATAGATTTGCATGTTCACTCACCTAGAACAAATACAATCTCCATGGTGGTCAACCACACCTCTGTAGAGCGCACAACCCGGCAGCAAATCCATCAGGACATCGAGACACACTAGCTGCAGCAACGAAAAGAGAATAGATTTGCATGTTCACTCACCTAGACCAAATACAATCTCCATGGTGATTCACCACACCTCCAGAGTGTACAACCCGGCAGCAAATCCATCAGCATATCCGGACACACTTGCTACAGTAATGAAAGAGGATACATTTGCATGTTCACTCACCTAGAGCAAATACAATCTCCATGGTGATTCACCACACCTCCACAGAGCGCACAACCCGGCAGCAAATCCATCAGCACATCAGGACACACTAGCTATAGTAACGAAAACGGGATAGATTTGCATGTTCACTCACCTAGAACAAACACAATCTCCATGGTGGTTCTCCACACCTCTGCAAAGCACACAACCCGGCAGCAAATCCATCAGGACATCGAGACACACTTGCTACAGTAATGAAAAGAGAATAGATTTGCATGTTCACTCACCTAGAATAAATACAATCTCCATGGTGGTTCTCCACACGTCCGTAGTAGAGTGTACAAGCAAATCCATCCGCATATCCGGACACACTTGCTACAGTAACGAAAAGAGAATAGATTTGCATGTTTACTCACCTAGAACAAATACAATCTCCATGGTGGTTCACCACACCTCTGTAGAGCGCACAACCAGGCAGCAAATCCATCAGGACATCGAGACACACTAGCGGCAGCAACGAAAAGAGAATAGATTTGCATGTTCACTCACCTAGAACAAATACAATCTCCATGGTGGTTCTCCACATGTCCGTAGTAGAGTGTAAAAGCAAATCCATCTGCATATCCGGACACACTTGCTACAGTAACGAAAAGAAGATAGATTTTCATGTTCACTCACCTTGACCAAATACAATCTCCATGGTCATTCACCACACCTCCACAGAGCGCACAACCCGGCAGCAAATCCATCAGGACATCGAGACCCACTAGCTGCAGCGGAGAATAGATTTGCATGTTCACTCACCTAGAGCAAATAAAATCTCCTTGGTGATTCACCACACCTCCAGAGTGTACAACCCGGCAGCAAATCCATCAGCATATCCGGACACACTTGCTACAGTAATGAAAAGAGGATACGTTTGCATGTTCACTCACCTAGAGCAAATACAATCTCCATGGTGATTCACCACACCTCAGGAGTGTACAACCCGGCAGCAAATCCATCAGCATATCTGGACACACTTGCTACAGTAACGAAAAGAAGATAGATTTGCATGTTCACTCACCTAGAGCAAATACAATCTCCATGGTGGTTCACCACACCTCTGTAGAGCGCACAACCCGGCAGCAAATCCATCAGGACATCGAGACACACTAGCTGCAGCAACGAAAAGAGAATAGATTTGCATGCGCACTCACCTAGACCAAATACAATCTCCATGGTGGTTCACCACACCTCTGTAGAGCGCACAACCCGGCAGCAAATCCATCAGGACATCGAGACACACTAGCTGCAGCAACGAAAAGAGAATAGATTTGCATGCTCACTCACCTAGACCAAATACAATCTCCATGGTGGTTCACCACACCTCTGTAGAGCACACAACCCGGCAGCAAATCCATCAGGACATCGAGACACACTTGCTAAAGTAATGAAAAGAGGATAGATTTGCATGTTCACTCACCTAGAACAAATACAATCTCCATGGTGGTTCTCCACACCTCTGTAGTAGAGTGCACAACCGGCAGCAAATCCATCAGGACATCGAGACACACTTGCTACAGTAATGAAAAGAGGATAGATTTGCATGTTCACTCACCTAGAGCAAATACAATCTCCATGGTGGTTCACCACACCTCTGTAGAGCGCACAACCCGGCAGCAAATCCATCACGACATCGAGACACACTAGCTGCAGCAACGAAAAGAGAATAGATTTGCATGCTCACTCACCTAGAGCAAATACAATCTCCATGGTGATTCACCACACCTCCAGAGTGTACAACCCGGCAGCAAATCCATCAGCATATCCGGACACACTTGCTACAGTAATGAAAAGAGGATACGTTTGCATGTTCACTCACCTAGAGCAAATACAATCTCCATGGTGGTTCTCCACACCTCTGCAGAGCACACAACTCGGCAGCAAATCCATCAGGACATCGAGACACACTTGCTACAGTAATGAAAAGAGAATAGATTTGCATGTTCACTCACCTAGAACAAACACAATCTCCATGGTGGTTCTCCACACCTCTGCAAAGCACACAACCCGGCAGCAAATCCATCACGACATCGAGACACACTTGCTACAGTAATGAAAAGAGAATAGATTTGCATGTTCACTCACCTAGAACAAACACAATCTCCATGGTGGTTCTCCACACCTCTGCAGAGCACACAACCCGGCAGCAAATCCATCAGGACATCGAGACACACTTGCTACAGTAATGAAAAGAGAATAGATTTGCATGTTCACTCACCTAGAACAAATACAATCTCCATGGTGGTCAACCACACCTCTGTAGAGCGCACAACCCGGCAGCAAATCCATCAGGACATCGAGACACACTTGCTACAGTAATGAAAAGAGGATAGATTTGCATGTTCACTCACCTAGAGCAAATACAATCTCCATGGTGGTTCACCACACCTCTGTAGAGCGCACAACCCGGCAGCAAATCCATCACGACATCGAGACACACTAGCTGCAGCAACGAAAAGAGAATAGATTTGCATGCTCACTCACCTAGAGCAAATACAATCTCCATGGTGATTCACCACACCTCCAGAGTGTACAACCCGGCAGCAAATCCATCAGCATATCCGGACACACTTGCTACAGTAATGAAAAGAGGATACGTTTGCATGTTCACTCACCTAGAGCAAATACAATCTCCATGGTGGTTCTCCACACCTCTGCAGAGCACACAACTCGGCAGCAAATCCATCAGGACATCGAGACACACTTGCTACAGTAATGAAAAGAGAATAGATTTGCATGTTCACTCACCTAGAACAAACACAATCTCCATGGTGGTTCTCCACACCTCTGCAAAGCACACAACCCGGCAGCAAATCCATCACGACATCGAGACACACTTGCTACAGTAATGAAAAGAGAATAGATTTGCATGTTCACTCACCTAGAACAAACACAATCTCCATGGTGGTTCTCCACACCTCTGCAGAGCACACAACCCGGCAGCAAATCCATCAGGACATCGAGACACACTTGCTACAGTAATGAAAAGAGAATAGATTTGCATGTTCACTCACCTAGAACAAATACAATCTCCATGGTGGTCAACCACACCTCTGTAGAGCGCACAACCCGGCAGCAAATCCATCAGGACATCGAGACACACTAGCTGCAGCAACGAAAAGAGAATAGATTTGCATGTTCACTCACCTAGAACAAATACAATCTCCATGGTGGTTCTCCACACGTCCGTAGTAGAGTGTACAAGCAAATCCATCCGCATATCCGGACACACTTGCTACAGTAACGAAAAGAAGATAGATTTGCATGTTCACTCACCTAGAACAAATACAATCTCCATGGTGGTTCACCACACCTGTGTAGAGCGCACAACCCGGCAGCAAATCCATCAGGACATCGAGACACACTAGCTGCAGCAACGAAAAGAGAATAGATTTGCATGTTCACTCACCTAGAACAAATACAATCTCCATGGTGGTTCTCCACATGTCCGTAGTAGAGTGTAAAAGCAAATCCATCTGCATATCCGGACACACTTGCTACAGTAACGAAAAGAAGATAGATTTTCATGTTCACTCACCTTGACCAAATACAATCTCCATGGTCATTCACCACACCTCCACAGAGCGCACAACCCGGCAGCAAATCCATCAGGACATCGAGACCCACTAGCTGCAGCGGAGAATAGATTTGCATGTTCACTCACCTAGAGCAAATAAAATCTCCTTGGTGATTCACCACACCTCCAGAGTGTACAACCCGGCAGCAAATCCATCAGCATATCCGGACACACTTGCTACAGTAATGAAAAGAGGATACGTTTGCATGTTCACTCACCTAGAGCAAATACAATCTCCATGGTGATTCACCACACCTCCAGAGTGTACAACTCGGCAGCAAATCCATCAGCATATCTGGACACACTTGCTACAGTAACGAAAAGAAGATAGATTTGCATGTTCACTCACCTAGAGCAAATACAATCTCCATGGTGGTTCACCACACCTCTGTAGAGCGCACAACCCGGCAGCAAATCCATCAGGACATCGAGACACACTAGCTGCAGCAACGAAAAGAGAATAGATTTGCATGCTCACTCACCTAGACCAAATACAATCTCCATGGTGGTTCACCACACCTCTGTAGAGCGCACAACCCGGCAGCAAATCCATCAGGACATCGAGACACACTAGCTGCAGCAACGAAAAGAGAATAGATTTGCATGCTCACTCACCTAGACCAAATACAATCTCCATGGTGGTTCACCACACCTCTGTAGAGCACACAACCCGGCAGCAAATCCATCAGGACATCGAGACACACTTGCTAAAGTAATGAAAAGAGGATAGATTTGCATGTTCACTCACCTAGAACAAATACAATCTCCATGGTGGTTCTCCACACCTCTGTAGTAGAGTGCACAACCGGCAGCAAATCCATCAGGACATCGAGACACACTTGCTACAGTAATGAAAAGAGGATAGATTTGCATGTTCACTCACCTAGAGCAAATACAATCTCCATGGTGGTTCACCACACCTCTGTAGAGCGCACAACCCGGCAGCAAATCCATCAGCATATCCGGACACACTTGCTACAGTAATGAAAAGAGGATACGTTTGCATGTTCACTCACCTAGAGCAAATACAATCTCCATGGTGATTCACCACACCTCCAGAGTGTACAACCCGGCAGCAAATCCATCAGCATATCTGGACACACTTGCTACAGTAACGAAAAGAAGATAGATTTGCATGTTCACTCACCTAGAGCAAATACAATCTCCATGGTGGTTCACCACACCTCTGTAGAGCGCACAACCCGGCAGCAAATCCATCAGGACATCGAGACACACTAGCTGCAGCAACGAAAAGAGAATAGATTTGCATGCTCACTCACCTAGAGCAAATACAATCTCCATGGTGATTCACCACACCTCCACAGAGCGCACAACCCGGCAGCAAATCCATCAGCACATCAGGACATACTTGCTACAGTAATGAAAAGAGGATAGATTTGCATGTTCACTCACCTAGAGCAAATACAATCTCCATGGTGGTTCACCACACCTCTGTAGAGCACACAACCCGGCAGCAAATCCATCAGGATATCGAGACACACTTGCTACAGTAATGAAAAGAGGATAGATTTGCATGTTCACTCACCTAGAACAAATACAATTTCCATGGTGGTTCTCCACACCTCTGTAGTAGAGTGCACAACCGGCAGCAAATCCATCAGGACATCGAGACACACTTGCTACAGTAATGAAAAGAGGATAGATTTGCATGTTCACTCACCTAGAGCAAATACAATCTCCATGGTGGTTCACCACACCTCCAGAGTGTACAACCCGGCAGCAAATCCGGCAGCAAATCCATCAGCATATCCGGACACACTTGCTACAGTAATGAAAAGAGGATACGTTTGCATGTTCACTCACCTAGAACAAACACAATCTCCATGGTGGTTCTCCACACCTCTGCAGAGCACACAACTCGGCAGCAAATCAATCAGGACATCGAGACACACTTGCTACAGTAATGAAAAGAGAATAGATTTGCATGTTCACTCACCTAGAACAAACACAATCTCCATGGTGGTTCTCCACACCTCTGCAAAGCACACAACCCAGCAGCAAATCCATCAGGACATCGAGACACACTTGCTACAGTAATGAAAAGAGAATAGATTTGCATGTTCGCTCACCCAGAACAAATACAATCTCCATGGTGGTCAACCACACCTCTGTAGAGCGCACAACCTGGCAGCAAATCCATCAGGACATCGAGACACACTAGCTGCAGCAACGAAAAGAGAATAGATTTGCATGTTCACTCACCTAGACCAAATACAATCTCCATGGTGATTCACCACACCTCCAGAGTGTACAACCCGGCAGCAAATCCATCAGCATATCCGGACACACTTGCTACAGTAATGAAAAGAGGATACATTTGCATGTTCACTCACCTAGAGCAAATACAATCTCCATGGTGATTCACCACACCTCCACAGAGCGCACAACCCGGCAGCAAATCCATCAGCACATCAGGACACACTAGCTATAGTAACGAAAAGGGGATAGATTTGCATGTTCACTCACCTAGAACAAATACAATCTCCATGGTGGTTCTCCACACCTCTGTAGTAGAGTACACAACCGGCAGCAAATCCATCAGGACATCGAGACACACTTGCTACAGTAACGAAAAGAGGATAGATTTGCATGTTCACTCACCTAGAGCAAACACAATCTCCATGGTGGTTCACCACACCTCTGTAGAGCGCACAACCCGGCAGCAAAATCCATCAGGACATCGAGACACACTAGCTGCAGCAACGAAAAGAGAATAGATTTGCATGCTTACTCGCCTAGACCAAATACAATCTCCATGGTGGTTCACCACACCTCTGTAGAGCACACAACCCGGCAGCAAATCCATCAGGACATCGAGACACACTTGCTACAGTAATGAAAAGAGGATAGATTTGCATGTTCACTCACCTAGAACAAATACAATCTCCATGGTGGTCAACCACATCTCTGTAGAGCGCACAACCCGGCAGCAAATCCATCAGGACATCGAGACACACTAGCTGCAGCAACGAAAAGAGAATAGATTTGCATGTTCACTCACCTAGACCAAATACAATCTCCATGGTGATTCACCACACCTCCAGAGTGTACAACCCGGCAGCAAATCCATCAGCATATCCGGACACACTTGCTACAGTAATGAAAGAGGATACATTTGCATGTTCACTCACCTAGAGCAAATACAATCTTCATGGTGATTCACCACACCTCCACAGAGCGCACAACCCGGCAGCAAATCCATCAGCACATCAGGACACACTAGCTATAGTAACGAAAAGGGGATAGATTTGCATGTTCACTCACCTAGAACAAACACAATTTCCATGGTGGTTCTCAACACCTCTGCAAAGCACACAACCCGGCAGCAAATCCATCAGGACATCGAGACACACTTGCTACAGTAATGAAAAGAGAATAGATTTGCATGTTTACTCACCTAGAACAAATACAATCTCCATGGTGGTTCTCCACACGTCCGTAGTAGAGTGTACAAGCAAATCCATCCGCATATCCGGACACACTTGCTACAGTAACGAAAAGAAGATAGATTTGCATGTTTACTCACCTAGAACAAATACAATCTCCATGGTGGTTCACCACACCTCTGTAGAGCGCACAACCCGGCAGCAAATCCATCAGGACATCGAGACACACTAGCTGCAGCAACGAAAAGAGAATAGATTTGCATGTTCACTCACCTAGAACAAATACAATCTCCATGGTGGTTCTCCACATGTCCGTAGTAGAGTGTAAAAGCAAATCCATCTGCATATCCGGACACACTTGCTACAGTAACGAAAAGAAGATAGATTTTCATGGACCAAATACAATCTCCATGGTCATTCACCACACCTCCACAGAGCGCACAACCCAGCAGCAAATCCATCATGTCATCGAGACCCACTAGCTGCAGCGGAGAATAGATTTACATGTTCACTCACCTAGAGCAAATAAAATCTCCTTGGTGATTCACCACACCTCCAGAGTGTACAACCCGGCAGCAGATCCATCAGCACATCCGGACACACTTGCTACAGTAATGAAAAGAAGATAGATTTGCATGTTCACTCACCTAGAGCAAATACAATCTCCATGGTGGTTCACCACACCTCTGTAGAGCGCACAACCCGGCAGCAAATCCATCAGGACATCGAGACACACTAGCTGCAACAACAAAAAGAGAATAGATTTGCATGCTCACTCACCTAGACCAAATACAATCTCCATGGTGGTTCACCACACCTCTGTAGAGCGCACAACCCGGCAGCAAATCCATCAGCACATCAGGACACACTTGCTACAGTAATGAAAAGAGGATAGATTTGCATGTTCACTCACCTAGAGCAAATACAATCTCCATGGTGGTTCACCACACCTCTGTAGAGCACACAACCCGGCAGCAAATCCATCAGGACATCCATCAGGACATCGAGACACACTTGCTACAGTAATGAAAAGAGGATAGATTTGCATGTTCACTCACCTAGAACAAATACAATCTCCTTGGTGGTTCTCCACACCTCTGTAGTAGAGTGCACAACCGGCAGCAAATCCATCAGGACATCGAGACACACTTGCTACAGTAATGAAAAGAGGATAGATTTGCATGTTCACTCACCTAGAGCAAATACAATCTCCATGGTGGTTCACACCACCTCTGAAGAGCGCACAACCCGGCAGCAAATCCATCACGACATCGAGACACACTAGCTGCAGCAACGAAAAGAGAATAGATTTGCATGCTCACTCACCTAGAGCAAATACAATCTCCATGGTGATTCACCACACCTCCAGAGTGTACAACCCGGCAGCAAATCCATCAGCATATCCGGACACACTTGCTACAGTAATGAAAAGAGGATACGTTTGCATGTTCACTCACCTAGAGCAAATACAATCTCCATGGTGGTTCTCCACACCTCTGCAGAGCACACAACTCGGCAGCAAATCCATCAGGACATCGAGACACACTTGCTACAGTAATGAAAAGAGAATAGATTTGCATGTTCACTCACCTAGAACAAACACAATCTCCATGGTGGTTCTCCACACCTCTGCAAAGCACACAACCTGGCAGCAAATCCATCAGGACATCGAGACACACTTGCTACTGTAATGAAAAGAGAATAGATTTGCATGTTCGCTCACCCAGAACAAATACAATCTCCATGGTGGTCAACCACACCTCTGTAGAGCGCACAACCCGGCAGCAAATCCATCAGAACATCGAGACACACTAGCTGCAGCAACGAAAAGAGAATAGATTTGCATGTTCACTCACCTAGACCAAATACAATCTCCATGGTGATTCACCACACCTCCAGAGTGTACAACCCGGCAGCAAATCCATCAGCATATCCGGACACACTTGCTACAGTAATGAAAAGAGGATACATTTGCATGTTCACTCACCTAGAGCAAATACAATCTCCATGGTGATTCACCACACCTCCACAGAGCGCACAACCCGGCAGCAAATCCATCAGCACATCGGGACACACTAGCTATAGTAACGAAAAGGGGATAGATTTGCATGTTCACTCACCTAGAACAAATACAATCTCCATGGTGGTTCTCCACACCTCTGTAGTAGAGTACACAACCGGCAGCAAATCCATCAGGACATCGAGACACACTTGCTACAGTAACGAAAAGAGGATAGATTTGCATGTTCACTCACCTAGAGCAAATACAATCTCCATGGTGGTTCACCACACCTCTGTAGAGCGCACAACCCGGCAGCAAATCCATCAGGACATCGAGACACATTAGCTGCAGCAACGAAAAGAGAATAGATTTGCATGCTCACTCACCTAGACCAAATACAATCTCCATGGTGGTTCACCACACCTCTGTAGAGCACACAACCCGGCAGCAAATCCATCAGGACATCGAGACACACTTGCTACAGTAATGAAAAGAGGATAGATTTGCATGTTCACTCACCTAGAACAAATACAATCTCCATGGTGGTTCTCCACACCTCTGTAGTAGAGTGCACAACCGGCAGCAAATCCATCAGGACATTGAGACACACTTGCTACAGTAATGAAAAGAGGATAGATTTGCATGTTCACTTACCTAGAACAAATACAATCTCCATGGTGGTTCTCCACACCTCTGTAGTAGAGTGCACAACCCGGCAGCAAATCCATCAGGACATTGAGACACACTTGCTACAGTAACGAAAAGAGGATAGATTTCCATGCTCACTCACCTAGAGCAAATACAATCTCCATGGTGATTCGCCACACCTCCACAGAGCGCACAACTCGGCAGCAAATCCATCAGCACATCAGGACACACTAGCTACAGTAATGAAAAGAGGATAGATAGATTTGCATGTTCACTCACCTAGAACAAATACAATCTCCATGGTGGTTCTCCACACCTCCGTAAACCCGGCAGCAAATCCATCAGGACATCAGGACACACTACCTCCAGAGGCGTAAAGAGGAATAGATTTGCATGTTCACTCACCGAGAACAAATAATCTGCACGCTGGTTCTTCACAGACTCCACCCCTCCGTACAGCGCACAACTTAACCGGCAGCAAAAAGTCATCCGGATATCGGGACACACTCGCTACAGTAATGAGAAGAGGAATAGATTTGCAGGTTGACTCACCTAGATTATTCTCCACGATGGCTCTCCATCCCTCTCAGTCGCATAACCCGTTAGAGGATCGCCGCGCCGCACAGTGGCTTGCTAATGGGGCGGCAGGGGGAACTTTCTCTTGGAAGCTATCTCATAGTGTGGACTCCGTCTCTTGTCGCGGCTAAGCGTTCATTCCCTACTCCTCAGTTTGCTTCGCAATGAGAAAACTGTTAACCCAACGCAGTCCATGAAAAGAATTTTAAAATTACCGCCAAAATTTTTTTTACCCACAACCATCGACCAATCAGATTGAAGCAAACCGCGGGCTTGCGAGGGAAAACTGTGCTAGATATCATCAATATCAGAGGGTGTTGCAGAAATCAATGTACTGTTGATTGCAGTGTATGCCTGTACCTATGTGTGAAAGCACCGTAGTGCCCCCATAGCCATAGGCTTGTGATCATGAAATTCCATACAACATAATTACTAGTAATCCCCGTACGAGTTATTCCAGTATGGTATTTGTAAACTTTCATGTGAAAGGTAGAGGTACAGTGTGTGTGAACTTTTAGGGTGGGTTTGAAAAAAACACACACAAACTAGCTAGCTACCAAGGGTAGTCAATAGTGTCACGGGGCAAGACAGTGTGGGTCAACTGGTGCCGCGAGACTATAACCAATTAATGTACAGTTATTAGCAAAACTGCTTAGGATAACTGGTCTGGCAGGGAAAATGCTGCATGCATGCTAAATTTCAGTGTGTGCAATAGCTTGTCATACACTGAGGACAAGCTGCCACATTCACAATAGGGGCTGACTCCTGATGTGCCATGCCTCCAGAGCGCACCGTGGATGCAGAGGCCTCCTCCCAGGCAATGGTGTGCCCACTGTTGATGGCGTGTTCAGTCACTGCAGGGGCTGACGGGTTGCTTGTGTTTTGTGCTCTTTGAGGTGGTGATCAAGTCCTGCCAGTTTGTTCCACACAGGCAGTCCTGGCAGGGAATGCACTAAACCACTCCCATTTTATCCTCAGTGCCACCATCGAACACACGTGTACACTTGTAAAAAGGTGCAATGTGTACATTCATGGGGAATTAGTATTATGCATGCACATAACAACTCGATCTCCAGTTTGGAAATACAAACTTGGACATGTGGACAAAATGCCAAGCTTGGAATAGTCTTTCTGGGCCATCATAGGTCTGCAAACAGGCACATTATACTTTTGCCTCCAGCTGCCAGTTTCTTCTTTGATGGTAGCAAGATGCTCTACAGCTACATGTAAGTACGTCACTAAAGGCAGATGTGTAGGTTGTCATGTAAGCACTGACAACAGCTGGCACATCTCATTTGCAATTTGGTAAACAGGTACCTCATAATCGGTGGGCACAACATTTGTCAACAAATTACTAAACACACAAGATGAAAACATATCCAAACCAGTTTGCTCAATGCTTGGTAGTAATAATTATGCAAATGATTTGCTAACCGCCCATGCTTCGATTCCTATATTCATGGGGAATTAGTATTGTGCATGCACATACCGGTAACAACTCCACCTCCAGTTTGGAAATACGAACTTGGACATGCGGACAAAATGCCAAACACGCACATTATACTCGTCTCCAGCTGCCAGTTTAAATTTGATGGTAGCAACATGCTCTACAGCTAGGTACGTCATGACTGACGTCACTAAAGGCAGATGTGTAGGTTGTCATGTAATACCCATGCACTGACAACATAACAGCTGGCACATCTCATTTGGTAAACAGGTACAATGTACCTCATAATCAGTGGGCACAACATTTGTCAACAAATTATTACAAGATGAAAACAAATCCAAACCAGTTTGCTCAATGCTTGGTAGTAATAATTATGCAAATGATTTAGTGACTGTTGCTAACCGCCCATGCTTCAATTCCTATACAGACAAAGTCTTGATGGCTTGCTTAACAGTCATTGTTGTGGCTGTAACTGCTGCCATGGTAGAAGTACTCGTCCAACCACAACCCAAATTGTCCACTGTGGAAGGAGGGAGGGAGGGAGGGAGGGAAGGGAGGGAATGAAGGGAGGGAAGGAGGGAGGGATGGTGGGAGGGATGGTGGGAGGGAGGGAGGGAGGGAGGGAGGGAGGGAGGGAGGGAGGGAGGGAGGGAGGGAGGGAGGGAGGGAGGGAGGGAGGGAGGGAGGGGGGGAGGGAGGGAGGGAGGGAGGGAGGGAGGGAGGGAGGGAGGGAGGGAGGGAGGGAGGGAGGGAGGGAGGGAGGGAGGGAGGGAGGGAGGGAAGGAGGAAGGGAAGGGAGGGAAGGAGGGAGGGAGGGAGGGGAGGAGGGAGGATGAAGGGAAGAGGAGGGAGAGGGATTGTAGTTTTCACATCCATGTATAAGAGATTTTCTTTCTCTCCTAGGAGTCAACACAGCTGTAGCCTAAATAATGAGTACATGTAGGTATGTTCTTGAAGGTGGGAATACTTCACACTGCATCCTTTGAGGGGATGTAAAGCTGTCGGTACCTGGGGACCAGGTTTAAAAGGGCTCTGCTAAAATTATGTGTGTGTGCGTGAGGCTATCACAGAAGTTGATATTACCCACTTGCCAATACTGTCGCTGGTTCCCTTCACACAGTAGCTGTTGGCCTCTGTCCAGCGGAAGACTCTCATGTCCGACCCATCAAAGCTAACAGAGGAATGATTCCCCCCTGCCATAGAAGTGGTCACTGATCTTCAGTGGTCCAGGACAAGACATCATAGCACCAAACAGCTGTGAAGGTGTGCATGTTGTGAATGTATGTTGTGTGTGTGTCAAGGCGCTTTGTTTCGCTCTGTTATTTCGGTTATTTTATAACATTGGCTCCACCTCTTCTAGCCTCATACCCAGGCCTTCAATTGCGGGGGGAAGGCCTGGTACACACTGTTTGCGCATGCGTTTAATTTAAATGTGAATATTACGTCAATTTTAATTGTGACGTATGCGAATGGGTTGGGCTTAATCGATGACGTTTGCGTAAACACACCCGCGTAAGCGTGCATGAGAGCGATCAAAGGGCTTACAACAAGCACACCACAGCTCTTTCCACTGTCTACAAGTCCCTTCTTGTAGTCCATGAGGAAAGGGAGCACTTGGTAGCACAGGCTCTTGCCATAGCCAGTAGGTAGCCACACAAACACGTTGCTGCCTTCGTACACAACTCTCATGGAGGAGCTCTGCTATTCTTTCACAGTAATCCGTGTCATTTTCAGCCTTCGCAAAGCATAGGAAAGAGCCTCAGAGAAACTACTACCACCGGAACTTTTGCACGCCACGATTGCTACTCATCGTTGCGGTTCTTCTAGGAATGTAAACTTAGACGTCATCGTTTCATGGAAGAATACCGAGATATCCTATTTTCCAAGATTTTGGGGGAGAATTAAACGCATGCGCAAACAGTGTATACCAGCGATTGAAGGCCTGGGTACGAGGCTACACCTCTTCATGATCACAGATACCAAGCACATAAGCATATCGGTCTGACCTCTTAACGTTCAAAGTCGTTGTATATACGGCAGTTGGTCACTGGACCACTGTATACGCAATAGCATATGCCCCCCCCTCCCCTCCCCCCCCCCCCCCCCCCCCCCCCCCCCCCCCCTAGTCTAGCGGGCTAGCCCCTCGTATTTTCCCCAGCACGGATCAACTCATGTGACCGCACAGGGAAAAGGAGGGTCTAGAAACTTTGGACCACTTTGCTTGGGCTCTACTCGAAATCGGGTAGAGAGCCAATCAGAGCCAATCAGATTGCAGCTGTCACGTGGTGATCTTTCAAATAGCTCGGTACAAGCGTTGAAGACTGTCTGAAGTTGCCTGCGATTGGCTGTTCTCCTCACAACGACCAAACAGACAGAAGTACAAACAGCCGAGGTTAGCGGGCCGGAATCGACTGACTGTAGTTGCACTAATTGGAATATTATGACGTAAACGGACATGATGTAAGCTTAATTGCATTCTTTCATACCGAGTAAAGTGGCCCAAAGTTTCTAGACCTTACTTCTCCACGCGCGCATACTGAAAGCGATCGCGCGCTGGAGAAAGCGAAGGGCTAGCTTGTTAGACTACCCCCCCCCCCCCCCCCCCCCCCCCCCCCACCAAAATAATGCTGTATCGACTGTACTGGAAAGTGACAGAGATGCCCCAGCGATTGTAGTTATACCTGATTAATAGTTACCCATGCCAAAAATAGTTTTATGAAATACGAATTTTTGATGAGGTGTTCTATTCCTAAATTCAAAAGATCAAAGCATACCATAGTCTAATAATTTGCTACTGACCTTTGCCAAAGCATTCCACAACATTGCTGTATGTCTTTTCTTTTCAAGAGAACGAGAACTACATGAACTAGAGAATGGAGCTAGACGGAACCCTGGCAACTTGACTCCGCGTGATAATCACGTGAAAATGCCAACCTTTGACCCTAACAGCAACTTCCGCATCCCGCATAATTATATTTTGATAGCTATGAGCAGCAACGAACTGCATTGTCTCTGGACGCTCATGGTTTACAGTAGGGCTACTACTACTCTGTAGCCAGCAATGGCGGAGAGTTCGCATCATCTTCCTCCGGTGGAAATCGTGGTAGATATTCCAAATCTGGAGGAGCAGCAACAGGCCTCTGCTCGTCCCAGGCCCACGCCCGACACACTGTTCCCGTCAAAAGGTGAGACGCTACTACAGGGAGCACACACAGCCTAGGTACTTGATAGTAAGGGAGGTGCAGCCCGCGCATGCGGCGAAGGTCGCAGCTGAGTTAACTTTTTGTCACATCACTGCACACTGAGCATATGAGCTGCACCATACAATCGTCACGATCGTTAACTTATTTGCTCGAGCATTATACATGAACTTGAGGTCCAATTTACCCTACATCAAGTACATTATTCCGTATATAGCTGTTGTATGGATGTGTGAACAGTGATGTTAATTGCTCCATCTGCTGTACATGGAGAGACCAACATGATGGAACACTTTCTGGCCAAGTACTGTGCAGCAGAAGTGCCTGATTGATATTACATTGATTTTACTCTTACCATCCACTGTGCAGATGCACCTCTCAAGTCTCATGGTAAACTACCTTTTCTTTCCGAAATCCTGTCAAGTCGACGCCGTAGGAGGCAGGCTCCAACGCAGGATCGCCCTGCCTCATCCACAGAAATAACTGCCTCTCCACTTGACGAAATAGACAGGCCGTTGAATACAGAGCCACCTGTGATTACTGGAAATCAAGGTCGGTAATCTGTCCAAGAGCTCTCAGTCCCGGAGAGAGAACGCCACACCTGGACCGTCAAGGCTTAGGAGGTTCCGGCTTACGGAAGAGGCACTGGAGTATTTCCAGCAGTTTAGCCAGGTGAGTGTGTCCATGTTCGTTTAGATAACAACACTTACTTTTACAACTAAACTACCTCCTACCTCATCTTCACCGAGCAGCCCAGAAATCTCTCCCCGTTTTTTGTACAGTATGTGACAAAAAGCTGGGGAGGAGCCTGGAACGAGGCTAGCCCCAGATGTACACTTTGGAGAGAGAGGAAGCTAAGTTTCAAACCCAGGACCTTCTTAATAGTAGTTAGATGCTTGCCATCATGGCATGTGTTGAACATCCAGTCTCACCCACCCACACTCATACCCTTGCAGGTGATAAGTGCACAAACTTGTATTTGAGTGTGATAATGAACAACTTCTAACTAGTGGAATGCAGGATATTGGAGGGCGAGCCTGAGCGAAGTGCATGCACCGGACATGCAAGGAGCAGTTGCATTCACATGACTGTCATCAGAATGTGACTGGGCAATGAGCATAGGCCACAGAAATTATGGCACTAAACATACACTCGTACACATCACAGCAACTGTGAGTCAGGTTAGCGTTTATAGCTGAAGCAGTCTAGCAGCAACATCACCGGCCATGGCGGTAGGCCCACGAGCAGTCACCGTCTTTGTCCGAGTGTTGCCACTGAGGAGGCAGAATGTTCGTGGTGCTCTAGCCAATGTCCACGAGTGGTCTCCTCCCGTCTTTGTTGTCGCCATCGTCCGTCGAACAGGTAGCTAGACGGTTCACGATTCCTTGCATCGAGGAGGTGCATAGCTCGAGTTCGTTGAATTTGAATATTATTGTGCATGTGCAAGTGAAATTCGCTGATTTAAAATTTACGGTAATTGCAAGATCCAACCAAACAAGCAAACACACAAACATACACACGCACAACGCTAGTGTGGGGCTCGCTCAGGCTCGCCCCAATTACATGACTTTCAGTGATACCATTGGAAAGTTGATAGTCTGCTGATAGCATTGGCTATCCAATTATGGGCCTGTTCATAACCCAAAACCTGCCAGTGACATTACTGAGGCTTTTTTCTTAGGTGTCAGGTTACCATGCTGGGCAATATTAGTTAGATCTTGGACATTGGCCAGTAAATTTTATCAGCAACAGTTTCGATTACATATTTACCAAGTACTGGGAAATTTCACGAGTCTGTTGCCGTATTGCACGAGTGCCACAGGCCCAAGTGGCAATACAGAACAGACCAGTGATGTTTCCCCTGTACATATGGTAAATATCCTAGCCCCAACGTGCTGGTGCCAGTTCTCGTCGCTTTAGTAGTACTTGGCAACGCTCGTTCTTGCTTAAACACCAAGAAGACACTGCCATTTTGGGGCTGACTTACTAGGCACTGAACTCCTTTGACAATGAACGTCGATTTCTCTGAGTCCGGTACCGTTACCTGGTTCAGTACTGGCAGTTCCAGCGCTATGCACTGTACAGCATGACTCCCATGTGTAGTCTCCGTATTGTTTACACGAAAACACGACCTGTGTAAACTTCATACCCTCAGGAAGAGTGGAATATTCAACTGGGAGCAAGTCTACAGCTGTGGGATAAACTAGCCTCGTAGCCAGGCTCCCCCCTCTGCGCGCGGTGAACAAAGTACGCACACGGGGAGGAGCCTGGGAACGAGGCTAGGGATCAACCATAGTAATCTTCTTCAGGCATGTTTATTCCTGAAGAAGATTACCAGATTATGTTGCGGATAAAATTCCTTTCCAATGCTGTCAGTGTCCAAGATCTAGTTGCTGAATAAAATGAGACTATTAATAATGTCATCTGAAAGGTATACACTATCCTTTTTGGTGACAAATTGTACTAAAATGCGCTTGACAACTTCTTGTGTCCCTTTCTGTGGAGTTTCCTTTGGAGAGCAAACCACTATTATAATGCCTAAGTGCCAAGAGAAGTTCATAACTACATGTAGGAATTGCAGTTCCTGTCTTGACATTTTTCTCTCTCTATCTCAATACACGTTTTCAACTAGCCATAGGCTAATAGAACGCATGCAGCCTCTGGTAAACTCCACATGCTAACGTTCAAAGCTCCAACACAAGCTGTTGCTCACCCGTGGGCCACTGCACCCTGGCATTGTAGTGATGTCATAGTTACATCATACCAGGGGAGTAGTTGTTTACTTTGACACCATCTGCACAAGT